>CAJNDT010001502.1:367572-858243 GCA_905221615.1 Symbiodinium sp. CCMP2592
GGGCCCGGTAGGGGCCGATCAGGGTCATTGGTCTGGGTCTGTGTGTCCAACCAGTATAGTATAGGGATATAGGCTTATGGCTTACAGGCTTACTGCTTGCTGAATACAGTTTTGGTATTTGTTATTGGGAGTTTAGTATAATAGACCCCAAAATCCGAAAACTTTGTTGTAGTTTTACGCCCCCCCCCCATATTCGGGCTTTGGGCTCTGGGGGTTCAGGGTTTCGTGTTTGGGGTTTCAGGGTTAATACGTGTTTTGGAAGCTTCAGCTTTGTTGGGTGCCGGCTTGAAGGTTACGGTTAAGTTAAGGGTTTGTGACTGTGGGTTCCGGTGTTGGGAACCCTTCGGCTTTGTTGGGTTCAGGGTTTCAGTTTTAAAGGTGCAAACGGAGAGCGCAAACACCATGTTGCAGCTCCAACGGTGCCAGTGTCACCTGTGCCTTGTGATGAGCTTGCCTACCTGCAGCTGCAGCGATTGCATAGAAGCTCATGCGGCTCGGAAGCCCTTGTCCAGCAGCAACATGCTGCTCTGCTGCAAAGATCACACTTTCGTCATATATGCTTCGGACGTTTGGGCTAAGCTCCTTCACGATCTGGTGCAGTAAACCAACCAGCTTGTCATGAAACTGGATTGTGTTCAGCGAGTTGCTGGTGCGGCACAGTGCACCACACGATTGCGGATACTGCACCGTATCTGGCATGCCTGTCGCGGCCGCAAGCCGGGTAGCCTTCTTCTGAAAGCTGTCCACATACCGCTTCAAGTTAAACCCACGTTGATGGAAAACCTCTGACACAACGTGAGGTGCAATCGGAAACTGCTCCTCAGCTGTGGGAGGCCCTTGCCTCATGGCTTGCTGCACCACGGACTGTTGCAAGCTCTGGCAGGCCACAGGCTCTTTCGGCACCGGTGGGTTTGAACGACCGTGTCGAACAGCTACCACCCCACCTTCTCGGGCTGCAGCTTGGACGCCTTCCATAAGGTCGGCCAACGAGTCAGAAGTCACTGGCATAGCACCGTCGGATGCAGATGCAGCTGCATTGTCAGACCTGTCACCTGCACTGGCGCTTGTATCAGTAGCATCCTGCACCGGTGCAGTGTTGCGACGCTTGGCATCTGCCAGAGTCTTGGATGCCAAAGCGCGGGCTTGCAGCTCAGACTTGCGATTGGCATCCAGAGCACCGTAAGCCTTGCGACACGCGCTCCAAGCATCTTTCGAGATCGGATTCCACACTGTGCCGCGTGCCTTCTCAGAAAGCAGCCATTCCTTCCGGAATATCTCCAGCGCACTGCTGGCTTTGGGACGGCGGGGAGCAGCAACTTTGGCAACTCCTGCATTGGAGGCTTCACCTGACACGGAAATTCGGAAAGTAATGGGAAGCACCGGAGGTCACACCCAACCTAACTACCAGGTTACCAACCATTCAAACATTGTTTTGGGTCGTATGCCTGCTCTCAGCACGCGCAAACGCTCGAGGCGCTCCACGGCCAAAACTTGTTGACGGGCCTCTGTTGCAATGGATTGCGCTGCAAAGTACGGCCACTTCGTCTGATCATCACATTGACTCTTATGAGTCGCATGACGTCTTTCGACATTTGCCGTGGTAAGTTTGATGATCAAGCCATGGAGAAGGCAGAACCAACCTCGCAATCGTGACAACTGCAGCTCCCAAAAATGTGTCAGGACAGGAAATATATGATCAACGATTAATGATTAATGATTAATGTAGTGATGCAAGGAGGACTGAAAGTAACACTCCTGTAGTTGAAATTGAAGGCTAGAGTAAGACCTACACAAGACCCACTGCAAACCCACATGATGTGTAGAATGCAATCTTGCAATAGCAAGTGCTGATACGACTGTTACGATTATGCACTTAAGTCATAAGTCACTTAATATTTATAGCTTATGACTTATACAAACATAATGACATGATGATGTATAGTAGTATAGCCTGTATAGCTGTATAACTGTATAACTGTATAACTGTATAACACTATACTATGATTTGCAACAATATGAAACTTGACAGGAAAGCGTCGGAAGCCAGGCAAGCTGGCCTCAAAGGTGGACTTGTCCATGCTTGCGCGGATTTCGCGCGCCATGCCAGGTGGCAGGCAGCAAGACCTGGCGTCGAAGAATTCGGTGATGAGTGAGGGGTGTGTACTCACGCACCTGGGATCGGCCAAGCTGTAAAGGCGCCAGGGCCAACGGCATATAGTGGCAGTATACCGCCGATGCAAAGCAGCAGCCACCATGAGGAAACGACTCCTTGCTGCTCGGGCTTCGTCGGGACCTGCCGGAAATCTGTAAAGTAACAATTTAAATTTGAAAACCCATTCGACTTCGACCCTGCCTGCAAATCTTGGCCTTGAACCTCACCTTTCAACACCAGGCCCAAGGCAACATGTTGTTGAACCAGTATTGGCAACCATTGCAGGACCCCCCCCCAAAAAAAAAAATAAAAATAAAAAGCGCCATTGCATAACACCGCTATGGTATGGCCCAACCTCAACATGTATAACCGAGTTTACTTAAGTGGATAAACGGGCCCTGCTAGGCGGCAACTAAGGCCCAAACATGCGCGAATCCACGCGTCGACCGTTTCGTGGTCTGAAAGCCCAGCCAGCAATAGGAGACGTGTCCCCTGACCGCAAAGGAGCACCGCAAAATACTGTAACGCTCCGACATATTTGGAAGTCGGGCCCCACAGCTCGCACATGATGAAAGGCCATGCTTTGTCGTCCACGGCACAATGCGCGAATTTCAGAAAACTAGCATGAAGAAATCGAAGCGGCTCCAATGTGATCGAAAGGAGCATGCGATGGAAGCGCTCTTTGCTGCATTGCAGCATTCTGCATACCCGACGGTATCGCCGTCCAGCAAGAGCTCTCCACTCAACTTTGATGTCGGCTTCATCGTCTTCGGCAGTCTGTGGAAGGCTGTGGGCCCACACAGCCTTCCCAAGCAGGAAACTCAGGACTCCGCAATACTCCATGGCGAGGAAAGCATCCAGGCATGGACCGAGCTTGGTCCAGTCGGCCAGTAAAGGAAGAACTGGCTGGCTCTTAAACAGGACCTCTGTGGCAGCTCGCACGGCTTTCTCCTCAGCTTGTTGCCTCGTGGCGCAACAAGAATTGATGCAATTATGCACCAAAACACCGCGATCCCAGCAACCGTTCAGCACGTCCTTGAAACAGTTGTCATACAATGCTTCGAGCTTCTGCTTGTTGTGACTTGATGATCCTGGAGACATCTCGCGGCCGTCGTGTGGCAGGTTTGCCTTCAGCATGTTGCAGATCTCTTCGCGGTGTGCGCGCCCCTTGGCTAAGTCTTGCGCCGATGGATTTTGGTTCCACCGAAAGAAGCCGGGATCTTGCATGTGCACCCGGAGGGCACCCACGAGGTTCCTCGGCTCACAAGCGCAAAGGCAAAGGTCTACAGGCCTTAGGCTCCAGGCTCACTAGCCTGGGCCCAGGAGAGAACCCAGGATGGATCCATGAAACCTATCAATATCTAGAATCTAGAATCTAGAATCTAGGATCTAAGAATCTAGGACTCTAGGACTCTAGGAGCCGACAACTCGATCCGTAGGTTCCGGAACTAGACTTCTAGAAACGCAAGAGTCATCTGGATATCTGTTTGTCTCGTTGTGTGAGTGTAGCTGCCAATAAAGCTAACCTACTAGTTACTAGTTACTAGCAGTAATTAGCTAGCTAGCAGCTAGCTGCAACAGTTGCTAACAGAGTCCCTGCATCAAGAATCAAGAAGTGAGACGCCATTCGCAAAAATAGGGATCCAGCGTAAAGATTTGGGATAATCTTTCCGCCGGTCTCTTCCGATTTGGGAACTGCTTCCACGGCAGCTGTCACCACCAAATTAATCTGATGGTTTCCACACAGAACATGTTCCATGCATTGCGGAAAGTCACCTTTTTTCGGGTCCAAGGGTGGTCCAGGCTGTAGCAGTTGCTGCTCTCTGTGCATGTTGTAGCGGTGGGCGAAGATTTTCTCATTTGCCAAATGGCCGTCGGTTTCTAGCATAAAGCATGACATTCTCGCGGATGCCACGATGTCTCGAACCACGGTGAGAATAGGTCCGGAGAGCGGATGTTGGAAGAGGCCAGCATTGATTGCCGCAGCGGAATTCGTGACCAATGGTACTGGCGGGAATACCACCTCTTTGTATAATTTCAGGCCAGGGCTTCTCAAAAAGCCCACTGCGAAATGCAAGCGGCCAACCAATACGCTCCATGAGGATCGCTGTTGTTGCTTCGTTGTCTCAGGAACTGCTGCCAAAGAAAGTACCTGTGAAGTCTCGTCAAACATCAAGCAAGCTGCAGCAATGTCAGGTCGTTTACTGGTGATGAAGGCCTTGAATTCATGCAGCTGCGCCAACTGTTTCTCCATCAAAGTATAGCTCACTGCCATCAACGCACGCCGCACGGTCCTGTGGCTGCAATTGAGGCTATCTGCCTGGGCCGCCCTATTGGTGCGTTTATCGAAGGCGACTTGACACATCTCATTCACGGTGAGTTTGTATCTGTCCCGCCGAGCCCCCACGAATTTCGCAGTTTTGGCAGTGCAAAGGGTAAACCTCTGCTTGCCTCTCAGCTGGACCGCCTTGATTCTCGGAACGCTGGAACCCAATGTCACAACTGACTGGTTCACTTCAATCGCAAGTTTGTTCACGGCATCTCCTTGTTCTTGAAGCAGTTGGTGCGACCGTTTTTTTTGTCTCGCCTCCCTGCCAGTTGCAGCCAGCAGGCACAACTGTTCGTAAGAACGAGCGCTTGCCTTGCCAGACCCGAAGACTGAAACCTCCAGGGCAAAGTCGGCAAAGTTGCGTGTATAGAATCGTAGCAACACACCCACACAGTTTGGTGACTAGAATCAAGCCACATGTCTTAAAGTCTTGAACGCATTCCAAGCCCGACGCCTTTTGCGGCCGTGAGCCCCCAGCTGCTCCAACTGTGTCGCGGGCCTAAGAGACTGCTGCTAGCACTGCACATACATAGTATGGAAAGATTCTCGAATGCAATGATGAGGTCGGGGCTGCGGCTGCAACGTCGCCATTGTCGAGTTGCTCACACATCTCCTCTCGACGAAATGGTTCAAACCACGAGCCACTAACAAGACTCACTAGACTTCCAGCAACGTCCCCCAAATCCTCCAAACGATCTGCATCATCCTCGCTGTCAATGGCTCTGTCCTGGTGCCCAGCTTGAAACAACCAACGGTCGGACAGGCCATGGGCCATGTTCCTCTCGACTCAGTTGCATGATGCTGACGTGACGATTCGCTGGGCATGGATATTGCACCCAAAGTCCTCGAGGTCCTCCAACAAATCAGGAGCATCCTCAACGCCCACGCCCAACACCTTCTCCTGGCTGTCCAGCTTGCAACAGCATGAACCAAGTGTAAACTGTCAAGTCAAGATGATGACACATCATTACAAATATAGCTACTACACCAGCCCTGTCCTGCTGGTCTGCGCCTCTTATAGGATGCTGGTTTGAGGAAGCACTGATCAGCAGCTCACCAGCCGTCACTGGCCCCTGCAACTACAATTACAAGCAAAGTCCTCGACGCCAGCCAAAAGATCCAGAGCATCTTCAATGCCCATGCCCATGTCCGCATCCCTGTCCTGCCAGTCCATCTTTGAACAGTATGAGGCAACTGTAACCCGTCAGTGAAGTGATGTTCCCCGCGACTCAAGTGGCTCTGATTTGAGGTCTCACTCGGCCTTGCAACGAGCAAAGTCAGGAAAGTTGCAAAGTCCTCGACGCCATCCAAAAGATCCAGAGCATCTTCAATGCCGCTGCCCATGTCCGCATCCCTGTCCTGCCAGTCCATCTTTGAACAGTATGAGTATGAGGCAACTGTAAACGGCAAAAATGGATAGCAAATCATCACATACTGGTAAGTCTAAGTACTGCTTACCCAAGACCTGTGCTTGGCGACCCAAGAAGCCGTCGGTCAAGTGATGTTCCCCGCAACTCAAGTGGCTCTGATTTGAGGTCTCACTCGGCCTTGCAACGAGCAAAGTCAGGAAAGTTGCAAAGTCCTCGATGCCATCCAAAAGATCCAGAGCATCTTCAATGCCGCTGCCCATGTCCGCATCTGTCCTGCCGGTCTAGCTTGCAACAGCATGAGACCAGTGTAAACCGCAAAATTAACAGTTCGTCACATGCTGCTACCCAAGACCTGTGCTCTGCCATCCGTCTGGCCGTCGGTGAAGTGATTCCTCCCGGCTCGAGTGGCTCTGATTTAAATTTATAAGGACTTACTCAACCAGCAAGTTGCAAAGTCCTCGACACCATCCAACAGATCCGGATCACTTCGATGCCCATGCGGCGCTGCCAAGGTGCCAGGTGCGCACTAACAAACCGTACCTCATGTTGTAGGTCGCACCCGACCTCGCTTTTGGTATTTTGGACTGACTGGCTGCTTCGTGTCACGATTATCACGAGGTCTGTGTTGCCTACAGGCGCCCAGTGAACTCTCAAGCATGCGTGGATCCTTGCAGTTGCCATGCGAAAGTGTTGTGCATTGCAGATTTGTCGGTGTTTCCTGCTTCGGCGGGTTTTCTGTGCGGCCTTTTTGGTTCGGGGTTACTTTCATCCTTGGGTGGGGAGGGGCGAGAAAGCGGTGATCCTAGGGCTGCGGTTGTTGGGAAATCACATCCCAGGCAAACGGCAAACGGTCTACCTGCGCGCCCAGTGAAACCCCTTCTGCGCAAAACGCTCCCACAGCAGGAAAGACTGCGCTGGCTGAGTTCCATGCCCGCGCTTCGGAGAAGACTCATCTGCCACTGGCCTGACAGCAAGGCTTAGGACTTTTCGGGCTATACGGCTATATCGCACAGTCGTACTGTATACAATACAAAGCCCACGCTTTATGCAGGGGGTTAAAGCAGGAGTCTGTAGCTTAGGGTAAGGTAAAGGACACCACTGGATAAGGGTCTGTGGGGCTACTGTAGGGTTCTCTGAAGGTAGGATTAATTTCAGAGCGTTCGATGCAGAACTTCAACTTGCCTGTGAGGTGATAGTCCAGTTGGGGGGGTGTTTGGGAGCTGCAAAGCTTCTAACAATAGCAGCAAGAACAACAACAAGCAACAACAACAACGACAACAACAACAACAACAACAACAACAACAACGAGGAGAACGACAACATGAGCAACAGCAAGAGCAACAGCAACCTGCCTCCACGGATTCGAGCTGGTCCAGTGCTGACCTTATGAGCAAAAACACAACAAGCTCCGTGCCCAGAAGCATGACGAACAAGTAGCTGCATTCACTCAGCACCCTTTTGCAAGACTCAGCACCCTTGGCATGGAGGAAGGCGGTGCTAATTAGGTGGCTGCCTGCTATGTTGAATCTGAACACCGCAGCAGAAGCGAATGCTGCATGCTGAAATCAGTCCATGATCTGGTTCAGGGGCAGCAGGTCTTGACTTTCTTGTGCAAAGTCCGCAGCACTGTTCCGTGTCTCCCCATCTGTGTGAAGCCTCAAGTCCACGTGCCCTGACCTGTGTGCGGAGCTGTCCTGTGTCTGCCTGGCATCCATGTACCGCCTCAGGTCCTCGTGCCCTTCCATGCGCAGGATCATATCCTCGAGTCTCTGCCAAGCCTGATCCCAAGAAAAGCTTTCACAGCCCACAAGCAATTTTGCAAGTGTTGTTGTCCTACCTCCTTGTTTTGCTATTGCAAATAAGTTGCCGCAGGAGTTTCAGGAAGCCGAAGCCGTTGTCGCTTCCTCGAAGGCTCGCCTTGCTCTGCGCCGGGGTCTTGTAGATCGCTCAGGCCCAGGACTTCACCCTCAGCACATTCGTTTGCCTCGACGCCGGAGTCGGGGTCCCAGATTTGTGCGTTCATCCGCCTTAAAGGGCAGGCTACTGCTGCAGTTGGAGCAACGCCGTCCCTGATGCGTGTGTTCATCCGCTTCAGGGGGCAGTCTGCCATGAGAGCCTACAACGGTCAGGCAAGGATCAGCAGCCGTTTCCTGGAACGCGGAGCCCGAGAGCGAGCTGCAGTTTGCAAACATGATGCAACAACTTACAGTCACCCATCCGTCATCCATCCAAATGGTCCAAATGTGTTGCTTCATGTGCAAGAACGTGTTGAAGCAGTGAGCAGGAGCTAAAGCTGAAGCGGGCGAGACGGCACAAGGCGAGGCTGCAGTCCGAGCTCTCGGCCAGCAGCCTCCTTCGGAGCTTCGGAGCCGGCTCCATGACGATGAAACCTCGAGCACGACCGGAAAAGCCAAAACTGCGACCACGGAAGGCGACGCAAAGGCAACAGGCAGCAGGGGGGTGGATCGGATGTTGGGGAGGTGCTGGAGGAGGTACACACTCTCACCCGCAATGACTCGACCAGGTGTGCCTGGGGACCCTACCGCTTCGTGAGGATGGGACCTGGGCGGACAGCAATGGCTGCTGCATGCACATGCGCTCTGTCCGAGACTGGCAACCGAAGGCCAGGGATAAGTGGAGCAGACAATCCAACCACACGGCACAAGAGAGAACAGCCGACACACAGACACGACTGACCTAGACTAGACTATCATATACAGATGCCGCCGATACAGCCCAAAACTGGCTACACAGCCCGCAACCCTGTATCTAAGGCCTGCGCAGCCCAAACCCCCGTCATTAAGGGGCTATACAGCCCACGGATCCTAGTGACTTCTCAAACTGGCTACACACAGCCCACGACCCTGTATCCGTAAGGCCTGCACAGCCCAAACCCCGTCATTACGGGGCTGTACAGCCACGGATCCTAGTGACTTAAGAAACTGGCTACACAGCCCACCACCCTGTATCTGTAAGGCCTGCACAGCCCAAACCCCCGTCATTAAGGCTGTACAGCCCACGGATCCTAGTGACTTAAGAAACGGGCTACACAGCCCACGACCCTGTATCCGTAAGGCCTGCACGGCCCAAACCCCGTCATTACGGGACTGTACAGCCCACGGATCCTAGTGACTTAAGAAACGGGCTACACAGCCCACGACCCTGTATCCGTAAGGCCTGCACGGCCCAAACCCCGTCATTACGGGACTGTACAGCCCACGGATCCTAGTGACCACAGCCCACGACCCTGTATCCGTAAGGCCTGCACGGCCCAAACCCCGTCATTACGGGACTGTACAGCCCACGGACCCTAGTGACTTAAGAAACGGGCTACACAGCCCACGACCCTGTATCTGCAAGGCCTGCACAGCCCAAACCCCCGTCATTAAGGGGCTGCACAGCCCACGGATCCTAGTGACTTAGTAAGGGCTCCGGCCCATGACTGACCCTTGAACTGCAAGACTCTAAGAAACTGGCTGCACAGCCCACAACCCTGCGTCTACAGCCCAGACTGACCCTTGAACTCTATAAGAAATTGGCTACACAGCTGCGCGGCCTCTGGGGATCCACCCGACGCGAGGTTGCCCAAGGCCCAGGCCACAGGCACATCCGAAGAAGCCTCGCCGAGGAGTGAACACTCAAAGTGGGCAGACCACATAACCTTCTCCATCAGACCTAATGGCCTGCGTGCTCAACAGCCCCCAAACCCTTGAACCCAGGCATTCCAGGGGCCCGACAGCACCATTGGCATCGGCAAACGGAGCCTGGCGGCGAAGGGACAGCGTGGGGGAAAAATGGATTCGGCAGGCGTGGTTTGGGGATACGAGGTGGGGAAGGATCCTAGGTCCTAAGGCTCTAAGGGGGGTAAAGGAAGGAGAGATGGCTTCGGCTTTCGGGGAGGCTGCAACCCTGAAACTTAAAGGCCTCGGGGCGAGGAACCCACAACCGGCAAGGTAGCATCTGGGAACCCCCGACGGCAAGGGTGCGACGTTTCCAAGCGAAAGGCACGACTGCTGCGGCCGAATGCCAAGCAGGGACAAGCTCCGGAGGGACAAGAGGTCTTAGGGATGCACGAGCGCGCACTCAGCAGTTTTGACAGAAAGCGTTGATTTCCGCACATGTGCCGCTTTGGCACATGTGAAAAGTTTCCCACGACATGTGACAATGTGAGCTACAGCTATAGTCTAAACTAAACTCTTATTGTCCCTCTTAGTTAGTCTAAACTAAACCCCTGTTGTTTCTCTTAGTATTACTATCCCCTGTCGTAGTCCCCCATATAATCCTATTATAGCCCCCCAAGATTAAACTAGAGCTCATGTCTGTGACAATGACTGTCGTCACTGCTACTGCCGTGGTGAAGACAAAAGGACCAGCTCGGCCCGATTCTCTGTCTTTGACAGCCAGCATTCCGGGCCCCCAACAGGAGGGGCGATTTCAGGGCCAGGTTTTCTGGCCTCAAATGACTCTGTCCGCTGCATAGACAGATGGCACAATCTGGCTGACAGTCTGTGGCAGTGTATGCCGGGGCGACAAAGAACTCCAGTGAGCCGGCGACCACTGGTGTACCGCACCGTTAAGCCTTTCCAGGTCATTGAGGATTCTCATGAAGTGGTGGAAGTGTTCATCCCGTCCAGTGTTGTGCAGCCACAACAAAAACGCCTCTGAGCATGCTCCAGATGCATCATGCTTGACCATCGAGTAGCCAAGGCTGCAGCAGTCCTTCTTGAGGATGAAGGAAAGTGCTTGGGTCATCACCCAGTTGCCCTTTCGCACAAATTCGTTGCCAGGCACATGAAACTCATCGTGGAGCTTCCGCTCATAGAGGTTCTCCTTGAAGTCCACAAAAAGATGGCCCAGCTCGGAACATAACACGTCGTCCTCCCACTCCATCAAACATTCCAGAATGCTCAAGACCTGAAGGCAAGGATTCGCCATGGCTGCACAGGAGATAGATAAACCCTGAACCCTCAGTGTGTTGACGCCCTAAACCTCGATGACCCTTCAAGCTCGCAGAGTTTGCAGCCTCCAAGTATGCCCCAAGCCCTAACACAGTTCACGGTATCTTACACCTCAAAGTCTCAAAGTTCAAAGTATGGCCCTAAACCGTGATAGCCTGATAGTGCAGACTAGTCAAAGCGACGAGGCCCGGTACTTCCAGGGACAATGACAAAACAGCTGCAGGCAGAAGCACAAGAATTGGGCGCGTTCCATGAACAGCGCGAAAGCTGTATAGAGAAGCGAAGGAACACGGAAGTAGGAGCCTCGGGCCTTCTAGAAAGAAGTCAGGCCCCTCGCCCAACAAATTTTGTCGCTCAGGTTTGAGCTCCGATGCTTCGGTTGTGATGTGGAATATTACCACTTCATCAGATGACAGTGAAACATGTGCTAACTAATGTTGACCTAGGATTAATAATCCCCCTACGATTAAAGGCGGCCTGCGGGCGGCTCCGGCCCCAATCTGTACTACTTTAAAGGCAGCACCCAAATAAGGATCGTTTTTGCAGAAAACCCCCACGATTAAAGGCAACATCGTCTGGGGATCTATAATTTCAAAAAGTGCTTCGAAGACTACTTTTAAAGGGGGCAAGACTTGGTCTAGGCCTAAACCCTTCCCCGATATTAAACTTGAAACCTCATTGGCCCCAAAACCGCTTCACGTTTTAATCCTCCAAAGTGGTGATTTCAACACTACTTGCTGTGTCGTTCCAAGCCCCCAAACAAGCTGTTTGAGCTATCCCCAGCAATCGTGTGTCACCCACGATTAATCAACGTCCCACGATTAATCAAACTCCTGTGGCACTGCTACTGCTACTGCTGCTGCTACTGCCACTGCTAGTACTGCTGCTACTACGACTACTACTACTACTAGCACCACTGTTTACTGCAATTTGGCTTCACGGGATTATTTGGGGGTCTGTGATCCTGTGGGGGGCCTGCGACCTTGACAACCTTGAGGGGGGGGGGGCGGGGGGGGGGTTTATTAATCAGGGGTCAACATTACCCACAAGAAAATCCCGAGAACCCCCGCACCTATCATTAGTCCCTGGGTCCCTGACTCTATAATTGCTAAGCCTTTGAAGCCTTAAGCCTTAAGCCGCAGCCGTAAAGCGAACCAGCCTCCGAGAAGCCACCGATGGGGTCAAAGGCGGCAGGGGCCTGGTTGGGCCGTACATGTCAAACAGCTTGCAACTAACACTGGGTAGGACAATCGACAAACTGACATGGACGCACAAGACAGCAGCGGCTGGCAAATGGCATTGTCATGTCAATGGCGAAATGTCGGCGGCAAGAGAAGTGAGGCCCAGGCTCATCGATGAAAAATGCCACAGACCGGCCTGGGCGAGCGGGCAAATGCATGGGTTGAGCAGCTGGACTTCAGTGGGTGCATCGGGGCCAAACAGCGAAGCACAAGCTTTTTTTCAATCCGCCTCCTCGTGCTCCTCCTCCTTGCGGCGCTTGTTGGCCTCGCGAGTGGCCTTAGCTTTCTCCACCCGCTTCCTCTTCTTATCTTCTTCCTCCTTTTCAATCTTCTTCTCAACCTTCCTTTTGATCTTGTCCTTCATCGCCTTGAGAGCCCGCCGCTTGTCAGAGCTCGAAGACGAGGAAGAACTGGAATCCCGAGCCGCAGCCCCCTTCGGCTTAGCAGAAGCAGCCTTTGCCAAGGATGACATGTCTCTCACTCCAGCAGGCATGGTATCGGAAGTCTCCCCAGTGAACTCGTTGTGGTAAAACGTTCTGATGCCCTTGCCTTTCAGGGCAACAAGGTTAAGGCACTTAAGACTTAAGGCGCTTAAGGCTTAAGGCTAAGGTTCAGGCTGAGGCGGCAAGGCGGCTAAGGCCTAAGGCCTAAGGCCTAGGCTAAGGGCCTAAGGTAGAGGCCCTGAGTTTCGTTAACACCCAAACCCAACCCTGGACTGAATGAGACATGTCGCCGTCGGATGACAAGGCACGCCAGCGCTTCCACGGGGACGGCCGGAGATGCGTAGTCAGCGCCATCCCAGCGTGGACGTAGTACCCCCGTGCATCTGCCGCGATGTGATACGTCCAGCCTTTCGGCAACGTGGCCTGAGCTGTCACAACCAATCTACCCGTAAGTTAACCACTAAACTTAAAACTTCAAAACCAGAACCCTAACGAAAAGAAAGAGTCCATCCAAATAGTGTGCGATTGGGCTGCATCCCCAGCGGAACTCGCTGCAGCCTCGGGGTCCAAGACCTGGAAAATCGGCAGATCTTTGACCAAGACTAGGGCCTAGGAGCCTCAGGCTTAAAGCTTAAGGTTTAAGCAAGCTTAAGGTTGGCTAAGGCCAAGGGCTAGGGCCTAAGGCCTAAGGCCTAAATTTAACGACTTAAGTTACCTAAACTTAAACGAGCCTAAAGGGCCTAAGGGCCTAAAGGGCCTGGGCCTAGGCCTAAAGGGCAGGAAAATCTGAATCGGAACAAGCAGCGAGGACGCTCTGCATGGACTCGCCAACAGCAGCCATCTCCAGCACCGGCTTCGCCGCCTTCAGCACCGGCGCCACCGCCTTTGCCACGCCCTCCGCATCCTCCACCACCACCACCTCCGCTGCCACCGCCGCCTTCACCTCCGCCTTTGCTGGAGGCGGTTTCGGGCGTCCCACCTCCGCCCTCTTTGCCTCCGCCGGCACCTTCGGGCGTCCCTCCTCCGCCTTCGGGCGTCCCACCTCCGCCGCCTTTGACGCCTCCACCTTCGGGCATCCCACCTCCGCCCTCTTTGCCTCCACCGGCGCCTTGGGGCATCCCACCTCCGCCCTCTTTGCCTCCACCGGCGCCTTCGGGCGTCCCTCCTCCGCCGCCTTTGCCACTGGCGCCTTCGCACCTCCGCCGCCTTTGACGCCTCCACCTTCGGGCATCCCACCTCCGCCCTCTTTGCCTCCACCGGCGTCTTCGGGCATGCCACCTCCGCCCTCTTTGCCTCCACCGGCGCCTTCGGGCATCCCTCCTCCGCCGCCTTTGTCAGTGGCGCCTTCGGGCATCCCACCTCCGCCCTCTTTGCCTCCACCGGCGCCTTCGGGCATCCCACCTCCGCCCTCTTTGCCTCCACCGGCGCCTTCGGGCGTCCCTCCTCCGCCGCCTTTGCCACTGGCGCCTTCGGGCATCCCACCTCCACCCTCTTTGCCTCCACCGGCGCCTTGGGGCATCCCACCTCCGCCCTCTTTGCCTCCACCGGCGCCTTCGGGCGTCCCTCCTCCGCCGCCTTTGCCACTGGCGCCTTCGGGCGTTCCACCTCCGCCGCCTTTGCCTCCACTGGCGCCTTCGGGCGTTCCGCGTCCGCCCCCACCGCCTCGTGGCCCCACTTGGAGCGAGGCCCCTTTATGGGCACAGCCATCGTCGGCACCGCCACCGGCTCACCACCACTCTTCGGTGGCACGACCTGGGCAGGGGCCGGGCGACCGACAAACCGCCAAAGTTCACGGACAACCTGAAACAAAACCGATAGCTAAACAAAAACAACCAAGCACCTGCAGCTTCGGCGAAGCACCAGCCATCGGTGCCGGTGCACCACCAGCCATCGGCGCACCACGAGGTCCCACCACCTTCGGCGGTGGCTTTGCAGGCACCTGTGGGCGGTCAAGGGCGAAGGAGTTTAAGGCGGTGAAGGCTTAAGGCTCAAGGCTGAAGGTTTTAAGTTTGAGTCTAAAGTTTAAGGCTTTAAGACTAAGAGTTTAAAGTTGAAGGGTCAGGTTGTTAGGGCTGGCCTAGGTCCTCGGTCCTTTGGCCCTAGGGTCCTGGGGCCTAGGCCTAGGGCCTTGGAGTCTTAGAGTCTTAGAATCTTAGAACCTTAGGTTCTAATTTAAAAAAGCACTGCCCCGCCTTCCTCCCAACAGCCGGATCCCAGAATCGACCGACTCCTTGTTCTCGGTCCCTTTTCCATCTGGAGTTTATTCCCATGGCTGGATCCAAAAACCCTGCGGAGCCTATGACTAAGGCCTAAGGCTGCAGGGTTTCCAAGGTCCCGTAAAGGGTGGTTGTGAAAGCAGCCAATGGTGGCTAGGGTATCGTGATGGCTAGGATATTGATTTATCTGTGCTTGAGGATCACATGGTTAAGCCTAAGCTATGAACCTTGTGACAGCCTAAAATTCCTAAATGATTGAAACATCCGTACCTTGACAACCGTGGCTGCTGCTGCATCGAGGAAAAGTTAATGTATGGCAAGGTTCAGGGTTGAGGCTTTTGGTTTTGTTGGGGTTTGGGTTTGGTTTTGGAGTTCGGGGTCTCCGCCCAAGCCTCATGCCCTGCAAACGTTCCCGCGCAACCCCTAGATCTGAAAATCAATCCAAAAAACAGATTTAAAGTTTAGGGTTTGGGGAATTTGGGGTTAAGCAGTTAAGCATGTGTGACTTGTCTGTTGTCATAATCATTACATTGGTAATGCTGATCGTGCAGATTCCTTCCTGATTCCTCCTCTGTTCAGACTATGAGTACGGGGCGGGTCGGGGGGGCTTTAGGCCTAAACTAAACCCCTAAGACCGCGTCTCTCGGGCAGCGGCAATGAGCTCGTCGGGCACACAGGTCGGCCGAGAGGTACGTCCAGCCTCGGCAGATGCAGAGATTCGGGGCTTTGAGAGTTTCGGGCCTATGCCTAATTAGGGGCCTAGAGCCGGGGGCTCGGGCCCCGGGACCAGGGCAACAGGGTATATAGTATATTAGTATATTATAACGGGATCGGTTAAGGCTTAAGGTTTAGGGGTTCCGAGTTTCAGTGAAAGGGTTTCCGGTTTCAGTATTCAAAGGAAAGTTTGCAACACCCAACATCACTGAACCCGAAACCCCTAAACCTCGAAGGCCAAAACACAGCACTTCACAGCCCCACCTCATCCTTTCTAATTCTAAACTCTGGACTCTAGACTCTAGACTCTCGAGACTTACTAGACTAGACTCTCTAACCCTTCGAAAACTAGAGACAACCAAAAACCGAAAGCCTAAGCTTGGCTTACACCCTCCACCCGCCCAAAACGCGCCCCAAGCTCACGACCTGGACCTGAACCTTAATCTGAAGCAAAAACAACAAGCGAGCAAAACAAAAAAGGAAAAACCCGGTCAACACTGCTGCGGATCTTAACCCTAAACTGAACCATTTCTATAAACCCTCAAACCAAACCCATTGCCACTAGGGCTCTAACCACGGCCCATGACCCCTGCTACTGCTAAGGGCTGCACAGCCTGTGACTCTCTTAGGGCCGGGATTACAGCCCAGTCCCCTTGACATGCTACACAGCCCATACCACCCAAAAGCCTAAGCCCTAATTTGACCACCCACAACCCCCTAGGGCCTAGCGGGCCTTTCCTGGACCCTTTAACTCTAACTCTACGGGCTCTACGACCCACGACCCATTAAGGTCTCTACGGACCATGTCCCTTTAACTTTAACGTTAACTCTAAGGGCCTAAGGCTAAGGCCTAAGGCCTAAGGGCTCTACGACCCACGACCCTTTTTTTTAAGGTCTCTACGGACCATGACCCTTTAACTCTACGGGCTCTACGACCCACGACCCTTTATTTTAAGGTCTCTACGGACCATGACCCTTGACCCTTTA
The DNA here is from genome assembly GCA_905221615.1 of Symbiodinium sp. CCMP2592. Taxonomy (NCBI): domain Eukaryota; class Dinophyceae; order Suessiales; family Symbiodiniaceae; genus Symbiodinium; species Symbiodinium sp. CCMP2592. The sequence goes on from CAJNDT010001502.1 coordinate 383,983, forward strand.
TTTTAAGGTCTCTACGGACCATGACTCTTTAACTTTAACGTAAACTCTAAGGGCTCTACGACCCACGACCCTTTTTTTTAAGGTCTCTACGGACCATGACCCTTTAACTCTACGGGCTCTACGACCCACGACCCTTTATTTTAAGGTCTCTACGGACCATGACCCTTGACCCTTTATTTTAAGGTCTCTACGGACCATGACTCTTTAACTTTAACGTAAACTCTAAGGGCTCTACGACCCACGACCCTTTTTTTTAAGGTCTCTACGGACCATGACCCTTTAACTCTACGGGCTCTACGACCCACGACCCTTTATTTTAAGGTCTCTACGGACCATGACCCTTGACCCTTTATTTTAAGGTCTCTACGGACCATGACTCTTTAACTTTAACGTTAACTCTAAGGGCTCTACGACCCACGACCCTTTATTTTAAGGTCTCTACGGACCATGACCCTTTGAGGGCTCTACGGCCCATGACCCTTTAACTTTAATGTTAACTCTAAGGGCTCTACGACCCACGGCCCTTTAGTCCTTTAGTTTAAGGTCTCTACGGACCATGACCCTTTCAGGGCTCTACACTCTACGACTCTACGGCCCATGACCCTTTAACTCTGCGGGCACTACGACCCACGACCCTTTAGCGCAAACCCCTTAACCTTTCCTAAACCTAACTAAACCTTAACGCTGGCTGAATCTGGGGCGCCCGGCCCATGACTCGAAGAAGGTCGCATCCATCAGCGCGGGGTTTGGGTTTAGGACTTAGGAGACTTAGGGCTTAGACCTGGACCTAGGACCTAGGACCTAGAACCTAGGACCTAGGACTAGGACCTAGACTTAGACCTAGACCTAGGACCTAAATACAGGATCTAAAGAATCTAAATCTAAAGTTTCTAAAGCCTAAAGTTAGGCGCTGGCCTAAGTTTAGGGGTTCGGTTCGGTTTCAGCACCATGTTGAAACTGCTGTTTGGAAACTACAATATGGAAACCCATGCTGTAAAACACGAATGATGTGCAAACTCATGTTTTCAAAACCACGAATGATGTGCAAACCCATGCTTTCAAAACAACGAATGATGTCCAAACTCATGGTTTTGAAAGCACGAACAATGTAGAATAATGTGGAAACTCATGCTTTGGAGGCCACGAATAATGTGGAAACTCATGCTTTGGAGGCCACGAAAACTGGAGAAACTCATGCTTTGGAGGCCACGAACACTGTGGAAACTCATGCTTTGGAGGCCACGAAAACTGTGGAAACTCATGCTTTGGAGGCCACGAACACTGTGGAAACTCATGCTTTGGAGGCCACGAATAATGTGGGAAACTCATGCTTTGGAGGCCACGAAAACTGTGGAAACTCATGCTTTGGAGGCCACGAACACTGTGGAAATTCATGCTTTGGAGGCCACGAAAACTGTGGAAACTCATGCTTTGGAGGCCACGAATCATGTGGAAACTCATGCTTTGGAGGCCACGAATAATGTGGAAACTCATGCTTTGGAGGCCACGAATAATGTGGAAACTCATGCTTTGGAGGCCACGAATAATGTGGAAACTCATGCTTTGGAGGCCACGAATAATGTGGAAACTCATGCTTTGGAGGCCACGAATAATGTGGAAACTCATGCTTTGGAGGCCACGAATAATGTGGAAACTCATGCTTTGGAGGCCACGAATAATGTGGAAACTCATGCTTTGGAGGCCACGAATAATGTGGAAACTCATGCTTTGGAGGCCACGAATAATGTGGAAACTCATGCTTTGGAGGCCACGAATATGTGGAAACTCATGCTTTGGAGGCCACGAATTGTGGAAACTCATGCTTTGGTGGCCACGAATAGTGTGGAAACTCATGCTTTGGTGGCCGCCAATGGTGCAGCGTTTCCAAAGTTTAGAATGGACCTACAAACGTGCTCCGGGCCCTCTCCAACCCTGGACCCTTAAGCCCAAGCCCTGCGGTCGACCATAGGAGCAGCCATAAGTCACGTAAGCGCAAATTCCATTCCTTTTGTCTGGCGCCCTTGGCAGCCCCCATGGTTCACGGTTTCGATTAAACCATACCTGAACCCCAAAAGTATGTAGAATAATGGCCCTGGATAGGCTTGTGGCTACTATTTTACCTACTTTTTTTGAGGGTTTAGGTACTGTTTTTCATGTCGGCCCCTCACCTGTAAACGGGGCTCAGAGAGATTTGGAAACTCCTGCAGATCTGAAGCACTACAGCGGATCCGTGGTCTGGGCCTCAAGGGTGCAGGGATTCGGGTTTAAGATTCAACGTAAATATGCAGCAAGGGCTTCTAACCCTAGACGAAGCTTGCCACATGGGTGCCTGCCATTCCGCCTCGTTTGTCGTGCAGCCAACTTTCCCAGGGACGGGCTCCCAGCCCCAACACAGAGTAGGTCACTCAAAAGCCTGTCACGCAACCAAACAAGCTCTCAAATCGAAACCTCCCGCTTGCTGTAAGACGGCACAAGACCAATCTAGCAGAACGGGGAAAGTCCAACATTCAGCTCAGTTGCCCAGGCGTCCACTGCAGCATAGGGGAGGAGCACATGCAGTGCACGCGAAGGCTCGCCAACGTGTTCGTAGCGAGGCTCCACTTTTCCTGCAGCTGGGGCAGACAATCTATGGAACTCAAACCAGTGTTGAGCATCACGGTGTTCGGTCAAGTTGAACCTGCCAGTTTCCATGGCTTCCCAGTCAGAATGGAGAACTTGTTTTCGAATCAAAGTCTACGAAGTTGCGTTTGGATTACCGGCTGAAGTTTGCATGAAGGTTTATGCAGTTCGAACCTGGGATAACAACAGTGCAGTGCGCAACTATGTGCTTCTTCGAAGAAACGAAATGACCTTTGTAGACTTGGAAGCATTCTGGACAATGTTGCGCCTGCTGCTCATGCAGCTGCTGATGTTATCGGGATGTTATTGATGACCGCTGCCCCGACTCCACATTGTAGTGGACGAAGGAACAGCGGTCTCAAGCCTAGCGTCAAGCCTCATCTATACGGGAAACCAGGCGCAACGCCAACTAAGCTACGAACACAAATGGAAAACGCAAACCCGTGGAAGACAAAACCTTACCAGTATCCAGGCAGCTGTCTCCACGGTCCGGGTCTGAAGGAGCAACAGCTGTACAAGAACGTCATGGAAACGCAGCATACACACCCATAACGGTAGCTTGCAGCAGAAAAAGCCAGTCATATTATCGTTCTCCAGCACGGCAGTCTTGCAAGCGGGCAGTGCGGGTCGAAATCCCTTAGTACTAGGGCTGACCTTCGGGAGAAGGGATCTTCCTGAGTTAGCCCGCCTTTGCTTCTTTTAAAACACTTGAGAAGCACATCTTGTACTAGAATCACTAGACTGTGTTTTTCATTAACCAGGAAGAGTATAGGTACGAATGTTTATCCTTCTGGCTCCCATTAACTAACGGGTCTCAAAAAGGTATTCATGTATGGTGCTCCAAAGCCCTGTAGAAAGTATTATGGCTGTGTGGGGACACTACATGTACGTGCATGAGGTCTGGTTTAACTGTAGCACAAGCGCAAAGCACCTTCCGTGAAACATTCTTCCTTGTCCTAAACCTTCCATCGATGCATCGGTGACGCATCTTTCGGCACCGAGCATCTAGTCCGAACGAAGAATGCAGGAAGGCAACAAAACTAATTCAATATACTGTTTGCATGTGAGAACGCAATCCCAAGTGCTTCATGCTTCACTCAAACAACCCCACCTACACAAACCTGGAGTTTGTTCCACACAAGGTATCTCAGATGCGGCCACGTTTCTCTCGGCTGCTGCGTAGTTCGCCGGCTTCTCCTTTAAGAACTCCATTGTAGTTAGTTTCTGCTGACGATTGTCTTCAGGTCGACGGGGTGGACTGCATGTATTTGATGAAGCATATCATGGAAATGACGACGAAGGAAGCAGGACGACGTCGCTCGTGAAGTTGATGATGATGATGATGATGATGATGATGATGATGATGATGGTGATGACGGAGATAATGATGTTGATGATGACTCCAACCGTGACGATGAGCACGACATGATTGTTGATCATGACAGTAACAAAAGATTGTCATTTTATGCTGATTTACCGTTGTTATTGCTGGTGATGACGGTCACAGCGATGAGGAGCGCGCAAATGAGCAATACCGTGATTCTAAATAAAGCGGTGGCAATGAAAACAGCAACGGGAAGCGGGTGACCATGATCTAATGCTGTTATAGCAACATTCAGCGATGAATGCATACACAGGTGTTGTGGCCAATGCTGGCGATGATGATGACGGTTATGATGATGATGACGATAATGGGGTTGGTGAGTGTGAACGATGACGACGACGATGATGATGCTGAAGATCGGAGGATCGTGATGATGGTGAAGATGACGATGATGGTGGTGATGATGGTGATGACCTTTAAGTCAACACGACTGTTGATGTTAGCTGTGCTCGAAACGACCACGATGATGATGGTGATGATGACATGATGTCGGTGATGGTGGAGATCGATGATCATGGTGATGAAGAAGAAGATGATGATGGTGGTCATGATGTTGAAGCTCGCTGTGCTGGCAACGACCACGATGATGATGGTGACGATGGCATGATGGTGATGATGATGATGATGATGATGGTGAAGATGATCCTCATGTCAGCGCGGATGTTGATGTTCGTTTTGCTGATACTTCCGATTGATCTTGCTTCTGCTCTCCGTTCAGGGTGCAGGATTTAAGTGTACTTCGCAAAGAAGCGGTTTGATTTCCAGCCGTGCAACAGATAGTCCGTTCAAGGATCAACAAGTTGATACACAATACGTAGTTTTCATCCCTTCTGAAGCCCGAGCCTAAACTCTCTAATCCGAGGTTCCAAAACCCGAAACCTGCTGGATCCTCAGGGCTCGCTTAAGATTAAGGTGATATTGGAAGCCTGAAGAATCAAACACAAGGCTTTGGGGGTATATATTTGTCTGGAGTTCGGCCTATTTAGGCTTCTGTCTTCCTCAGAATTCCCAGTCAGCGAATCAGGGATTCGTGGTCTAGCAGCATATGCGAGCCTTTCCAAGGGCTTAGGGTTGGGCCATTCGGATCTATCGGATCATATTCTGCGTACATCAGGCTTGCCTTCCCCATCCAGATCTTAGAACCGAACCTTGGAGAGATCGGAACCAAGCTAATGAGGAAAAGGTGGTCGAAGTCCCGTGCCACTGTAGTTGTGCGAGAAAATTTCCGCAGACTCAAGACCAAGAATGGCTGCCAAATGTCCTCCTTCTGGCGTGGGGGGAGGCCAGAACTGTTCTGAGCTCCATCGTCGCATCGGACTCTTGGCTTCCCCAAGCTCCAGGGAAGAAGTTGGGCCGCCTTCTCTGCGCTGGCAAACCTTACTTGGAGGATCATGGGACTTAGTAAGTAAGGTCATAAGTACCTTAATTGGGGTTATAAGTAGCTATGAGTACAGTTACCCTACATATAGCCCTGGTTACAAAGTCCCACGATCCTTTAGGTACCCTGCTTGAGGGTCAGGGTTCCTGGCAGAACCTCGAGTGCTGGGGTTGGTTTGAGGCTTCGGATGCTGCTTTTCTGCTGGAACTTCCAAAGAGCTCAGGTGTCCAAAGAAGACTGCTACATGCTCTGAGTTCTGTGGTGTGTGAAACACTCTATGCAGGAGAGTGACCCAAGGTCGAGCAGTCAAGCAGGATCAACGTCTTAGAGGTTACAGGATTTCTAACTTATAGGTTGCATTAGAAACGGGGAGGGCGTGCGATCAATCTACGAAACTGAAACACACAAGGCCCGAGCCCAACATGTTCATGAACCGTGAACTCTCAATCTGTACTCCTCTTAATCGCGAAGGCTAGTGCTCGCCGGAACCAGACTCCCTCAGAATGCAACAACAAGCCCTGCAACCGCCAACAAGCCCTAAAACAAAACTACCTCAACTCTAATCCGCGCAAGGAGCAGCGGCGACGTGAGCACAGGTCGCGGCTCCGAGTCCGACCTCAGCGCCTCGCGCCGACGGTAGCTCGGGGGAGGTTGCCCCGGCTTCCAAAGGCGCCTGCAAAGCATCCTTGGCTTGGGCTTAATGTGGGGACCTTAATAGTTAGAACAGTGTCTTGGAGCATATTATGCTATAAATCAAAGGGAACCCCAAAACGGTATAGGTTAACTATTGAGGCACCCACATTATCGGGCTTAGGCTGGATCCGCGGCTTTGTTTGAAGCCTCACAGTGTTAGAGGACTGGGCTCAGTGCTTTTGACCCAAGCGGTTTAACTTCTAGAGCTCGTTTACGTTTCGAGAGTGCAACGGGGCGGCATCGTGGGAACAAGGCCTCATGCTGCACGGTTTCGGACGAGGCCTACCAATGCTTCAACAGTGGGCTCGGAGCGATATTCCGCAAAAGGACTTTTGTGCAATCAGAGCGCATCTCAGGCTTCGTGTTGTGTTGTTGTGGGGTTGTCTACCGTGAGAAAAGAAGCTTCGTGAAGAAGGGCTCGCGTAGGATGCTAAAAGGCTGCACGGCCAGATTTGGTTGACTGCGCTGGTGTGAGTGAATACAGCAAGGTATACTCGCAAAGCCCTGCACCGGATACACTGCCTGAACTTGCACTTTGATATGACTTTCGACTGTACCCTACTATGAATTTCCCAAACGGCCGCAAAACAACACAGACAGACTTCAATATCCCCATGTTGGAACAGTAGTACTGGGCTTTGGTAGTGCACGTGGGCCAGTGGGTTGGGGTCACCTTCAAGCCGAGCATCGCCGTGACCGCCACGGCGGCCGTGCCGCGCACCTCAGCATCAGTCATGCTCACATTCAGTCTTGACTAAGATGTGGCTAAGAGGGCCTGAACCCGTAACCCCTTAACCTTGACCCTATGGCCATCAACGAGGATCAAAATGCTTGCCCCTCTACAGCCATGCTCTAGCTACCAAAAGCCGACCTGGATTGTCAGCTCGCTTTAAGGTGTCTCCCGCGGAAACGAGGTGCTTGCTTCGCAAAGCTCGCAGTGCCAGCATCCGCTCAATCATTCGATCAATTTATCAATCAATCCATCAATCGTACATGCTAGACCTCTAAATTCGTTGAATCTGCGAGCCTCACACCCTAAAGAATCCTGAAGCCACTACCCCAGGCGCTTAGGCACCGCGGCGGTCTCTCCCTCCAGGGCCAGGAGCCGCTCGCCGTCGCCCAATTCAGCCCCCAAGGATGCTCTGGTGGCGCCAAACTTGAGAGCCTCTTACAGTTTTGTGCTTGGGTTTAGGCCCTTTCAGGATTTAGGGTTTCTTAGGGTCAAAGGCCTGAATCCCTCACATCCTTCTGCCATGATGCCATTACGGGAGTGGGGCATTCTTGCTCTGTTGGGCTTCGTTGTCCGTGCAGTAAGGGATGTTGAAACTGCAAGCCCAGTCCGTGGACAAAAAGCAACTTCAAAGTGAACGATGACGCGTCCAATAATCTGATAGAACAACCTGCAGCTGCAACTTCATGCAACGTGCGCACAAATCGAGTGGGTGAGGGGCAATGTAATGAATGTAATGTGTGCACCGGCCATTTCTCAATCTGACCGTCGCAGACCAGCCTTATGAAGAGGCTTGTCTCAGAACCACCATGACGAACAAGGTTTTGAGGAGTTCGGGATTGTCAGGGTGGTGCCCGGGGTTTGGGATTTCTGGGTGGTGCGTATAGGCTTCAGCCCACTTGATGGCCCAAGGACAACTAGAAAGCCCTGAAGAGGAGCCCTGAAACTTAGCGACCCCCAAAAAGAAGGCTACCTGATGCCCAAGCGCCCGTGCGTTGGAGAATCCTGCGACTAAACGGATCAGGGAGTGGCGACCAAGACATGCTTGGAGTTCAGGGCCCGAGGCAAAACTCTCAACCCAAATCCCGAAAACGGCCAAGCACAGGGTGCGCCTCTTCGCGACATTCTTCCTTGAAGTCTTCCTCGCAGGTTCACCCTCAACCCGTCAAGTTCGGGAAGGGGAGGGTGTGCGTGGGGAAACTTTTGGTGGCAATGCGTGGCGCTAGAAAGCTGCTAGAGAGACTGCAGCCCGATTCTGTGGGCGAACTTTAAAAACCCGAAAAGCCGTTTGCAAGTATTAGGTCCAGTAGCCTAGACTGGACGTGCGACCGAGTCATGCACTTAAATCGGCTTTGACGCGATCCTTAAGGCATGTTGTCGTGAGGCTTGTGCCCCGAGCTGGCATCAGTCCAACAAGCTAAACCTGAAACACTCTTTGAGTCACAAGCCCAAAGCTCCGCTTGCGAAGATGACGCAAATCCTGAATCCCGAGCCCCAGGTCTAAAACCACCACAGCTAACTGCACGCTAAACCCTAACAGCTGAACCACAAGCCTGAAGCAGTGAAACCTGTATCGAAGGGAACCTGAATCTGTGGCATGTTGCTGGGACCAACAGCTGCGCACAGCGTGGTGCCAAAGCCTCACGACATGAGTCATGGACCAAACACGACCATGCAAGATAATAGCTCGAGAAAAAACGAGCCCAGCTACGAATATGCAAATACATATACATGTACATATACATATGCACATGTGCACATGTGTGTATGTATGTATGTATGTATGTACATACATACATACACACATGCATACATTTGTACATGCATAAAGGCATAGAAGGAGAGATAGAGAGAGAGCGAGAGAGAGGGAGACAGAAAGAGAGAGTCTCCAGTCCCCAGGCCAACATCCAGTCGAGCTCGTGGGACACATCCAAGTTACCCAAGCTCCTCACCCACTAAAATCCTAAAGCCTACCCTGAACCCTCCAACTACCTAAGCCCCTCTTTGCCCCTGGCTAAAGCCCAAAGCCCTGCTCAGGACGTTCGACCCAAAACGCCAAAAAACTGTCTGCGATCACTAAAAGTTCTTCACCCCCACGCCGCCCATGTAGAAACCCTCTTTCCCACCGTTTCACACCCGATAACAGTCTGGAAAACACTCGACACAAAGCCTACGCCTTCTTTCTTGAAGCGCCTCAGGGACCCTCGCGAGCTCGGAGAGCAACAGCTCCAAGCCGTCCTCAAGGGCCGATTGCAGCTTCCGGTCTCTTGGGGTCAGGATTGCAGGGTGCAGGGTGGAGGGTTTAGACTCTTTGGTGCTGTCGGGTTTAGGAGTTTAGGATTACATGCTTAGGGGCTTAAGTGAATGGGCTTCAAAGCCTTGGCGGTTTAGGAGGCTCAAGGGCTCGACGTTTGTGAGCTTTGGCATTCGGGCTCGCGCTGACGGTCTCCGTCTCTAAGGTCTAAGGACTTGTCCTTGCAGGATTCTAGCCCCAAAGACACATGAACTTCATGTTCTTGATCTGTTCTTGAGCCTTGGGCTTGAGGCCATGGGGCTTTTGGGCCCATGGCAATTGAGCCTTTCGATCATAAGGGGGACCGGCTTGAAGCTCCGAGGGTTCTGAGTGTTGGGGTTCCGACGGGCTTGGGTTTGGGCTGTATCGGCACAAGGCTTGAGAGTTTGGGGTTGAAGTCTTACCGCTTTCGTGGCACAGGCTCTATAACGGTACTTTGGCTGTTGGCACTCTCCCGTCCAGGGCGAGTCTCGGGGTTTCGGCTTTTTGTCACCACAGGCAACATACTTTACAACATTATGCATGGCTGGCGCGCCAGCACGGCAGGGCTTTCGCAAGAATAATGTCATCATCCGAAGTGGGAGCTTGTGAAACTGTGTTACGTACATGTATATACACATATACACAACTTTCACTTTTTGCATATACACATATATATATATATACACTCATATATATATACTTATATATACATATATATATATACACATACATATGTACATGTACATATATATACGTACATATTTTCATATGCATATATATATATATATGTATATATACAATTACATATGTATGTAAACACAAATATACATATACACATGTACACATATACATATGTATATACACACATATTAAGTACACATGTGTGCACACATGAATATAATATATATATATATATATATATATATACATGCACGCTAGCTAAGGTTCAACGTGCTCCTGCAACTCCACAGGCGGCCCTCTGAGTTCCACCAGTCGGTCCTGTCAGGGCTAGGTCTGCTCATGCGCGGCTAGGCTACGAAGACGCTCCAAATCACTTAATTTAGGGGTTAGGGTTTAGGGCCTAGGGCTAGGGGACTTGATAATGTTAGAACCGGGCTTTGGGGTCTATAATACCCCGATTGTAATGCAGGGGGGGTCTGCTAAATTGTTTTGGAGGGCTGCAAGCACAGGCAAGCACCGGATCGTTTGTCGCAGGAACATTAGAAGGGATCTAGGCGGGCTTCTTCGGATCTGAAGCCAATTCAAGCTTTCAGCCTGGGCCTGACATGCTTAAATTCTTGAATCTTGCAACGCTGAGGAAACAGCCTGGGGTTCAGGTTCTGGTGTGGAGCTTGGGGTGTTGGTTGTAGGAGGGCCTTTCATTTCTCATCCTCTTTGCTCCTCCCTAGCCTCTGCCGATTGCTGCCCACACCGGGTTGGAGAAAGATTAAGACTAAGAGGCTTAAGAAACGGGCTGCACCACAAAAATGAAACTGTAGAACTCGGCATGTTCCGAGCTTCACGGTGTTTACACCTGGACATGAGTCTCACCTCCTCGCCGAAGCCTTTTGGGGCATCTGTGCCCTGGAAGAACTGCATTTGGGCGCCCGAGTCCTCCTGGGAACGGAGGTAGGCTGTGGAGGGGTTCAGGTTCGAATAGTATGCCAGAGCTGAATGGTTCCAAAATCCAACCCCCAGATCGAATCTCCAAGCCCAGAGACCACAAAGCCAAGCCTTCGAAGCCTTGTTTGCAATCGCAACATAATCTCAAAGCCACGGAAACCCTTGAAAGTACACTTGTTTCCCAATGGGTTTACAGACAACCAGAAACGCCACTGTACCCTGCAACCTAAGCACTCTCCCCCCGCCTGTACTTCTCGTCGATTCCCACTAGAGCCTTACAAAAATCTTATTGGTCTCCTGAAGCATCTTGATCCGCTTGCCGCCGCGACCGATCAACAGCCCGGCCGCATGCACCTCAAGAAGATCGCCCGGGCCAGTCAAGATTTGTAGGGCTTGCAGGGTTCTGTAATCTCCGAGCATTTCAGGCTTGGGGCCTGGGACATGTGATGTACACACGGTGACGCACATGGAGCAAAGCAACTTTCTACCAACTGCCTTGCAACATGGACATGCACTTGATGCCGGTGGCTGTCACCTTTACAACAATTTGTCTTCGAGACCTTGTTTGTAAGAGCAAAAGTGTGTGTGTATCTATATATATATATACATATAGACCTCAGATTGGCTTGTGCTTCAGTCTGAGAGCCCTTGTAACCGAAATGGGGGATGTTGAGTTCACCTTTGGCAACCGACTATAAGGTGCCATGGCAAACTTGATGGCGAGCCAGTGATTGGTCAAAGCAGTGTTCTGGCACATGTCAGCGTGCATCACATCATATCTCTACACTAGACCTATATGCACTTCCGCAGGACCCCTCCCTGGTAGGGTTTCTTTCAAGGCGCATTCATCACCACACGTGCCGTCCACTCGCTGCCCTGCACTCTCGGTGCACGCGGCGCTGCAGGCCGTGTTGGCAGCTCCGACGGCCAGGCAAAGCGCATGGCTTCTTTGGTGAAAGGAAATGAGGCTCAGGGTCTAGTGCTTCTTTCGAGCGGGCTTCTTACGAGTAATCGGCTTAGGAATGAAGACAGTAGTACTTTGACTACATATATGCTTGAATCAAATCTGATGCCTTGTTCTTTGTGGGGCAATTGATTTCTGGAGTTGGGTGTCGAGGGCTTGGCACGATGTCACGCGTAGCCTTTTTGTTTGTGGAGGGTCTAGGCCTTTCTCGCGTTGTTCCTTCTGGCAAGTGGCCCAAGTCTGTGAATAGGGCTAGTTATTTCCAGTCGTTCGGCTGCTTACAGTGCGGATTCTTGGTGAGAGGAATGTGCCGAGATCGCGCTGTGGGTGAATTCAGACCGTCGTAGTTACAGGGTCCATATGACGCATGGGCCGAAGCTCAGTTCATGGCTGCAGCAGAGCAAACTCTGATGTCATAGCACGTCTGATTGTGAGATATGCGCAGCCGGAAGCAAACCCTGTAAACCTAGGTCCCCCTTGAGCCAGAAAGCTAGCCGAACCTCAAACAACCATAACTGCTGACCCCAGGAACAGGGCCTGCGCCACAACCCGGGCAAGTTGGCCAACGGCCTCCCGCTGCATCAAGAAAGCCCTTTCGGCTTGGGGTAAAGCTTTTGATGTTTGCATGTTCAATTTTGGTGTGGTGTATGCTTTGGGGGTAAGGCATGGAAGCTGCACAGACTGCTAGAGGCGCTAGGGGTTTTTGATGACGTAGTGTATACCAAGGCTTCTTTTCTTCGGCTCCTAGTATGCTGCATGTCGTGCACACAAATCGCAATTGCACAGGACCTTACCTTTCGTGGGATGTGGAGCGTTAATATAGCGGCCTTAATAATTGGAATAGAGTCTCGGGGGCCGTTCTACTAATTATGATAAGGAACCCCCGAAACAAAAGTAATTATGAAGGCCCCAATATTAAAGATCAACCTTCGAGTCTTGCCCAGGGAACCACTCGGGGTAAGACTCCGAGCACACAAGCTATCAAGGTATTCCAAGGTGGAACGTGCGAGAAACGAGGCTGCGGATGGAAAGCACCTGGTGAAGATTTGGTGTTTAAAAACCTTGATGTTTGGAGACATGTGAAACACAAGACTCGGGATGGGCCAGTGGGTGCTACGAGCCCAAGCCAGCGATCAGAACCTCTTCGTGAGTCGCCAAGTTCATACCCCGGAAGGCATCGAGACAGAACCACAAGCCGAAACCCTAAACTAAGCCCAAACCGCACCCTCTAGAGTCTGCGGACACCTGGCCCCAAAAAAGTCTACTAACAGAGGCTCCTTAGAAGAAGCTGAATACATCTTTACATCTTGGTCTAGACCCCAGATCTCCTTTAAGCTTTAAGCCCTTCCCCCTTAACAGGCTATATGGGTAGTTGTCAAAATTAAGGTCCCTTTTTGGGTACCCTAAATAATAGGAGCCGCATTATAATAGGGACCCAAAAGGGGACCCCAATTCTCACAACCACCCATATACCAAGCAAAGAGTTTAAGGACAACCGATTTCTTTCGGAAGGCACCTGACCAGGGAGAGACCGGGCCGCTTTGGCCAGAAACAAGGCAAGAGCCGCCGGGTCCTCGGTGGTCAACGCCGCAACTCCCTTTTCGCACGAGGGCCTACCTGGACCCGAAAAACCCTACCATTTTTAGGGCTCCCTACTATGGCTTCCTGACAAAAGTCCATGAAGAGGTAGGTTATTCAGGGCCCAGGTAGGTCAACCCTTTAGAGTCAAATCCCCTGCCAACCTTACAGGCTCTTTGCAAAGCCAATCATTGAACCCGACACCCTTAACTCTAAACCCGAAACCCGAAACCGTAAACCCTAAATCCGAAACCCCAACCCTAACGCCGAAACCCTAAACCCTACCCCAAACACTCGTTGCTGCGCGGCCAGGGCGACTTCCTTAAGGACCTGAAGGACACTTCAAGGACTGCATGTACTTTAAGCTAGGTAAGTTAAGCTTTCAGGTTTTACCTGAAGGCTCTATGATATAGGAAGTCAAGGCTTACGATTCAGATTCAATTCCAGTCTGCAGATTACGGTTTGTATGATCCTTTTGCATGTAGCTACCTACACACAGCCTCCGCCCCAGGTCGAAACCTAGCACCTCTCCCCCAAACTAATAATCCTTAGTTAGAGCCCGAAACCTTACACTCCGAATCCTACACTTCTTGATGCCAACCTTGTATTAAGCTCAAACCCTCGTCCAAATCCGCTCCGCCGAGGTACTAAAGTAGCCTGTGTCAGGAGAGTCCAGGCACCTCGGAGGACGAAACATTCGGGTCATTGGGCTCCGGGTTGGGGATTTGGGATTCAGGTTTGGAGTTCAGGGCCGGTGTTGAGGTTGGGGTTCTGGGTTTAGGACACGTTGAATGTGTCGAAGCTTTCCGGGTGCAGAGTTTAGGCTGTCAGCTGGTTCTTCAGCGGCTCGAGACTTGCTTTTAGTTTGGCAGTCTTGGTTTTAGGAGCCCTTATCTGCAGACATGAGAAGTGAAGCCTAGCCGCATCTCCGTGATCGGGAACACCACAAAGAAGCACGACCGGCGAATGAAGCTGCTGGTTCTACAGTAGCATTGCCATTCAACACGCAATTTGTGAAACGATGTCTGTCTACGAATCGGACGAAGGACGTTTCGCCCAACCCGAGGTCTAAACCCAAATTACACACCCTAAATTGTTAAGAACCCGTCGTTTCCAGAAATAGCGGACTGTTGACAGTCTTCACCCCGTTCCATCCGGCCTTCCATCGCAGAAGCTACGGCGGAGGCCTGAGGCTTGGACAAGTGGTAGTACTGACTGAGTACTGATTCAAGTCAAGGTACCATACGGTAGATTAAGTGGACTCAGTGTACTGGGCTGGTGGGGCTTGACATGCTCCTCTGTATCACATGCTTGCCCTTCTCCATTCTTGCATGCGCAACCTTGTTCAGACTTTTCATCCTTACTACCACGCAGTAGGTGAAAGTTCGGGAAAAGTCCAACCAAGGCGCATGGCTGGTCAGTTTTTCAGCCTCCGGAACTCTACCCGGAGCTATCTATTCACGGGTCCTTTTACAGCACTCGTCCTACCTTGGACCTCATGCCCCAATTCAGGGCCAATCCTTGTTGCCACGCGACTCTAACTCACAGCCCAGATCCGACATGTAATCCTGGACACGAGCCCGTGAAAGCCCTAACCTACCAGTAATCTGTAACATCTTAAGGGAAAACATGATCCCAAGACAAGTCCCCTCTTACAAAACATACAGCAAACCCTAGACTCTATACGGAGCCCTGAATCGGGACATCTAGGAGATATGTCATACATATATATATATATATATATGCACATTACATGCTGTATATTACTGCATAATAAAATGTGTTGTTGGAGCCGCCTCCGCAACTGCCGCCAGCTCGGCGGCGGCGCGCAGCGCGAGGGAGCTTCGCGGGGGGTCACCTGAAAGATAGGATCTAAAGGCTTCGGAATTTGGGTCTTGGGTTTCAGAGTGGAAGTACTCAGACTTTATGGCTGAAGAAGAAATAAAGGGTTCGAGTACGTATGTTCGAGTGTGCACATATGTCAGCAAATCAGCGAAAGCAAACAGAGAAACTGATTGAATGATGCGCGTATGTGCCATGCGCAACCCTGGCAGAGCCTGCTCGCCCTAGAAATAGTGACATGTCCACTATGAGCCGCCTAACACATACATATGGAATTAAACTTGCTCCGAATCATGCAACTGCCATTCACAGTGACAACGTTGCCACAGGGCTGCAGGAAATCTCAAAGCTGGCTGCTCCTTTCGGCCTGGGTCCTGGTTTGAGGATCTGATTATTTGGGGCTTACGTTTATGCAAGGGCCTCCTGCTCTCTGAAACACTCAGAACTTGCGCTATCGAAGAGATCGGGCAGTTTTACAGGTGACAGCTTCAGAACATCCTGTGCCGTGGATTGGAAGTTGAAGCCCTTTTGCCCCAACTCTTGAAGGTGGGATCTCCCTTGAGCATTTGTGGAAGCGTGCGGCAGCCCGAATTATCAACTCTCAAAGATGGAAACAACCTCATGGATCCAGGGAGGTCACGCAAGCCCTGCTGTCCAGGCAGATGTCTCGAGGAGGTCGTTGATTTTCCGTATGCAGGTATGCCTGTATGTATGACATACGTACTAGGTAGGTAGGCAGATAGGTAGGTAGCAATGTATGTACGCGTGTATGTATGCATGTTTGTATGTGTGTACTATATATATATATATATATATATATATACATATATATATATATATGTGTGTGTGTAAACAGGCGGCGACCATTTATATATATGTATATATGTATATATGTATATATATATATATATATGTATATATGTATATATATATATATATATACATACATACATATATATATATATATACGTACAAACATACAGCTATATACACACCCACGGGTATGTGTGTATATATATATATACACATGTCAATATGTGCGTATGATGTACGTCGGTATGTCGGTATATATGTATGTATGGATGGATGGATGTATCTATGTATGCATGTATAAGTATTAGGTGTACATGTACATGTGTGTGTATGTGCAGGTGTACGTGTAGATAGTCGTATGAAAAGTAGTCCGCGCAGACAAAAAGCTTCGGAAGGATACCCGAAGTCCGATTTTGAAGATGCGTCCTCGACACTGGGCCCAAGCCACGCCCTGAACTCCGATACCCTAAATCAGTTCGGGCACCGAGTGCTGCGTCGAGGCAATCCTGAACAACTTAACATATTACTGCTGGTAATACTGTTTGAACAGAGAGAATCGAGGAATGTGACAGCAACTTGGAGAAAGCCCTACTAATGGTGAAAAGCTCCAGCACATAATGCACTATCGCATACTATCAGCAAAACATCATCTAAGACAGGCGAGGGTGTGGGAAGCTTCGGCCCTGGGGTTCAGGGGAATTGAGGCTTCTCCTGCGCGACGTTGCTTCAACCCCTCAAGTCAGGAGGCCTAAACCCGGAGCCCAGAGTTCTGAGCAGCTGAGACATGAAAGATCGTAGGATTTCGGGCGTGGTGCTTAAGACTTACTCTGTTAGGGCGGGCTGAAAGTCAGGTTTCAGGGCTGGGGCCTCCTCAAGGAGCCAAAGGAATGTGTAGATGCTTCAATTCAACATAAAATATGCTTCCAGGATCCACGGATCTTGAACCTGGCTTCGAACATCCTATATGCCGTAAGCCGGAAACCATGGCATTGCTCGTCTGCAGCTAACCTGTAACCTTGAGAATACAAACACCTCCGAAAGCCAAGATGCCCCTGGGCATCGTAACGCGAAACCTCGATGAACCCCTCCAGCCCAAGCCCCTCCAAAACCCAAGCCCCTAACCCTGATCAACCGGAGACTTTGTAAATCCGGTTGCTCGGATGCAGCAGCTCGCCACATCAGGGAAAGCCTTTGTGGCCGCAGCGGCGGCCTCTGCAGTGTCCGATAAACTCTTGGGGCTTAGTGCTTGAGCCTGGGGGCCCAGTTTAGGAGTTTCCTGCGCGGACATTTCCTGCAACTCCATCCTGTCACTCCAAACCCAAGCCCAAGCTTCTGCAACTGGAAATCCTGAACCCTAAACCCTTTGAAAACCCTAAATCCTGAATCTCCCCACGCGGACCACGTCGACTCCCTAAGAGCCCCAACTAAGGGCCCCGGTGAGCTTCGAAGGCCTGGGCCAGCACCAGCGTCGAGCTGGGAGAGAGGTTAGGCCTTGGCCATAGATTAAATATTTACATATTATTTACGACAATATTATAAAGGCTTACTATATGTATATCCTTTATACATGTATAATATTACGTATATTACATATTAAAGAAGGAAGATCGTACAAGCACATATCTTTAGGGAGCAGAGATTTGGGCTTTAAGGTATTTCTGACTCAGTGGGGGATTGACTGTCAGGATGCATGTCGATTTAATCCTGCAGCTCCAGCGATGGTCGGGCTTTGGGTTTCCGAATCCGCGACACGGACAAGAACCTAGAGAGTGCCCCGACTTCCCCAAGCCAAAGGCAAGCTGAAACACATTATCAAGGCACCTATACTATAATACCCTAAAAAGTATCCCTTACAGTAACCTTTAAAGGGCCCCCTTTAAAGGGAACCCCATTCTAAATGAAAGACTCTTCAGTTTGTCCAGTGACTGGGCAGATACCAAGGCCAGCTTCAACTGCTGCTGCAAGTCAGCGCGGACCGCCTGGTGGGGGTGTTGGGGTTTAGGGTTTAGCGCTTAGGGCTTATAGGGTTTAGGATTTGGGTTTAGGGTTTAGGTCTTAGGGCTTGTAGGGTTTAGGATATGGGTTTAGAGTTTCAGGTTTGGGTTTGGGGTGTGGGGTCTAGGGTTTGTACCGGGTTAAGGTGTTGCAGATCTTCTCAGCTTTGCTTTGGGGTAACGGTTAAAGTGCCCAGGGTTCAGGGTTTAGTCTTGGACCATGATGGGTTGCCATACCCATCTATTTCTCGCTATCTCGCTCTATCTATTTCTGGCTCTCTCTCGCTCTCTCCCTCCCTCTCCCTCCCTCTCCCTCTCTCTCTCTCTCTCTCTCTCTCTCTCTCTCTCTCTCTCTCTCTTCACTTCACTGGGGTCGAGCTCCAAGGAGCCCGCGCCTAGGCGCCCCCCTTCCCCCATCTTCGGTGGAAAAGGGCTTTGGGGCAGCAGTGCTTGGGGATTGTTTCCCCCGTGGTCGTTGTAACTTGTGGAGTTCGCCTGTCGGTAAACCTCCCTGACCCTTTACTTTATCGTGCCTCCCGGCCTCGTCACCGCGCTCTCTGTAGCACTGTCCTAAGTCCCTGCGACAGGCGAATCTCTCTCTCTCTCTCTCTCTCTCTCTCTCTCTCTCTCTCTTTGTCTGTCCATTCATGAAGACCGGACCTCTGCTGGGCAGCTAAATCAACTGTGCAGGCCTGACCCCACGGAGACCAACTCAAAGGAAGGATGAAAGGGCTCCTTCGCCAGCCACAAATCCTTGAAGCAGAACCATAAACCCCGCAATCCGGAATCTAAACGTTGTAAAGGTATACCCGACAGCCTCCCTGGCTCTTGAGTTTTGTATGGCTGACCGACCCGGCAAGGCACAGCCCCTAACAACAAACGGCATTTAAGCATATTGTTACAGTATATCATAGCGGTATATATCTGAGTAGTACACTATAGCATATTGCAGTATTGTAGTGTGTTTCACATACTTTTCCTCAAACCCTTGATCCTAAATCCTGATTGGGTAACTTGGCTCTCTTTGTACTTGCAATGCCTCCGCACACTCCTTGCGCGTAAGAGTGGGGCAGCCAAGCTGACAAAGCTTCCTGAACTTGTAGGGTTTATAGGCTTTGAGATTCCAAGGTCCAAGATTATGCTCTTCACATTGACGGAGTTGGATTTCGCATCAAGGACTGTGTGGTTTTGATGTGTGCCAGCTTATCCGGTTTTGGTGCCAACAAGCCAACAGATCGTTATTCTCGATCTCCCGTCTTCTAGATGAACACACTCGTCTTCAGGTTTGTAAGTCTTTTTAGCCTTGTCTTACGCTGTAGAGTTTCTCTTGTCCCTCCTTTTGCCATCCAGATGTATTGTTGTATTGCTCGCAGGGCCCGAAGACAACCCCTCACATCGCATAAAGTAGCAGCTCAATCTCGGCAGGACAAGGTGGAAATCCAAAACCTCAAGCCTGGAACTGCAAAACTCGCGTGAGGCTGGGGAGCTGCTCCCTTTTCTTCCGACAGGGTTCAGACCTGAGCGTAAAGAGTGAACCCCACCCCGGATCATCAACGCTGCACCCGTTTCGAAGATGCCATGCAATGAACCCATCTAGGCAAACGGCTGACGAATACCAACCCTGAATCATCATCAGTGATGCTATGACACAAAAACGGAACTCTGACCAAACTGTCGAAGCAATTTCCAAAATATGACCCCCACCCCCATAATAGGGTAGAAGCGAGGCTGCTGTTACATTTCGAACCCAAAACGTCTTAACAATCCATGTCTGCGGAGTCGCATCAGCGTGACAGCCCCATTGTGATCTTGCTTCGCCTCGAAGCTCGGAGCTCTCTGAGTAGGGGGTCTTATGATTTGACTAGGTTTGGGGGGCCCATTATACTATAAGTGTAAAAAGGAACCCTGCAAATAGTATGGGTAATTATTTAGGCCCCTATAGTAGGGTGTTGGGCTTAGGGTTTAGGGTTTATGATGTCAGCGTGTAGGGTTCCAGCGGCGATGATTCTTTATTGGGGTTCAGGGTTTGACTTTCGGACCAATCTCGCAAAGCGGGGCTTCTCGAAACTAAGCGGGGGGCGCAGATTAACCGTAACCCACCCCACAAGCTAGACCTTAAACCTGAAAACCTCTAAACTCCCCAGACCCACCGCCGACCAAGCCCGGAGCTCGAAAAGGAAAGGCGGCATCCGGCCCTGCGGCCACCTCTGTGTTGCTTTAGGGTTCACAGAGAGCGGGCCGGTCAGTCGCAGGCTTCGGGTTTCGGACTGAAGTTTTGCGGTTGAAACCGGGTTTCACGGTAAGGCAAGGAGAGCCTTGAACTGCGGAGTAGAACTTCATGTGGGCCTTGGGGCTCAGGGATTTATGAGCACTAAACTCAGGTCTTGTTCGGGTTTCTTGTAAGAAGCCCCATAAAGTACACTGAGTCCGGCTCGCGGCTCGGTAAGTTTTTGGCTTCAGAGGTTCCGGCCCATCTGTGTGACGCCGTCGGGTCAGGATTCTGTAAGTTTCGGGGATTTCATTTGTGAGGGAAAGGTCTAAGTCTAAGGTTTGGGAAGCAGGTGGTCAGGGTCTGTAGTAGACTTCATGAATGGAGCGCAGGGGTAAAGCTTGAAAGTCAAGCTTCAGAAATAAAGGCCGATGCCTCCCATGCTGTTCATAGCGTTTGAATCCAACACCCAGGTCCTGAGGGTTGCGCTCGAATACCTTGAACAGCCTAACCTAAAGCAACCTCCTAAAACATCTATCTCAACGGCAGCCGTTGTAGCAGGATAGATTCTGCTCCCCGAGCCTTACACCCCAAAAGCTCTAAAGCTCTGAAAGCTGAGAGCTTAGACCCCAAAGCGAGCATCCTAAACCATCAACCCACAACACTGCGGCACCTTTGGTCCTTTTCAAGGTCACCCCGCCTTCTTGGGACAAGCCCAACCTCTACATAACTCTAAACCTGCACATGCAAAGGCCCTGCTAAACAACTTGTCAACTGGCTCTACAAAATCCTGGAAACCACCTGTAGGACCCTTTCTTGGAACCGTTAATCCCCAAAAAACACGAAACTCGTATGATGAAAGCCCCAGCCGTTGAACCCTAAACCCTGAAACCCGTGAAGCGCTACACCCAAACACCTTAAACACTAAAACCCAAGCCTCCTCCGCGATATTTAGCGAAGCACGAGCCATGGTAAAAAGCCTTTCACTCGCGAGGGTGACCGTACACGAGGTGTACAGTTTGGTTTGCTGGTTTGGGATGAGGATCTCAGGTGTTGGATTCAAGACCTTAGCACCTTAGGGCCTTGGGACACAGGGTTTTAGAGCTTCGATGGTTAGGTTTTGCAGGGTTGTGGGATGAGGGTTCAGGTTGCGGGGCTTCGCAAGGCTCAGGATGGCCCAGGGATGTTTTGCTCGAACACAAGTTTTATAATCAAGGTTTGTGGTGTAGGGCGCAAGTCCTCGATGCTGCTGATTGCCTGCTGCATAACTTCATGCGCTCACTGAAGCGTCATGCACAGCTTTGGACTCGCTTCTTGAGTGCCTGTGGAACTTTGCGAGTAGTTGAATTTGCTTATGTCCTTACACACATAATGCAACTTTAAACAACCTCAAACTCTGTCCTACGATGCCCCATAGATTCTGGAGTTTGCAAGCAAGGGCAGCATAAGCAGAGTCCTTGCTTCTGACAGTTCTGAGCGCTGCTGCAGCCAACGAGCAGACGGCATTTCAACACCATAAGAGGCAATTGCATTGAAACCCCCTTATTCGACAATCTAAATCCTGCAGCCTAATCTTCAAAACCCAAAAACGTAAACCCAAACACCACAAATCCCACACCCCGACGACATTAACCCAAAGCCCTGAAGCCCCAAACCCCTAGATTCTAAACCCCGAATGCCCAAAAGCCTCAACCCGCGAACCCTTGGGCCGCCTATCCCCCAGAGCTGCGTCTTGAACGCACAGCGGCCCAAACACCCCGGCCTGAAGGAAATGGGCCGTGGGTCTAGTGCAAGGGTCTTAAGAATCGGAATAGGGTTTCGGGGTATAGTATGGTATACGGGTATATAGGGACTACACGGGGACAGCATGATGACGAAGTATTCGGATGAGGGCGTGTTTGCTCTGTCTTGGGGGTTCAGGCGCAGGTTGCCATGCTTCTTCTCGTACTCATTCCTGAATGGGCAATCTATTGCCAGGCCGAAGCTTCTCTGCCGACATGGCAGGATTTATGGTTCATGGTTCATGCTTTTTCGGCTTTAGAATGGAATCCCGGATGTTTTCCAGGTCCTTCCGAGCGGCACATTGCAAGAACATGGAGATCAGCTGCCGGTGGGCACCAGACTGCAGAAGCGGGCTGCGCTCGCCTTGGACAGGCTGTCACTTAATTTGCGTGTTGGCAATCGGTTCTTTTGTTTCGTGGCTTAAGGTCTGATCTAACGAGCTCTAAAAGCCTTCGAGCCATCTTGGTGCTGTGTTCCGGCCGTGCCTGCTGGCTCAATGGCTGGGAATCTCTGCTTCATTTGCAGGAACCCTGAGCCTCAACCCGAAGCTCCAAACCCTGAACCACAGAATGGACCCAAAAGCAGGACGAAATCCTCTCCAAGTGACCCAGAAGAAGACCATGCAGCTCTAAAAGCTGCTGGGAGAAGAGACTGGCGGCCAGAAGCCTGATTCAGGCTTTGGTGCGGACTTCAGAGAACACTGCTTTAGGGCTTGCGGTTCTTTACAGGACGTAGGACGACTTCATCGGAGTTCGCTTCCTCAGGAAACGCTTGAGTCCGGGGTCGAACCCTTGGGTTGGCATGATGCTCAACGACCATGAGGAGGCTTCGATCTAGTGTCGGGATCTTACGCCAGGGTTTCAGTTCGGGGGAGTGGGCGGCAGAGCTAGTTTGTTCAAACCTGGAGGAACCTTGTACTTGTGAAGTTTGGCCCTGCAACCTGCTGGTTTTAGACTTGTAGCACCAATTTCTCCAAAACCAGACGCTACCAAAGAAGAAGCCAGCTTCGAGCTGGTTACCGTAGGACGCAGCTCCAACGATCACGGTGGACACAGGGCTGGAGAACACCCGAAGTCCAATGAAAGATGATGCCAAGCGCCCCTTTGCATCCTCACTGAAAACCTCAACAAATTGAAGCCCTCATGATATGTGCCATCTTCACTGCAGACCCGACTGAATAGTCAAGCGTCAGAGAATCTCAACACTGAGGCTCCAGCTCTTTGGCCAAGGCCGACAATGCGTGCAAAGCCTTCCGACGCATCGACTGGCTCAGGATTTGTAATGAAGGCCCCTGAGTAGTGACCTCCTGCTTTGTTTAAGGGCCAGAATTTCACAATGCTCATCCGGCTCACCTGGGCCCCCCAAAAAAGCGATCCCTGTTGTGAGCCCGGGTGGTCGCTTCGAAGGGGCTCCGGAGCCACGAGCTCCCAGTTTCACAAGCTGCGGGCTTGCGCGGGGGACTGGAGAGGTCGCTGGAACTACCCGTTGATTTACAGTGATGCTAATATTAATAGTAATCATCATCCGTCATCATCATAGTAATACGTAAGAATTTTGTCCCCAAGCCCTCAGAGGACACGCATCAGTCTGCTTCATCGCTTCTGCTTGCATTTCTGGTGCTATTGAACTGTCATCCGAGGGTTCCGCCCCCAGGCAGGTCGGAACTCTACTACCGAGCAGATTCCTTGAACCTTAACCTAGGTTCCCCAGTAGACCTTTAATATTAAGGGTACCACAAGTCTCAAAGAGCGGTCATGTCAAATAATGAGGGTAATAAGTAATAAGTGTACCCTCTTCGCTACTGTTTGGTCTTAATAAGGAGACCCCAAGACCTAGCAACTTTGTGGAGCCGACCAGCCTGAAGCCTCTGGTTTTAGCCTTGTCTTGGCCTCTTCGAGATGACGCCAGTCACCCAGGAGCCGTCCGGCGATGTCACTGCTGATCTCCTGTCATAGCCCAAAACAAGAGAGAAAGAAAGACAGAGAGAGAAAGAGAGAGAGAGTGAAAATTAGGGGTACCTTATTGGGGTCCTTGTACAAAGGATACTACTAACTATTTGAGCACTACATTAGGGTCCCTTGTTTTCGGAAACTCCCGAATAGGGGAGAGTACAAGATACAAAGAAAGAGATAACCAAATAGATAGACAAAGGGACAAAGGGATGGATTGGTAGGCAGGTAGATAATAACCATGCAGACAGATAGAAAGAAAGATGCGGAGATACACAGATAGGGAAAGAGGCCAACACTTCATAATTCATAATTGCCTCGACGCTGGCTATAGTTCGGGCCTGCTGCTTCAAATCAACGTGAATGCTTTGAGGGATCATTAACCGCAGTGCCTGCTCACAAGTTCCCATGCTTAGCAACCAGATCTTGTACTGAGCCCTGGGGAAATTTACAACCTTCCACGAAGACACGAGTGCGCAGAACCCTACGTGGCTCTACGAAACCTAAGAGCAGAGCCCCTCATCAAATCCTTCACTGGGCACTATAGCCGACAGCCCGTTACATGGAACCCTCTACGACTTAGGTACTTTGGAGGTGTGTATAACATGTCTTTTTGGGTTGCGAACCTCCAACATAAGACGTAAGTAGACACGTGGCCGTAAACCCCAATCCTAATCCTTCAACCGTACCTGTACTTTGGAAGCTACCGCCGTCGACGCTTACCTACTTGCAGGTACTAGCCAAAGATTAGGAAAGTCATGCCGACCACTAACAGAGTAGTGACACGTTCAAATCTGCGGCTGGTTAGCTCAGAATGGTGGTGATGGCCGATGAAAATTTTAACAGAAGTCTCCTCAAGACATCTTTGCAGACATACAATACGACATCTGGGCTAAGTGCTATACCTCTACACAAGTCTTTCCGCACATTTCCGCACATGTGTAAAGCTGCCAATTCGTTTTGCATTGGTTCACGATGGTCAAAGATCAAGACCGCTCTTTTGACACGGAAAACGAGGCAGAACACAACTGTTCTGAGGCAACCTCATTTGGGGCATGCCTGTGTAAAAGTCAAGAACAGCCTTATACACAGGGGGAAGTCACTGAACACTTGCATACTCAGTAGCCCTGGCTTCCACTACGGGAACTATAAGCCAGAATGGTGACGACAATTGCAGCAATGCCAGCAGCTACGGCACCTGCTGCCGATATTGGCAGAAGGCGGTTGACCAGAAGGCTGCCACCAGCAAAGAAAATCATAAACACGAAGAAGATGGCCATGCTCACAAGGCAATCGTAGACCCATGTTGATCCGCGAGAAGCCCATCGGCTGCAGAGGTTCCACATGACTTTCACGCAGAACATGAGCCAAAACATCGTTATGCCAAGCCCTAAGCTGGTGAACTCAGCCATCACAATCTCGACGGGTGCCCCAGCACGGATCATGGCTACGCAGACGTCAACAGCCATGCAAAATGGGCTGATAACTATGAGCAGCACGTAGCTCAACGGAAGGCCCACTCCAGAAGCTGCCACGAGCTCCTTCCTCAACGGGCCACGCACGTACTCCGTGAAGGCTTCCTCACTGCCATACCAAGCAGAGATGGCCAGCAGCTGCCAAGTGGCATTCTACGTTTTGCAGGTCGAAACTCTCCAGGGATTCCGTGAGTTCTTGCTCCTCTCTCACGAACCTTCGATGCACATGTATAAAGAAGAGCCCGACGGGCAAAACGCAAACATTCGCAAGAGCCACAATGCCGTGGCCTGTTCTAACCGCGACATATACCCCGCTGCAAAGGCCGCTAGCCAGCGTGAGAAGAAGGATCTGGCTCTCGACGAACAGCGGCTTCAGCTTCAAAGGCTTGTGCGGGTTTGCCTTGCGAAATGCGGCCAACTCGAAAACGCACCACAGACCTGCGGACCCATCATCAAATCGAAGTGGAGACAGATGAATACTATCTCCCCAACAAGATCCAACAAGCACAACACTCCTTACTCGTAATCCTGGGGCTCAGGTTTACATGCCTTGCATCATGTAACCCCGAAAACTGGAGGACCCGATAAAAATCCAAGAAACCAACAGCCGTGAGAAATGCGAGTAACTTCAACCTAACCTTGCTAGCAGCTCTGGGTAGCCGGACCTATACCTTTCGTCTGCAGCCAAGGAGCGGGTCAGGTACGGCGGCGACCATAGAACATGCATCTCCTTCGAGATACTCAGGAAGCCTCCTAGCCCGTAAACCCCTCGCTGCTTCATTCTCTTGTCTGTCTGATGAATGCTGACCACATCGAGAAAACATTTCGGCGAACGAAAGGCGCAGCTGCAGTACGGAAGTATGCAAAAAGAAATCTGCAATGTCACGGTGCCGGCCAAGTAAGTCCATGGAGAGAAAGGACACATAGCCTTGAAGCCCATGACATTCACAGGCCAGGTCAAGGGTGTTGTTGGAAGCATACCAACAGCACTCAGGATGGATATCGCTGCCGCACAGCCAAAGCTGTGTATCAGCAAGGTTCGCCAACCATGCTGGAGCAACAGTGAGAGCACCTTCCTGCTGCCTCGTGTCCTCCATGTATGCGAAAAAAACACATCGAACTTGTCGACGGGCTGCGACATGCTCCATAGCTTCGTCTGAGACTCCAAGTCCAGGTCTAGAGGTGAGGCTTGCCAGAGTGTGCCGAAGTTTCGGAGGGTGGCGACCAGCGGGATCCCCCGCACGATTTCCCTCTCCACCTTGAAGCTGATGGCGCGTTGGACCATTGGCAAGTCCGAGCTGAACTGCGGGGACACGGACAATGTCAACAACTCTGAGCTCGACGAGCTCCTCACCGACACTCGGGCAGGAAGAATCTCATCAGGAAGTACCAACTCTAAACCTGACTCGATAGAGTCAACGATGGATGAACGCGGTGACGGTGTCTCTGGAAAGCAATTCTCGTCGTACTGCGCAGCGCCGACGACTTCCACGGGCAACGTGCCCACCTGCTCTTCACAGCAAGCGCTGGTGCTGGCATTCGCACCCATGGCAAGGTGTGGAGGGCTGCCGCTCAGGCATGTGGCAGCTGTGCTTAGGAGCTAAGGAACAGACTTGAGATGCGCTTCGTGTGCGAGGCCTATCAACCCAAGACTCTGTGCTACAGCGTCCCCGCCACCCCAGTTCAGTTCCGCGGAACGGACGGCGGAAGTCTCAGATCTTCTTAACACATTGACTTCAGGTTGAAGCTCACTCATGCAGCTGTAAAGTTAGCCTAAAGCTACAAGCCAATCCCAGGCTTCCTCCAAAAGTAGCGGCAAGAGCCTTCCCGGCGCCGCCTCGCGCTGCCGTGCCTAAGGCTCGGGGTTCGGAGCTTCGCAAGCCAAGGATTTGGAGAGCTCAGCCGCTGACGGAATCAGGATTTGGGCTTAAGCTTCTAGTGCAGGGTTTCGAGTCCAAGGTTTGGGGTTGAGGACTTGGCAATAGCAGTTGGTTGACATGTTCGTGATTTGCAGGGTTTAAATTGGGGTCGACAAGTTTGAGCTGCATTACTTTTACATATTCATCTTCCGTAAGCCGATTTGCTTCAGGTCTGAACACAGGTAGCCTAAACCCTAAGCCCGAAACCTCTAAACCCGAAAGCCTACACCTGTACGGCTCCAGCCGCGGATTTGGGAGAGGCGTATGGCTTGGGGACGGTGTGGCAGGTAGGGTGGACTTTCCAAACACGTAGACACGCATCTGCAGAATTTGCACGAGGGCAGAAGGCAAGTTCAGCTTGATCCCGCTTGGCTGCTCAGACTCTCAGACTCTGAATGCCTCCATGGCTGTGGGGGAATTTCTGTAACTGAGCCATGACCCCGTTCAGGGGAGGGGATATACGCCCCCACACAGAAAAGGGTAAGGCTTCCGATAACTTGCAGCCAATTCCTGAAATTGTAAGATGGAATCCTCTCCTTGCGCCATGCTCCAAACTGCCTGTCCCTCCTGTGAGCCCAATCCCTTATTTGACAATTTCCCCAAACCCACAAACAATAACAAACTAAACATCCCTAAACATGTCCTTAAATGCTACCCCTTATTTTATTAAACTTAAACCAAACTTCCCTGGATTGCACCAGGAAAAGGAACCTTGGGGCTCGCCGTGGCTTTGGGCGAGGGGCCTTCGCACCGCTTTGGGGAGTTTGGAGTTAGGGTTTAGGGTTTGGTTTGGAGTTTGGGGTTTGGGTGCTGGGGCTTGGGGATTTGTTGATATTCAAGGGCGGAGCGTGATTCAGTGGCTCGGGTGGAGGTGATTTCAAGCTAGTTGCTGCTTCGGGAATCAGGGTTTAGGGTTTAGCACTCGCAGTCTTGCATAACTACAACCCATGAACAGTACCCCTGAAGCAGTCTACGGGGCGCAGATCAAGCCCTCCGACCCCAACTCCTTAGCTTCAGCAAGAGCCTCGCATCCGAATCCCACAAGCCCGACTCCGGAGAAACCGGAACCCTCCGAAACACCGAAGCCTCCCTCCCAAAACCGCCCCAAACCCGACGTAAACCCTAAAGCCCATAAGCCCAGCCTGCCCAACTCCCAACACCCTGACGCTCTTCGTGTTGCCTTTTGGCACCGGCGTTGCGGCACCGAGCTCCCGCAGAAAATCCCTGGCCTTCCGGCAGCTTCGTTTCGGTCCAGCTTAGGCGTGAAATGTTACTTCGCATCACCTTTCGTCCTGGCGTTCGGGTTCAGGGCCTCGGACACTGGGAGTGAGGATTTGGAGTTTAGGGCTGATCTTTGGTCGATTCGGTGCTGAGGATGTGAGGGAGGCAATGTAAACCTCATCAACCACGAGGCTTTCAAAGGCAGTGAGAACATGGCTATCAAATATCATCGATGCCAAGTCAGCCAGTTACAAGCCATCGACATGGAGTTGATGGCTCCGATCCCGTCGCTGCAGTTCGCAAGAGCCTTGTCAGGCCTGCCAATTTCAAACCTCAAACCTGTCCACCTGCTAAAAAACGAATCGCTGCAGGACCGCTGCGGCACCTCGCGCCGGAACTGCACAAACCCATCGCGTTCCTGACACACAGTTGAAGAATGTAAGAATACTGATAATGATACTGATATGAAATACGATAATGAAACGGAGGGTCGGATGGAGGTTTTGGGCCGCCCAGAGAGACAAACGTGCAACATGCAGGCACGAGGGGGCTTCAGGGCGCGCAGGATATGTAATTGAAACAGATGCGCAGTGTGTGTGCTATGAATGTTGCAGTCATTGAGAAGTGAAGGGCTGAGTTAAAGGGGACCTTCGGATCGAGAGTGGCATCACGAACTGCCGAGCATCCTTGCAGGAAGCCTCCTTGCCTCCTTGCCTCCGCCCCACCTGAAGTGCGAAGACCCCAAGACGATACCAAAGAAATCCATCTCTAAGCTACTTGAAATCGCTCTCCTCGGCCGACCAACTGACAAAGTCTGCCGGGAAAGTGGTGGCGTTGCGCAGGCTGCCGGCGGCCTGGCAGAAGGTGAGAAGCACCAAATTGCAGCTCGAATTTCTCTCCTCCAGCAAACAGGCTTTAGGGTTTTGGGGGTTTAGGGTATCGGGTTTAGTAAGGGTAATTTCTCTCCCTCCATGAATATACATGCTGCTGGATTAGCACAGGCGCTTGGACTTGAACCCCCAAAGTTCCTCACACCTCCTTTCATCTGCCTGCAGGGATAGGATCAGCAAGCTCCTTTTCGACAGTACAAGCGAGCCCGTGGAGTTGGTGTCTTCACTCATACTTTTGCCATGCGTGGCTCGGAAACCTCCTGATCCGACACCCTGAATGTGCAGACCTGACCTACCTATGCATCCTGGTTGAAGGACACCGCAACCCCACCCACTCCGAGCCAACTGCGTGGGTGCTGAACCCGGATTGCTGCCATTCTTGGAAAGCCCGTTTCAAGGGGGCCGAGGACAGCAGCAGTTTTGCCAAAAATACCATCGCACGCTCAGCAGCAAAAACCCCGAACCGCACAGCCGGGAAAAATAATGTATTTCGGCACACGGGCAATCGCACCTGATCGATTATCATCATACCACCAGCATCATCTTTGGCATCAGCGGGAAGATTATTCATGATCTTCACCTTCGCCATCACTCATCCGTCAACATCCTGCTCTTCAGAACCGTAAGAGACCAGTGTTGGGATCCGTGCCTTCAGGAGCACAGGCGAGTAGATCTCTTGAGTCTCTGCAGATGCTTCCATGACATATCCGTGCCTGAGAAGTGGGACTAAAGGGCTAAAGGGGTCAGGATATGTAGGGTTCTGGTACATTGCACAAACATTTGGGCCTGCTTCAATTCAGCATGCCATTTCCAAATCTCGGGGAATCGAGGGGTCCAGCTCCTGAATTCTGGTTAGTGTAGGGCTGGTGATCGATGGAACCCTCGAAGGAACCATTGCAGAAGCCTTACAGGAACACCTGGAGGACACCGAGACCTTCATCCTGAAACCCAGGCAACCCAGGCGCAGGTCGAGCCATGCGCCCGTCGCAATGGCCGCAGAATCCGCGCCCCAAGAGGCGCACTTCAAGAGGGCCTCCGGGTTTTCATTTTGTAAGGTCGGCTTGTTATGCCCGGTTCGGGACATGCACCACCATGTCTAAAGGCGACAGCTTTGGACAGTCCGAAGCTCGGACTTCGGACTGGGCAAAGCTGCCCTGGTCTCCCCACTGGGCTAGAGGCGACAATCGCGCATCCTGAGCCCTCATCCCTGAAACCCTGGCGCCCTAACGCAACTACAGTATGGGAGTTTCAGAAAATGGAAATTCTAGACAAGACCCTAAGCAGAGGATCCTAAGCCCATACAAAGACCCTTCGACTGCCTCAAGCAGCCGCGTCCAGGCTTCCGGAGGAGGCAAGGTCGCCACGAAGCTGCGCCAGGAGAAGACCTGGGCGCTTTTGAGTTCACAGTTTTAGGGCTGAAGGGTTTACGGCTCAAGGTTCAGGGTTTAGAGGTGAGTCGCTGATCGGTGTGTTTTACGGTGTCTGCTTTTCCTGTTCACCGGAGTTGAGCACTGTCGCCTCTTGAAGTTGTCAGCTACTCAAGCTATTGAGAACAGTCGTCGGGGTGGTAGCCTGAGCTTGAGATACATTAAGGTTCAAGACCTCAACACTAGACACGTCTGCCCAAAGCCTTGAAGCCAAGAATGCGGGCTGACTTTAAGTTGGCTTGTTTCCATCGGGCACCACGTGTAGCAGAAGGGCCATGGCCACCCTCTGCCACAGCTCTGAACTCAACTAAACCCTCTTCCCCGGACCCTCCGCCAAAGGCTCCAAAGCTTTAGCCGAAACCTCGAACTGCAAAGACATGCCCAGGGGTTTTCCAGCAGTCCAGCAGAACTGTACCCCGAGAAGGACGTGACCAGAAGGAGGCTACGTCTCGCCTGCTGCCCACAGGCGTACAGGCATGCATGCACGCATACCTGCATACCTGCATGCATACGTACAGACATACCGACATAAATCCATGTATGCTGCATGTGCGTAGATATATATATATATATATATATATGTATACATACATACAGAAATACATAACTTAACTTACACATTTACATTTACATCTACTTAAAATTTAGGGCACAAAAAAGCCCGAGCCAAGAAGGAGTCCGAGGTCCCCACGGCCGAGGCGATGAGTCTGCACAGTCTCCTCTGAGCCTCGTCTTGGCATGCAGGAAACTGTATCTAACACGAAAGAGACAGAGGGGAGACAGAGAGAGAGAGAGAGGGCGAGAGAGAGGGCGAGAGAGAGGGAGGGAAACATCCTTCGTGCTAAACTCTTCACCTTGGGGCTTCCGATGCTAAGTTTTTTGGTGCAGACTGGGTCGCAGAAACGCGTCCCCTCTCCTGTCCCACCCCCTCGCCCCACGAAGTCCGAACCAAGAAACTGGCAAACTTCCACATAAAGAAGATGTTCACCCGAACCTGGTGGGCGTAAGTAACATTGCGCTGAGGCTGAGGGTTTGCGAAGCATTCCTGGAAACCGGTGCCTAGAGCCCAAGCGCCCACCCATAGACCCAACACAACTTGATATGAGGGCCCACCAGCCGAACAAAAGATACACCAATGCAGGCCACAATCACTGGAAAACGAATTCCCAAACCCGATAGGCCCCTAACTCGAAGCCCTTCAGCGCAAGCCTAAACCCCAAGCCCCTAAACCCGAAATCCCTAAATAAGACCAGAGCACTTCTAAGGTCTTTGGCTGCAGCGATGCAAGGAGCAGGAGGATCTGTTGGATGAGGCCTTGGCTGCTCTTCTTGGAAGGGTTTGGGAACCTTTTGGGGTTCGCTGTGCTGCTTGGGGTCGGGAGTTTGGGAATAGGGGATCTCTGTGTTCATAAGCCTAGACCCTAAGCGACCCCTGATTTCCTTGAGGGGATCTCATTGTCCATAAACCCTAAGCGACCTATGATAATGACGGGATCTTCTGGGCTCAGCAAAGAGGCTGTCTGGCGCAGGTTGGCAAGATCCCGTCTTCTC
Organism: Symbiodinium sp. CCMP2592; assembly: GCA_905221615.1. NCBI lineage: Eukaryota > Dinophyceae > Suessiales > Symbiodiniaceae > Symbiodinium > Symbiodinium sp. CCMP2592. The sequence goes on from CAJNDT010001502.1 coordinate 416,298, forward strand.
CAGCAGAGCCTCCCGGAACTTCGAAGCGCGATGGATCATTTGCAGATTTTAGGATTTAGGATGTACTGCCAAGAGCTGCATAGCGCCTGCAGCTGAGTTTGTAAGGCTTTAGGGTGTCGGTGCAGGCCTTCTGTAGGCTGCTTCAGTCTCTGTGGTGAACTTCCCCAAAACGAAACTGCTTAAAATCCTTGTACGCACCTCCACCAAAACACAAACAAGCAGTTCGATACCACAAAACCTGCTATCAACGCATGGAAACCTCTAATTGTTCCCACCATGGAGCCCTTTTCTTCTAGAATGCTCCACTACGGCAGGGGTTCGATTGCCTCCGTGAACTCGGTAGCCGCGCGGCTGCCTGGTCTGCTGGGTGACACTTGCGGGGAAGCGGCTTCGGGTTCAGGGCTGCCGAGTGGACTTCGGATTTGGGGTTAGACCTAAACCACTGAGTTGCTAGCACAATAAGTTATGTGCATCTACCCCTCACTACCTGGCTGTTCTACCTGCCTTCACCCGCCCCCCCCCCAGCCTATCGTCCTGGCCTGTCTCCTTAGTTCGACGGAAAGAACAACTGCTGAAACATCTTCATTATTGCTACTGGTAGCCATGGTATAGTTTTGCTTTACATGGTGGTTTTACTATTGCTGGCGCTACTGCAATACCCATGAAGAACGGATCAGAACGATGACTGTAAACCGCTCAGTGTTAAAGCTTTCCTGCGAGCTTACTTCCAAGACGATGGGTACTAAGTCTGAGGCCTTCATGTCTATGTTCGCACAAAGCCAACCCAAAAATCGAAAAGAAAGCTTCAAATTCTCAGGTTCAGGTCTGTGGATTTCGGGTTTCGTGGACATCACCCCTAAAACCTTGAAGCTTTTTCCAAAACTGCGGTTCGTGTGAAAGGATCACGCATAAGGCATGATCTAGCTTAAGGCTTAAGGGCTTGAGCCTGCCGGGGGGTTTAGTTGCAAGGCCCGTCTCAATCCAACCCAATCCAACCAGGAATGCAAAATTAAGCTCCAGCTCAACCATGAATCACACTCTAGATTCCCTTATAACAGTCGCATGAGCCAGCAGAGCCCATCTAGCAAATTCACACCCTGAGCCTAGGAAGCCTAGACCCGAATGCGTAAGCTCGCACGTTGTAAGCCCTGAAGTCTCAGCCAGATAAGCTCTTCTGTGACTTCTGTGTCTGAACGGGCGGGCCTTCTGCTGCCTCCTCCGCATCGGCAGCGCGGAGCCTTAGAGGATTTCCATAGCTGTCGTACTATAGGGCTTACTAGGGGTTGGGGGCTTCAGGGTTTTCGGGCTTCAGGGCTTTTCCTTTGCGCAGGGTTGACAGGGATCTGGGCATGCGGCCAGGAGCTGCCGTCTGGACCCCCTTGAGCATCTAGGCACATCTTCAAACTCCAATCCGTCACAACAGGACGACCGAGTCTTCCTTCACTGTTTTGCTGCCGGTTAATCTGACGTTTTTCTCAAGGTTGGTGTTGTGATGATAGTTTGCTATGCTACTGTTCCGCAGAAGGACACAGCCCTTGCCACCAAATGCCTACACCACACATGCCAACCCCCAGGCAGAACTTCAACTTGCTGACAAGGAATTGCTGCCCTCAAACCAGCCCGCACCACAGACAAAATAACATACACAACAACACAAAAAGCATCAAATAGACTGGGGCTGGCAGCTTCTGATTGGGGGTCTTCATGCAAGCCCTCAGGGTGCGCTAAGCCTTCAAACCTGTAACCTTGAATATCCGAAACAGGACCCCAAGCCCTCAAAGCCCCATTGCCCCCCAGAGCCCTAGACCCGTCGAAAGTCCTGAACCCTCAAAGTGCTACACACGGCAAAGCTGAAGACAGGATAGCAAAGGGTACTGTGGGACTTACACTAAGGAGCCCTAACTACTGAAGAGTGTTACACTCATCCGAACCCCCTGTTTCTAAGCCCAAAAGGGAAACAAAGTCGCTCATTGTCCGAGTCGCCTGGCCGCCGCGGCTGCGAGAAGTGGAGAGCTGGCCAAGTCATTCAGCAGACCTCGGTATAGGGTTTTAGGGTTTAGGGTTTCGTTTTCCAGATCCTAAGCCATAGAAACACCAAGTTCTGTACCGCAAACCCGAACCCCAAATTCTACGGAGCATGGGTGTTTAGGGCTTGGGCTTCATGTCCCTTCAGGTAAACTAGGATCTGGGATCTGAGTATTTAGATCTCGGGGTGGGAGATTTCAGAGTTTGCGATTCGAAAGGAAAACAGTGTGGAGGGTTTACACTCAAGTCGGAGTGGCCTTAATGCAAGCAGCTTGCTCCTGATACTATCCTGTTCGGGCCCCGAAACAAAAAGGCCAAAGAGAAACGAACAATGAATTTTGCAGAACCTCAGGCTGGAGGAATGTTCTGCCACAGCGGCTAGGTACCGAGTATCGGGACCGGACTGGTGCGACCAAATCTGAAGGCTGCAGCTTTTCTGGCTTATGTTCCTCGGCGTGGGGTTTAGGGTGGTCGTGAACATTCTCCATGCAAGAAAAATCTGCAGTGCCTGGCTATATTCGGAGGATTTGGGAAGCCGGTAGTTGCGGTTCCGAATCGCCACCGACTACCCTTCATTATGCCGTTGTGCCGGCATGAAATGGTCTCGAACACTTCGCCAGTTGTAAACCACAAAACCCTGCCCCAAACTCCGACAGACCCCGAAACCCAAACCGTTTCCGACGCTCCAAAAGAAACGAAAGAAGCACCAGTCGCTACATTCCGCTACATTCAAGTCGCCGGCATCAGACTCGCAGATGCCCAGCCAACTGGTGGCCGCGCGAAGGCTTCTGGAAAGCATGACACGAAAGGGGGGAGAAGAAACTGACATCAAGAATGACCAGAACGCGCGAATCGGTACATGAATACATGTATATAAATGTGCGCATTACGTGGCCCACTACCTGTACTAGCCTTCCTTACCGCGGCGGCGACCCGCTGAAAAAATCCGTAGCACCATAGATGCCATCAGAAGGTACCAATATACTGGCAGCCGAATTCAACACAGCGAAGCCTTAAAGTTCAAGCTTGTCGACCTGCAGCATAGCAGTCTGCGGAGATGCCTTTCGGAGGACAGAGCGGCGATTGCCCGCACCGCTGCTGGCGCTGCCGTGGAGAGTGCTAGGAGCCTCACGGCAGACACGAAAGCCCAGCCTAGCAACCCGGTTGCCCACCGCTCAAACAGTCTGGAAACCTTATAACAACAGACTCGAGATGCTGAAAACCCAACGTCTTGTCTCGAGACCTTACGCTGTGCGGTCTGCCAGTCCGAAAGCCCCGCAAAGCCCGCACCAAACCTGATTGGAAGGCTGAGGGAAAACTATAATGATCAGAACCGATTCCCAAAGTCGAGACCAGAAGCCTTCTAACCCAACCCAGAAATTGCATCGACATGTCTGATTGCCGAAGGCACGTGGTAGGGCGCGTGGCGTCGATCTTGTTCTCCTTCGCATTTGCCTCCTGCAAGGACTCTAGGATGCAGCGGTGCTAGGTTTATCACCAAAGTTTTCGTGCCGGTTGCGAACAAACGTAGCATCACGAATTACTGAGCCTGCTCATGATTAGTAACTCTATAGACCAAGAAGTACGATGCTCAAATCCTTCGTTCTAGATTCTGCACCGTCAGTCGACAACTTTCTTTTGGGTTTGGGGCTCCCGAGTCGGATCTGGAATTTCGAGGCTTTGTTGAAATTTCAGAAGATCGGTTACGGTTTCGGGTCAGTGTTGGAGAGGTAAGGCACATGGCTCGTGGGCCACTGCAAGGAAAATGCAAAGGAACTCAGGGATGACCTCGGCATTTACCACTTCTACGAATGAAGCTTTCAGCTCTGAGGTACATGAGCTGTTCAGCTCCCTGATACAAGACAGACACAATTGTTGGGGCTTCCTTCGAACATGTTTTCCTTTGAAGACAAGCAATACAGCCAAAAGTCTCATGTGCCGAAACTGATCCTGGAAAAATCAGCCGGCCGTGCCCTCGTCTCAAACGATCTCCAAGCCCTGGAACCTAAACGCAGCCAAAATCCTACACCGGGAAACTTAAAGCACCTTGGGTTCCAAGGTACCCTCAAACCTACTAAGACACCCGAGAACCCCTTAGTAGAGCCCTTACGGCCGTTTAATTGAAGCTATACTGAATTCATAAAGGGGAGTCGGGGGGGTGGGTCTATATAAACCAAATCGAAGGGCTGCAGAGCCTCGGGGAGGGCTTCCAGCGCTATCCTCGGATCGCGCCGTGGGTCAGCGGATGTTTGGTTCTATGTTGATGTGAGTGAGGCTTAACTTCAAAGGCCCTGAAGGAAGGGGGTTTGTCAATCAGGAGATCAGTTTAGCCGGGGCTGCCAACCCCGAACACACGCTGAAAAAACTTCAGCTGGGACGGCTGCCATTGAACCCTGCTGATTTTGCAGCTCTGCGCGAAAAATCCCTACCAACACCATACTACAACCTGTTCCTAAGCCCGAGCTCACTCAAACTTCTACAATCAATCCACAAATCCTCTCATTCAACAATTATACCCTGCAGCACATGAGTGCACGTGTATGCAGCTTCGATGACTGTGCTTACAGTTAAGCAACGTCATGCTGCATGAACTTCAACAACTATACGTGTATACATACATATATATATATATATATGTATATATACATATGTGTGTGTGTGTGTGTGCGTGTGCGTGTGCGTGTGTGTACATGCATGTGTGTGTGTGTGTGTGTGTGTGTGGGAATCTGTATAAGAGAGGGATACGTGTATGTTTATGAATATGCCTGTATACACGTATGGGTACATATAGATGTATGTAGGTATGCATGCATGTATGTCCGGATGCATCCGGATGCATGCATGTATGCATGTAAGTGTGTATGCATGCATACAAGTATGCCTGTGAGTATGCATGCACGCATGCACGCACGCACGCACGCACGCACGCACGCACGCATGCATGCATGCATGCGTGCATTTATGTACGTCAGTACAGATGTACCTGATGAATGAATGAGTATGTTTCTACATATATATATATATGTACACATGCACATACACAGCCATAAGAACAAGAGAAATGCAGTGAACCTTTAATTTGGTTAACATGGAATTCACCTCATGCATGTACACGCACATGGATACACATACATATATATATATATATATATATATATATGAATGATATATGTATACATAAATATAAATATATATATATATATATATATATATATACATATATATATATATATACATCTGTAGATATACATACATATGATATTCAGCTGCCAAGCCACAGGATTAGCTCGGAACCCTCCGAGCCCAGTTGTGCGAGCAGCTCCTGCTTAGCTTAGAGGGTTTCTGGCGTCGAGCCAAGGGTTCAGGGCCTATGCGCTTACGCGTTGAACGTTTCACGTTAACATGTTGGGGGATGAAAGCCAAATAAAGGTGTGGGGAGTGCCTTTCGGTGATTGTAAGGTCTTCAAACGCAGCTTAAGCCCAGAAATCATCAAGCCGAAACCCCCAAGGCCGGTGCCCTAAGTACGACGCCGTGAACCTCCAACAGCAGGTTCCTTGTCTCTGGTCCTGCAGCGGGAACCGAGCTTCGTGAAGCCACGCCGCCACGGCGCCGCGCGCGACTCGGTCGGCCGCAGCCGGAGCAGAAGGGAGCAGAGCAGCTGCGAAAGAAAAGATCTCCTGGTGGTCTTGGGGTTTGGGCTTCAGGGGCTTTAGGGCTTTCGGGTTTGGGGCTCTTGTGCTTTCGCGTTTTGGATCTTAGGGTTTTCCTTCCAAGGGTTTAAAGGTCCTAGGATTTTTATAGCTAACACTGCCAAGGGACAGGCCTGGCAGAACAAGGATGCAATAGTGATCGTAGCAACATGTAGCACCATCATAGAGCCTCCAGCCCGAAGTCCTGCCCATCTGCGTTGCTGACGAACATCAACATTGCGCATGTTTCTTTAAAGCCGCTTCTCATGTCAACGACCCAGGCTTTTTCTTAAAGTGTGATCAGGGCTCGAGGTTTGATGCGGAACCAGAACACACCGTAATCCCTGCCCACCCAAGCCTCTCAAATTCCACGAACAGAACGTACAACATCTTGGTTCCAAAACGGGAGTCACAGAGCGCCAAACCCATCATAGTGCCAAATCCTGATCGGAGATAGAGTCTCACAATCTCGATGCAATCCTAGACTCTAAACCCCTGAAAAGCCCAAGAAGACCCCAAAACCTTAAACCTAGACTCTTGGGCCCTAAACCCTTAAACCCCAACTCAAGAAGCCCTGCGGCGCCACCTCGCCACTAGGACCGGTATGAAGAGGCCGCCGGCGAGTCCTGCGCCAGGTCGCCGTGGCCAGGAGAAGCTGGGCCTCCGCCTCAAGGTTCAGGGCTTTAGGGCGTTAAGGCTCTTCGGCTTCAGGGCTGTAAGGAGGGGCAACATGATAGGCTTCGTTATACATGTAATGTTTTAGGGCTATGAAGGCTTAGGGTTCAGGGTTGATTAGGGTTTCTATCTTCAGGGTTCTGGGGTTAAGGGCTTGAAGTGCTGATTCGGGCAGACTGTAGTCGCACTTCAGCCTATCGAGCATCGGCGACTTGCTGAAGCTCTCAAAGCCTGTCCGACCCTCTCACGACTCAAAGATTCTACCGCGCATCCACGGTTCGGGGGATTTTGCACGCCCTCCAAAGCTTACAAGCTTTCGATCAGCCCCCCGCTGTTGATGGTCGGGACTGTGGTTCGGACGTTGACGAGTTGGGCCTACCAATGCCTGGATACCGAATACAAAAAATCTGCCGGCAACCCTGTAATATAAACCGCGGGCTCGCTGCCCAAGGACAAGCCTGAGCTCCTCAACCTCCAGCTGAACCATCCCATACCCCGCATGAGCTCGAAGCCCCTAAGCCTCTCGACCCGAATTCTCTCAACACCGCGAACCGTGCATTCCAATTTAAAGCCTACACTGGAAACCAGAAAGCTGAAACATCACGGTCCGGCCGCTCTTTGCTGCCAAAGACACGGAATCCCTGCATTACTCATCGTTAGTTGACCGTAAATCCCCAACCTCCCCAAACAGCACACCGACCAAAACTCTTCAAGGAAGCCTTACAGGAAAGTCGGTACAAGCCTCATCTAGCCTTCTAGTAACCGTACAGCAATCCATTCTTCTAGAAGCCCTCAGAGCTTTATAGGGTTGTCAGTTTAGGGGTTCATGGGGGCTTGGGGATTTAGGGTTTCGGGTTTAGGGTATACTGCCTACACTTCGGAGCCAGGCAGCCGGCAGCGTGTGTCCCGACAGGTGTCCACGGAGCAACTCGAAGCTCACCTCTGGCTTGGTATGAAAAGGGCTGCTAGAGAAAGAGCCTGTTTAAAAGTCCTCTGGCTTCATGTGTAGGATTTTAGGGGACGTGATAGTTCGAGAAGGGTTTTCTACTGGTTTGGAGTTGTTTCAAGTTTTCTGAGCATAATATAGTATAGGGCCTTAATAGTCAGACTAGGGTTGGGGGGATTGCATGAAGCACCCTGCCTGTCCCATGTCGTTATGTATTCCGGGGACTGCAACGGGATACTCTTTCAAGATTTTCCATCTGTCGCTTCCCCGAAGACAAGCACTCAGGGCCTGTTAGGTTTAAGTTTAAGTCTGGTTGGGGCTTTGGGGCTGAGTGCTTTTAGATTTCATTGTTTAGGATTTTATTTGACGGTTCACACTAAGTGTGAAGAGTAAGTCTACAGTGCGGAGTTCCGCACATAGGTTCAGGCAGGTACATTCGTCCCATGTAGACTGAGGTCTGCCTTCTGATCTATCGAACTAATGAGAGTTGGGAATGTGTTTCAAGTTAAGCCTGTGGTGATCAAGGCGTGTAGGTGTAGGACTAGGGACCCGTAGAATCGACCCTGACCTAGAGGAGCCCTTGTATCCTGAATGCTCTCAAACCTGAACGGAAACCAACACCAGGCTTCAACCAAGAGCCGACGCAGACCCCAAAGGGCTCCAAGTAACTTGCAGCCAAGCAGCAGGGAGCACCACATCATCGCTCTTGCCGAATTCCTGGCTCGCGCTCGCCACACATGCAGCCATGTATGTAAAAAGTCGGTGCCAAGCTAGAACGGGCTCGAAACAGGGTTTGGGGGCTGGGACTTGAAGGTTAGACAAGGCGGAATCCACTGCTGGAACTATCGCAAATCAAATCAACTCAAACACCCGGGTTGTGAACCAGCAGATGCTATCCTTAGCACGGGGAGGTATCAGACGCGCGGAGAGGTATCAGACGCGCGCGGAGGTATCGGACGCGCGGAGAGGTATCCGACGCACGGAGAGGTATCAGACGCGCGGGGAGGTATCAGACGCGCGGAGATCGAGGTATCAGACGCGCGGAGGTATCAGGCGCGCGGAGGGGTATCAGACACGCGGAGAGGTATCAGACGCGCGGAGAGGTATCAGACGCGCGGGGGGTAGGTTAGGAGGTTACTAGGGGTACGTAATGTCTTAGCAACATCCTTCGCAGACTGAACCCTTCATGAAAGGAAGGCCTGCCAGTCGAATCTGAGCCTGATAGTTACACCTTAGTCCCAACCCGAGTCGCTCCCGAAGCCTCCATCCTAGAAGCCTAGTAACCCAAAGCCCTCAACCTCAAGAGACCCGAAATCGAGGAGCCGGGCGGCCGTGAGAAAAGCATCCGCGGCTCTTCGAGAGCCGCCTCCAGGGGCGTAGAGCTCCTGGATGGCCTGGGACTGGGAATTGATTTGGTTTTGGAAGCTTCCTGGGTAGCGGGTAGGACCTTAAAAAGGGCTTGCAGCGGTTGTCGAGGTTGGCCGGACTGTCACAGAACCTTAAGCTCCGAACAACGAAAGGCTTCTGTGAACTCGACATCCTTCCACCCCCATCCTGTGCGACTCTGGCCTACGACTTTCTTCTCATCACCCTCACCCAGGTTTTTAATAACACCCTAAACTAATGCTTCAAAGCCATAAATCCAAAGGACCTAAAATCGCAAAGCCCATACCTCCCACTTTTCTTGAGAACGAGGCCTTGAGAACGGCCTGGCCCGTGAAACGACGCCGGGCCGCCTCGCCTCTGCCTTCCTCGGCTTGCTTCCGACTCTTTGGGCTCAGAGGCTGAGGGGTTTTGGGTGGTTTGGGGGTTTTGGGGGTTTGGGGTTTTGGGGTTTAGGGTTTCCTACCCTAACCCCGTCGTGCAAGTCAAGCCGATCGCCTCCGTGTTGACAAAAATGTGAAAGGAGACTTTCGCTCCCGCAGATTTAAGGCTGTAGAGTCTAGGCCTGTAGTGTTTAGTAAGCTTCAGGGTTCCGAGAGCTTGCCCCATACTAAGCCTTGAGAAAAAAGCTCTGAACAAACACGCACACCCACATACACACACAAACGAACGAAACCTTAGGACCTTAAGCCCCAAGCTCCCTAGCCATAAAGTCTGGTCTGAAGCCCCATCATGGCTAAGCCTGAACTCACTACATCGCAAGCTGTAGCCCGAAACTCTGGACCCAAAACTCCCTTTACCAGGAATCCTGCATGGAAGCAGGCGCGCTTCCATGCCGCGAATGGCTTCGCAGAGACTTTGCCACTTTCTGGGAGAAGAGGGGATCACGCTGAGTGAGGAGTTGGCTGCAAAAGGTTCAGGCTTGGAAATCTCCCTCGCGTCTCGACAGTGCTGCTGGGGCTTAACTGGAACTCAGGGTGCAACACTCAACCATCAGCCCTGTGCCGGGTCGCATGGTGCAGAAAAGATGGACTGTACGGGTTGAAGTACGTCTTCGAGTCAAGGGTTTTTGGATTGAAGTTGGGAGTCTTGGGACTACCAGATCGAAGTCAGACGTCCGGTTGAGCAAGCAGGGTTGAAGGTTTAGTAAGGCTTACGTTTTTGGAGTCTCGCCTGGGTCGAGAGTCTCGAGCTGGCTTGGTTTGGGCCGTCGGATCATGTGCTCTGGGCTCAGTGCCAGGTTCTTTGAGGAAGAACGGCTGCGGAAGCAGAACATTGAAGCCTGACCCTTCACCCCGACAGAAGGGTTAGAGGATTCATCTTCAAGGCTCCTGCCTGGCCGAAAAAATATGTGCTCACGCCCCGGGCTTGGTGCTCAGCGACATTAACACTTAAACTGTTAGGGGGGGATGCTCTCTTTTAGGGTTCAGAGTTTAGGCTCTGGGAGTTTGGGTGTTCAGGGTTTATGGTTTCAAGCTTAGGGTTCAGAGTTTGAGACTTGGGGGTTTGGGGGCGTGGGTTCGGCCTTGGGGGCGGTCTAGTGTAAGGTTTAGGACCCAGGACGTTTGGGTCCTTCGTTTGTGGTTGAGGCTTTGGCGACTCGTGACCGGAGGCTTGCAATCAAATCTCAACAGAAGAAAGGCAAAGAACAGATAAACACCCGCATGTTCAACTGCTAGCTTAGTGATTGAATGCTGCCATCTTCTCGAAGCCGGTAACTTCAGGCTGTCAACCCAAAAAATGCTCTCCAAGCGTTCCTGACAAGTTTCACAGAAAATCTCCTAGTGGTTTAGAACTTGACTAGTACCTTTAGGGTTGGAGTCGAAACCCTGATCAACAGAGACAGCGACCTCAAACCCTCAGCCTCAACACGCTGAAGGGACTGCCCTAGGACCTAGGAGTTAGAGGGACGTAGTGTTTGGGAAGTGGGTGGTCTCTGCACAATGGCGAGAGATAAGTCTCCACGGCATTTCGGGCCAAGAACCCACGTCTTGATTCGATGTAGCCGCCGAAACAAATCGTGTCGTCGTTTGTTCCTTGTATCATACATGTACAGTGGTATACCACAGAGCCCTGTTCGATTCTCTTTGGGATCGATGTTAAGGCCTCTCTTGCCTTCGGCTAACAACTCAAGAAAGCCTGCAACTTTTGACTCTGGGCTTAACTCTGAACCCTGAACTTTCTATAGTAAAATCCACACATAGAACCCTAGGCCACAGGCCCTAAGGCCCATTGAGGCTTTGCGGTCTAGGCTGAGGTTAGTGACCACCCTAAGCCCTAAGCAGTCGAACCCTAAAGCCTAATTCACACTGTCAGAAACCCTTGCAGCAACTCTAAACCCTAAACCCTTGAAACGGAATCCCTGAACTATATACTTTCGAAAGGTCCAACACCCTCGGCTCAAAACCACCTGCCGCGATGAGAAAGGGACCGCGCTCAAGGCGGATGCGGCGGAGAGAACCTCCACGTGTATGCGTATGCGTGCATGTACATATATACCAACATATCTATCTTATCTGTCTGTGTGTATATATGTACATACATATGTATATGCATATGCATATGTATATGTACATGTATGTGTATCTGTATGTGTATGGGTATGTGTGCATGTTACATGTGTGTGTGTGTGTACATGTATATGCATATGTATATGTTTATGAGCATGTGCATGCGCATGTGTGCGTGTACGTGTATGTGAGTATGTATATAAAGATAAAGGTGTATAAATATATATATATATAATGTCATATATGTGAGTATATATAACTATATATATATACACACATGTATGTATATGGCCCTGCATATGTGTACAGATACGAAGATGAATATGCATATGCACCTGTATACCTATTGGTACACGTATGTGTATGTGTGTATGTGTGTAAATATATGTATAAATACCTATATGTCTCTGTGTGTGTATATATATATATATATAAATATATATTAAATATGAATACATACATACATATATATATATATGTGTATATATATATACATATATATATATACACATATATATATATATATATATAGGTTTTGAGTGCTTTTATTGGCTCATTTATTATGTATTCAAAACGTTTGCAAACATCATTGTCACACCAACCTCGTTGTTGAAGACTTAGTCTCTTTGCCGCTGCTGCTGCTGCTGCTGCTGCTGCTCCTACTCCTACTCCTACTACGACGACGACGACTGCCACTACTACTCTCAGAATGCGGGCAGAGAGGGTGAAAGGGAGCTGACAAGCGAAGGCTTAGGAATACTGCAGAATTGGAACATGCTTGCACAAGCTAAGGCTTCTGGGATGACGGCAGGTTTAGTGAGTCTAGACCTTGAGCTTCGACAGATTAAGTCAGAATTCAAACCGCAAGGCTTGTCGACGCAGATCTGGAGGCGCGGGGATGAAGGATGAGCGACCACGGACGGAATTCAAATTTCAGGGGAAAGGGACTTGGGGCTGAGCATCCAGCTTAGCCGTCACCTTCTGCACAAGGGTTCCCCAAGCAGTTTGTAACAGATAGAAGTGCGGTGAAATGAACGCGTAGGAGACTTTCAACCGGCGACTGCGTAGAATATTCAAGGCCGAATGTGGATCTATGTGATCGCCGATGGGGAGTTGTGAGTTACGGCAGAGTGAACCCAAAGGACAACCGCATCTGAATCCCGACAAAAAACGCCAGGATGGTGGATACTTGCAGCCTAGGCTGAGATTCACGGTCCTAAACCCAAATCAGGCACGGCTCCACCTCCACCCTGTCCAGCAGGTGGCCCTCAGTGTAACATTGCTGCGCCGAGGTACTTAGTGAGGATGGTGCAGCATGAGTAGGCTCTTACGTTCAGGCAGGCCTTTTCCTTGCCCGGTCGATCAAATAACTCTTCGAAGCTTCAGACAAGCCGGCGTCTCTGTCTGCCATTCTGTCTCGATGCGTTGTTTTGAGCATAGACCCTCGATTGTGTACCTTGCCGACAAGTACACAGCAGAAATCGCACTTCCTATCCTCGGCCAGACAACACCTCAACCACAAACCTTTTGCCGCCAACTGTCCCGGAACCCAAACACCCAAGAGCAACGTAACGAAAAGAACACTCGAGAACCACGAAACAAAACAGGGCGCTGTCTTGCCTTAAGGAGGGACTCAGGCTGGACCTTTCGAGTCCTATACGTATGCCTAGCTGTTCTGATACCCGTTAACTAACGACCTCTCCTTAAGACTGCGAAGGATCCCTTCTATCATGCAGTGAAGAACCCGATCGCCCCAAGGACTAGGGTCTAGGGACTGCGATAGGCCTCAGGGATTAGGACTCATGTTTGGGCCCATTTATACTATAATTAAAAAAGGAAGCCCCAAAATTCGCGTTTATAGGCAACTATTCAATATTAAGCTCCCTACAGTAGTGATTTAAGTCTAAGGTTCATCCCTGGAAGCCCGAGGATCCCGCGTGGATGCGGGCGCAGTCCGCCAGAGCCCGGGCCGCCACGGCCGCGCGTGCGCGAAGGCCGCGGAGGTTGGTGAAGCCTGCGGTTTTCTCATATGTACAAGTAATAGGGTTCCTTTAAGGGTTCTATAAAGGGTATCATAAGGGTTTAGGGTTTGGGGTTAAGGTTTAGGGTTTGGGGTGTAGGGTTTGGGGTTTAGGGTTTCGGGTTTAGGGTTTGGGGTTTAGGGTTTGGGGTTTAGGGTTTGGGGTTTAGGGTTTAGGGTTTGGGGTTTAGGGTTTAGGGCCTCATGTAGGGTTACTGCAGACTGTTGATAACAATCAAGAAGTATGTATAGCGTTAGAGTGCGGTTCTTGGAGCTTCATGTCGGGCTGTAAGATTCATGACAAGAAGTATAGGGCCACAACATTCATGACAAGACGAAGAATAAGGCTTCCGGGCTTCGGGGACGATCAGACTATGACTATGACCATCGAGGTTTGGGGGCTCAAGGCTTACATAGATCCCCCTTAACAGTCTTGACAGGGATACCACAAAATGGCAAGGGTACATAGATTCTGCTTGTCGACCTAGCTTATTATATTTGGGCTTCTATCTGGGTTTATGTTAGGGCTCATATTGGAGCAGAGGCTGGGCTTTCGAGTTTGTATGTGGGTACAGACGCCTCAGCTGTCGCTTCAAACATGTACACCTTCCGTCGTTGGCATTCATGTTGCTAGTTTTGCAGTGGCATCGGTGCTGAAGCATTTGGGAAGCTTCATTCTGCAGGATACCTTGCGTCAAGGCAGCATGACCCATCGGCCAGGCCCTGAATCGAAAGTGTCCTGCCTTTTCGACCCAAACTGCCGAAATCCTTGCCCTTGAAGCTGAACGGACCAATCCTCGACCACAAAGACTACAGGCCTGAAGCTTAGATCCTGGACTGGAGCTCCAAACTGCGGCCTTCTGTGCCGGGCTTGCACTGCGACGGATCCGCTGGCTCCTCGAAAAACTGCGGGGCAAACGGGGTCTTAAGGCTCAGGATTTAGAGGCGTTTGGGCTCAGGGATGCTCAGGGTTTAGATGCCTGTGGTATTAGGTTTAGGGTGCAGGTGCAGAAACACTCTTTTGCTACTGTAAGAAGCCCAGCTTGTCACTGCAAGGAACCTACTGGGCGACACAGGTATAGGATCCCTGGGTTGCTATGAAGGTGCGAATAAGGTAATCAGGTTTCCCATAAGGGTTACTATACAGGTTTCCTACAGCTGAGAGCTTGCCGTAGGATTGGGCTTGAGGGCTTCAGAGAAATTTAGGTATTGTTGGCATCTGCGGAACAGGCGATACTGTAAAACCTGCTCAGGCATTTGCTTCATTAACCCGCAAGCACCTCTTGATCCCTGATGACGAATCCTGCCCACAACTGCTTGTTCAACTACAACGTCCTGCTCGACCGAAGTCTAGCACTCCACAGTTGGAAGCTTGTTCCTGGTCATGAACCGTGAGTACCAGAGGATCAGGTGTTCTGCGTAGGAAAAACTAACTAAACCAAAACGGTCAACCAGAAGCTCTGAACCTCCCGTTCCCTCTTTGGGGCTCTGGCCTCTTGCAAGCCGCGCAGCAAAGTCAGCAGCAAACTGAGCCAAAGCCCAAAACATTACGAAGTGTGTTGTGCGGGATTGAGGTCTCCAGGGGCTGGGTTTTTTGCCACAACTATTGCTCCAATCTGGACCTAGATGTGGATGGGGTCATAAGCATGAGTCTCCCTTCTCCCAAGCAGTAGTACAGCTACAAGAATTCCGACTCTTCCAGGCGCAACGTGAAACTCGCAAAAGCGCTCGGCGTCGGGCCCAAAGCAAGATCAAAATGGTGGTACTGTGTGTGTGTGTGTGTGTGCGCACCTTTGTCTTATGACTGTCCTCGAATATCCTAGGGTTCAACGGTTCAACAACAAGAACACTGGCGCTCTTCTTCTTGTTCGGGCCATTACTGAGGTGCAGCTAGCTAAAGATGATGAAGACGATTCTGACAATCGTGACCTTGACGAGGTTCAGCAGTAGTGGGAGAAACATGATGAGGATCAGAGAGGATACGACTACAGGTACTGCTGCGGTCGCTGAAACTATGTTTCAATGTTGATAAACGAGCTGCCGCTGACAGCCTTGTATGTGCGGAATGTCTAAAACATGTGATGATGTACACTTGCATACCAACTAAACTCAAGCCGCCAAAGCAGCAAACCTGAGTGATCTAATATAGGGGCCGTAATGATTAGAATAGGGTTTTGGGGGACCATTATACTATAATTTTTAGTAAGCACCCCCCCCGAAACAGTATAGGTAACTATTAAGGCCCCTATATTAAGCCCGACAACCCGCCTCCAGTGAGATCGCGCCACGTCACCATCCCTGACACCTTTGGGAGTTTCCGAAAATCGGGGCCCCAATATAGTACCCTAAATAGTAGGATCCTTATTATAAGGACCCCAAAATAAGGTACCCCCTAATTTTCGGAAACTCCCCTTTGGTGGCGGCAGCTTCTTCGGCTCGGGGCGACAGGGTCCAGAGGATCAAACGTGGGCCATACTTCATGATTTTGGGCTGTTGTGGAAATTGCTCTTAAAGCAGGGAGCTTCATATGTCCTTCTACGGATATATTATCTAGTCAGTACCGATGACCTCTAAGAAAAAATGTTTTGGGATCGCCAATCCCCTACCTTCGAAGCCTTGTGAGAGCCGAAACCCAAGCCCGATCATGCCCGCAATTTGAGCTTCCTTCGTCCAGTAAGTGCTAAAGCATCATCCAAGCTGCAGAAGATGCAGATGGAGTAGACGACCGAAACCTCGACTTCCTGGCAGCCAGGGAAGCGGAACAGGAGGAAGACTTTGGATTGGCCTTGTCGATTAGGAGTTTGTCATTGCTGACTATATGGGTGTTTCCGAAAATAGGGGATCCGAATATAGTACCCTAAATAGTAGGATCCTTCTTATAAGGACCCCAAAGTAAGGTACCCCCAATTTTCGGAAACTCCCATTTACCTGGGTCCTGCTCATAATTGCGAACCAAGACCGACATCTTCTCCTACATTTATTCTAGGGCCAACAGGGCTGAGGCTTGCAACTTGGGATTTATGCTCTCAAGGTTCGGGGTCTCGGTCTCCCTGTCTTTGTCTCTTTGGCCTTCTGTTTCTCATCCGCTTGAAACTCGGGTCCAGCCTTCTGACAGGTTTAAACCTACCGTCCAAGCTCTGTGGTTTTGAAGTCGGCTAGACACGTTAGAATCATCGAGCCCCTTGGCGAAGGGAGCCCCTTACCTTGTGATCTACAACATCAAGGATTAGGCTCTAGGGGGCTCTTCGTCTTTCGGGCTTTCAGGATTCAGTGATTGAAAACACCTGCGTTTTTGGGGCTGGGGGCAGTGACGGTTTAGCCCATAAGCCCTCATCCGATTGAGAACTGCCCGCCTTGGAAAGTGCAGGCAGGGCAATCATCGGCAGGAGGATTTGATGAAGGGCACCCATGAGAGCCGGATCCTGCTTCGCCGGGTCTTCGGCAACTTTTCGGGTTGTAACTTTTTGGTTTCGAGTTCGATTACGGACGTATAAGGCTCCAAGGCCTAAAGGGTGGGCGCGGAGCTTGGGCCTTTGGCTCGAAGTGTCGGACCTTCGGATACGAGGCTGAAGTGGTTTAGTTTTGGTGTTGTCGTCAACTCCGCACAAGCAGTCCCTAACAAGACTCGAAGAAGCCTCGAAGAAGATCAGAAGATGGTTCCTCGAGCTCAATAAATCTCGAAACCCGATCACCCCCCAACCCTGCACAGCCCCTTAAACCCTGCACCCGCAACCCAAAATCCTCAAAGCCCTTGAGCACATACCCAAAACCCCGAAAAACCTGAAAACATAGTACCCTTAAATTAAAGGAACCCTATGTAGCACCTTCAGAGGAGGCCTATATGATATCCCTAAACAAACCCTATATAGCCTTATGTAGCACTCTCAAAGGAGCACTTCTAGCAACCTGACAGGAACCTTGTACAGCACCCTTAAAGGAACCCTTAGAATGACCTTTATGGAGCCGTATATCATACCCTTAAAGGAACCTTTATAGTAACCGTACAGGAACCCTAGAAAGCACCCGTACAGGAACCCTCATAGTTCTTTAAAGGCACCCTATACAGCACCCTGACAAGAACCATTAAGGGCACCCTTTTGGCCTTCCGCAGGTCGGAGTTCGACCACCGAAGGAGCGAGCTGACGATGGAGAGCACCCGAAGGCAAACCTCAGAGAGTCGCGTTTGGCGTTGGCTTTGGGTACATTTTTATTTTGTTCTTCGGGGTTTTTGGTTTGGCCTCTTTGGTGGTTTGGGTTGGGTTCAGGGTCTAGGGCTCAGGTTCAGCATGTAGGATGGAGGGTCTGCAAACTCAGGTTAAGGTTAGAGTCAGGGATCCAGGTCCTGCGTTTGTCGCTTATCCGGTTTCCGGGTGCCCTGCTAGGCACGCCTAGGCCCAAACGGGCGGAGCCAGGATGTAGATCAAGTTTTTTCGGTGTATGGAAGTCTGGGCCTTGCAACTTGTGTTGGGCCAAATTTTGGCGGAGTTCTCAACACGGCCGAGAAAGCCGTGAAACACATGCCCTTTCACTGGGCCACATAAAGCTTTGCGGCGGCTTCGGGACTCCCGCGATTTCGGCCAAAACCAGTAGGCGCCAGAAGGATTGAGGCGCAGAGTTTCAGACGTCGGGCTGAAGCGTGACGTCAAAGACCATGAAAACAACCCCCGTCCTGTCTAAGAAGCTCTAAACCCTACTGCTTAAACGCACCCTAAGTCTTCAACCCCCGAACAACCTCATAAAGCCTCAACCACAACACCCCCCAACCCCACACGTTGCACCGTCTACCCCTGAAGCCCCAAACCCTGGGTCCATCAAGCATGTGGATTGAAAACCCGAACCTCGAGAGGGCCTACACAGTTTTTCGAACCAACGTTGAACTTCAAATCGTAAGCCATGAATATGTGAAGCTGCCTAGGGCCTGGGACGAAGACTCGTGTAAGGGTATGAAACACCTTGAACCCGAAATCCCACATCTTCAACTAGGTATCCAAACAACCAACGTTGTCGCAGGGAAGTGTGCTCGAAACCCTTCTACCTGCAGCCATCTTGACAAGAGGAGCCATAGTCATAGTCATGACTGACATGTGCGGATGTGTGTATGTATGTATGTATGCATGTACGTATGGGTGTATATATATATATATACACAAACACACATACATACGTATATCTATCTCTCTATATATACCTATGCCATACGCATACCTGTATACACTAAAAGTAAAGCTTCCAAGTGGTTAAGTCACGCTCCGATACAGGAGGTACAACAACCAGAACGGTGTTTCGATCATGTTATTACAGTCATAGTAAAACGAAAAAAGGACGATCAGGGCTTTCGGCATCAGGACGATCGGGTGTTGGACTCACTTGACTCACTTGTTGGCAAAGCCTGGGGACCGCACGGTATCTCGTTGTTGGAGAAGCCTAGCAGCACAAGTGATGAAAGCGGAACTGTTTAAAGTCAATGTAGGGCACGTGTGCATACACACACACACACACACCACGCGCACACATACAGCACGACCGCCCCTAAAGGAACCCCGAGGTTCCCCCGTGCGACAGAACGACAAACAGTGCAGCGCCATCCGAGAAGAGAACGGCTGAGCCAAGACTCCGAAGCGACCTTGGAACTCGATTTGTAACTTGACGCGAAATCTCTAAACTGTAAACCCAACCACCTAGCCTCCTACCCCGCAGCCAGTGCAAAACACACCACCTCGATTACGAAGAAAACACTGCTTCGGAGCACTCCACCCCAAACCCTGAACCCAAACTATCGTTGCAGTTTCGTCGAGACAAAGGAAAGCGGGCCTGTCACGTTCAGCCTGCAGGGTGGCGAGGCTCTTGTCATTTTTCCTTCATGCAGAGCGGTGGCGGAAGCCCAGTTTCCCAGTCTAGGATGCGCTTTATGGCAGTCTTGGGGGGGTTCGGAGCTTCCAGGCTTTTTTTGAGTAGGCTTCAGCCCGGTGGCTTTCTCTCACACTTTCAGGCTCGGGCCTTCGGCCAAACCTCGTTCGAAATACTCCTATACTGGACCAGACTGGTTATACTATGATTACATATGTATTAGAAGCATATTCGTACATCTTTATTGTATTTTATAACATTTACGGTGCATAATGATAATAGTATGTCTTCTCCATACGGTGCAAAGCTACAGACCTTCACGTAATGCAACTCCCGCTATCCCAAACCCTCCACCCCATAATCAATCCTCAGTGTTGAGAGTCTTGAGATGAAAGTCCCATGCTCTCGAGCCGAAAACGAAAGACTGAATCCTGGACGCAGACCAAAGTCCTGATCCTTAAAACTGCAAGTCACGGCCCCTGAGTTCAGGCCGTCATGCCGTTGCAGCAATCCAAACGACTCTACAAGTAGGCTGAGGTCAACTTCCGCAGGTAGAGGGGTTGGGGTCTGAGGCTCAGGGTGGGGTTTCTCTCTCCAGGCTTCTGACTTCAATCAAAGCTTCAGCTTCAGCTATACTTTTTCTATGTCGGAGGGTCCAGCATGTTGTGTTTCCATGCTGGTCAAGGGTGAAGGGCAGCGCAGGAGGTTGGCAGTCTTGACCTGTTAGTCTGGAAGTGATCGCTCAGAATGTTGCTCGAAGAAATAATTTGCGCCTGCGCTTATGGCTGGGCAGGCGACCCTGCGTTGCTCCAGCTATGTGGGAAGGCTGAAGTGTCTTTTGCTATCTTAGGTAAGCGGACTTAGCTCTAAGTTTAACTAAGTAGGATCCATGTGTACGCCGCCCCATTCTGGTCTAAACCCTTTTGCAGTAGAACTTGCCCCACACTCCGTCGCCCTTTCCCCCAGAAACTGCCGCAAATCTTTTGAAGGCTTAGGAAACCCAGCTTTTCACATCAGGCTCCACCGTAAGATACCGTAAGGCCGTCGGGTTTAGGGTTTACCTTCACCGACCAAATATGCAGTTCCAGCATGGTCCTCGCTTGATCTTTCAGCTTTTGAGCTTGGAGAAACTCCTGGCGACAGGGAGCTTCGGGTTTACGACGTCGGAACCCGATTTGTTCGTAGTCTCTCGGGGCCTGGGGCATATGCAGATGGTAGGATGAGTGCGGGAAACCCGTAAACCTCATCTCAAGTCCTAACCATCCGCACTCCGAAGCCCTGAAACTTGGAGCCCAAAGCCTGAGCCCTGCAGCAGAGAGCCTTGGAGGGTTCGGTGATCCCTGAATCCTTTGCAAGCTTGAGCGGGAGCTCACAATGCCGCTTGGCATGTCGGCATTACCGCTGCACGCAATGTTGCTGCGAGACTGGAGGTTCGAGGCTTTAGGAGTGATTCTGGGATCTGAGCAGGTTTGGTCTGAGTGGGTTTGGGGCGAACGGGGGTTCTGGTTTCAGCTCTGGGGCTTCACGAGGAGTTCGGTTGTAGGCCGCGGGTTTCACTTTGTCGGTCACAGGAGAGCGCACAAAACATGAAAGCCTCACTTGCGATCCCAGACTCTTGCCCCCAAATCCTAGTCCTAGCCCTCAACTTTTCATCTTCTGCACAATATAGAACTCGCCCCTAAGCCTGATCACCCCAATTGCACCACCTAGAGACCTCTAGCTCCAGTGCGACCCGAGAACTCCGCGGACTCGACGTGCCCAACTCTGTCGATTCGAGTCATATATAGGGGCCTTGATATTTCCAATCAGAACTTGAGGTATAATTGTTGGCATGATTACGATGAGCAGCCCTTAGGAATAATCTTGGCAATCACACACGCTTGTATGTGAATTATCATCTTCCACCTCCGCAGCGGCCGCTTTTTTCTTGTCCGCATCTATCTTGTCCTGGTGCACTTAAGACCCAGGGCAGCTCGGAATTGTAGGGTTGTTTACGGTCTATAGGGGCTGGGTCCAGGGGCCAAGGTTTACGGGTGAGACTTGAGGATCCTCATCACAGCGACCCTACTATGGCTATCCGCATTTGTGGCCAGTATGTTTTCAAAGTCTGAAGTTCGGTGATCAGATGGGCATCAAATGCCCACAAAGACTCTGACAAAATCGAAACACTCGAGATTGATGCAAACCTTTCAAACCCCTAAAATCCAAAGCCCTAGTCTACACAACCCCCCCCCTAAACCCTACAAAACCCTCAAACAACTTCAGGCCCTTGGGCCCCCATCGTCGAGATATCTTCGACTTAGAAAACCAGGGATCTACCACCAGCCCGCCGTTGCTCGTGCCATGACATATGACATGATCGTGACAGTGGTGGTGCTGGTTGTCAAGCTTGTGAGCTTGTTCATGGTCATCAGAATGAGACGAGGGTGAAGTTGGCGACGAGGATGGGATAGCCAGCATCATTGCATTTGCAGCCTCCCCGCCAAAACAGATGTCAATGTGTCTTGAGACACTGACTGCTACTCGGCAGGACCCGTGACAGACTACTCAAACAAATTCCCTGCTCAATGTCCTTCGTCTTTTGGTGCGCCTCGATTTCGGTGTTCAACTCCTGGTCTGGGCAAGGCTTTGGAAGTAATGGTAAATAATGTAGGGGCCTTGATAATTACCAGTACTATTTCAGGGTTCCTTTTTATATTTGTAATTGGTATAATGGGCACCAAAACCATATTCCAGCTAATTATTAAGGCCCCGTTTGTGCACGCAGGGACAACCTGTGAGCTGGGCTTAGGTCTTGGAAGTTCCAGAATCCTCTCAGGCGAGGCAGCTGCACGGCCACTCAAACCGAGTCACGGGGATAAGACCTCTATATTAGCTGCAGTCCAAAGACATCGCAGGACCATTCTGAAACAGGCTTAGAAGAAACCGAAACTTACCAAGCCCCCCTCACAACAGATTTTGGAGTTTGTGGGTTGGGATTCTCGCAATTTGGAACTGAAGATGCAGAGCTGAAGCCAGGAGCACCATGTTTGGCTTCGAGAGACCATGTACCCTGAAGCCCGGAAAGCACAAGCCGACAAAGCCACGCACTGTCCACAAACTCCGCTGCACTCCGAACCCTAGCAGCACCAAGCCACAGAGTCAAAGAGACAGTGGCAAGGCTCGCTGGAAGGGCCCCACTAGCTACAGAAAAGGAATGCTGGCCACTCCTCAGCGAAGGCTGTACTGTACGGGTGCAAGAAGCCCCCTGAGCACAAAGCTACCGGCCCAAAGTCCCCCATCTATAGGGGCCTTAATAGTTAGAATGGCCCATGATATTATAAAAAATCAGGAGCCACCACAATATTATAGGACCCGGCCGACCTGGATTTTGGTGCTCAAGCGCGTGGTGAAGCTCTGCCCATCTCCTACTAGGTGAGCTTCAGGCTCCGGGTTTTCGGATGTTTCCGAAGCTGTAGGAATCTGCAGTCTTGTGGGCTTCAGGTTAAGAGGACATGTGCAGCCAGAACTTTTGGAAGGCGATCACCATCTACCAATCTTGCATGGCTAGGTACGGTAATTCGAGTGACTTTTTGGTGGAGGCTTCCGAACTCTTCAGTTTGGGTTGCAGAAACTTGAACCTAGATGGGAAATTCAAGGTTTTGGGACTGCAGGTGTAGTTCTTGAGTTTGCCCTGTTAGTCAAGCCGATTCAGGGACCCTTGCACAGGCTCTGCAACTCCCTCTCTCCGATATCCTCACCACCCCCAACTCCGCAACTCCTTGCGAACCGCAAGCCGCCCTAGGTAAGAACGAAGAAGGTACAGCCTGAACCTTCATCCGAACTCTTGCGCAGTAGGCCCTAGCCCTAGACGTTGTATCGCAAATCCAGCGAAATTGAAGCGAGCTCAGCTTCTCTGAGCGACGACGTGACTTCCACACTAGATCCCCACCCTACATCCTCGAAACGCAACCCGCATCACCAAACCTGCTTGTAGATGCTACAGCACTATAAAATCCCTTGGATTTCAGGTTCGTTCAGCCCGCGCGCACCTTCGCCGTCGTCGTCGGGGTCTGACTCAAACGGCTGACAGATCTCTGAGACGAGGAGAACCACGCGGGTGCTGCATTTGCCCTCCAGGCGTGGGGCTTGTTTAAGGATTCTTTGGGGTTTGCAGCGTCTTGGTGGGTAGGAATCAGGCAGTGGGTTACCCCTACTCTAAAGCCGAGGGTGACCAAGAAAGCCCTGGAGCCAAACGCCTGACGACTCATGCAGCCGTGAAGCCTCTCTTACAGCCCCATAGCCATAGATAAGCCAAGCCCAAGACTGCAAACCCCACAAGCCCCTAAACCCGGAACCCTGAAGCTGCTGAGCCGGGGGGCCCCACTAGAGCTCTCTTCCTTGGAATTAAACCTGGACGCTCGAAGCCTTGGGTTCCAAAACCAATTTGAAGCGTTGGGCCTTTCAGCCTTGAGGAACTTCAAATGTCTTCGGCTTAATAGGGTTTAAGGACGTGGTGTTTATGGCTTTGGGGTTGGTGTTTATGCTTCGGCGCTTAGGCTTAAGCCCGGAGGGCACGTAAACTCTTAACAAGCTCTCCTCCCTAGCATCTCCAGACCCCAAATGCCCGAAACCTAGGCCCTAATCCCTCAAAACCCTATACCCTAAGCCCTAAAACCTAAACCTAAGCCCTAAACCCTAAACCCCAAACCTTAACCTCAATCCCTCAACCTCTACGCTGCAACAAGCCTCCAGCATCTGGGTCTTCGGAGATTGCGCCTCGCCGAGTGCTGTGCTGTGGGGGCTCGGGGGCCTGGTTGGGTGGTCACTCTTTTGGGGTTTTGGGTTACTATCATAGTATAACAAGGTACTATAATAGTAGTATAGTAGTAGTACTTTCACAGTACATGAGTTACTCTGATACTAGTATAATAGTAGTACAGTAGTATAACAGTATAATAGGGTACTAGGTTACTGTACAGTTACTCTGAGGGTACTAGGTTACATGGTAGGAAAAGCTGAAGACAAGGGTCGTGTATGGTTACAAGAGTACTATGAGTGTACTCTCAGGGCGGCAAGGGTGCTGTAAGGTTGCCCTTGTGTCGGAGATCCGAGGTCTTGAGCCCTCTGTAAAGCTGCGAGACTCTAAGGTTTAGGGTTTAAGGTTTTCTTCGGCTTAGTTTCTTACACTCACAAGGTTTTAGGTCAACTTTAGGTGCAGCTAAGTGCTGAGGAGGGCAAGCTATGGAAGACTTTTGTCTAACCGAGATCTTGGCTTCTGGGTGTAGTAGCGGCACCAGAATACTAGCGAGGGCCTGCATGCGCAATTCGACGAGGCTAAAGGCTTAGAAGGAGCTAATGGTGCCGAATGGTGCCGAATGATGCCGAGTGCGCCTGAAGTAGCAGCCTGGCACTGACGTCTCGGATCAAAAGCTTCAGGTTGATCCACCATGATGACGGGCAGATCGCGAAAGAAGACTCAAGACACTCCAAAGCCAACGCCTACATTGGCTAAATCACAAGCCGGGACCCCGGAGGAGCTCGCCGTTGAAGTCAAACCTCTTCCCAAACCCAAAACCTGCAGGAAATACTGCACAGTCCTTGAAAGCTGACCCTAACATCCAAAACACCCTGAATCCTCGACACCTCGAAAGCGGACAGCGCCAAGCCTAAACCAGCGAGCCAGAACCCTAACCAGCATACCATTCAACCCAATCAAGGAAGACCAGGCTTCTGACCTGAAAGCGAACGAGGCCGCTCGCCTGTGGGTGCAGGGTACGTGGTCAAGGATCGAAGGGCTGGCAGTTGGGGATACGTAGGGGTGTGGGGATTGGATAAAACAGTACGTGTAGGTTGACTACCGGTCTTCTTCTACTTAGTCACGGACTTCACTGTGCTTTTCGGCTGGATCTCTGCGAGACGGATTCGGAAGGATGCAGGCGGGGTCTCGCCGGAAGAGCGGGTATACACGGTGTAGAAATGGTACCAAGGCCCGCTGCCTTGAGGAAGCCACTCGTAAATAAGGATAAAGCATTCAGCCTAAGGGCTGCCCTCTTGAAACGGTCATCGTACATCGCTTATGGTGTGGGATGTTGAATCTTGGAGTTTCATGCTTAGGGGGCCGGGTTTAGGAGCTAAGGCATTAGGAAGTTCTGCGTGTAAATGTAGATGTGGATGTACATATACATGTATATGCATATGCATATGTACCATGTGTTATGTACCGTGTATTGTGTATTATGCACTGTGTCTTATGTATATGTATATGTATATGTATATGTACATGTATATCTATATGTATATGTATACGTACATGTGTAGGTACATCTACATGTACAAGTTCATGTATCAGTATGTGTACGCACGTATATGTATGTATGCAAGTATTTATGTATGTAGTGTATGCAGGTATTTATGTATGTATGCACGGATGTATGTATGTGTAGCTAAGTATGTACAAGCACACAAGCATGTATGCAAGCATGCATGCCGCACACAGGTAGACAAGTAGCTAAGGTAGGCTAGCTAGGTAAGTAGGAGGCAGCTGGGTAGGTGGGTAAGTAGGTGCGTGGGAGGATAGGTGGGTAGGCAGTTGGTGGAAAGGTGGTAGGTGGGAAGGAGGGTGGGTGGGTAGGCAGGCAAGCAGGCAGGGACACATGGAGGTAGGTAGGCAAGTAGGTAAGTACAGGCTTGTATTTGTATCTGTGTGTGTGTGTGTGTCTGTCTGCTTGTTGGTTTCGACGCACATGTACATTTGTGTGTGTGTGTGTGTCTGTGTATATGCATCTGTAGATGTAGATGTGCATACAGACATACACATACACACACACGTACATACAGACATACTTACAGACAGACATGCATACAGGCATGCATATAATTTGTACATGTATATGCATATGTACTAAATAGTTCGTGTGGATGTATCTGTGGAACCTTTCGGAAATTCGGTGGAAAAGACCTGCTGCAGATTGCATCGGGCAGCACCTGTCGGTGTATAAACCATTGCCGAAGGGTTCGCGTAAACCCGAAACCCCAAGAACCGGCACGCGTAATAGGATCCATATAGACCCTTTTCTTCGAGACGGATTCCACTCATATAAGGCCCTCAAGCCTCTTCACTCAGAATAGGATTGTGGGCTATCTTCTGGCAGAACTATATAGCGACTCTACGGGACTACCACCACGAAGTATTCAAAACCCAATGCTACGACACCTGACAGCTACTCGCCACACAAGATTCCCTGTTCCTCAAGCCGAAACCATGGCAAATTAATCTAATGAATGCATCAGGGGCGAAGTGCCATCTTCCAACCCACTGACTGCCCACGCCTTGCGCAGAATCACAATTCCCAAATCAATTGCACTCTGCGCCATCCTGGCAAGCAAAGAGACAGGCTTGAGGCTTGGCAGGGAGAGTTTAGGATCGTTGGGAGTTTGCTCATTGTGCTGCAGAGAAGATGGGCTCAGAGCGTCAAGGTGCGGTGTGCGCCCGAGAGGCTCTCGAAGTTTGAAGCTTCATGAACCATAGATCCTGATGGATCTGTCTTATGTGCCTTACAGAGTGATCATCGTCGACATCGCCATTGTCGGCCGCAGAACCACCATCTTCACCAACACCTGCATCATCACTGTCACATCATAACTCAGAGCGCCATCATAGTAAGTGTCACCATCGTTCTCACCATGATACCTTTGACAAAATTCCTGGCACAGCGACTGAAAGCTGGCAAAGGCAATGCGCCAGCGGAAGATGACAGCATCTCAACTTGAACGGAACATGAGACTGGTCACAATGCCCGCATCATCAGAAAGCAGAACCGAAGGCCGCAATCCCAAAAATTCTGGGCACCACAGCCGCAAATCCCGCAGAGAAGTCAGAGCAACGGTAACTGCACGGCACCACCATCAAGTACAACCTATCAAGATAAACAAAAGGCCATACTTGGCGACTGCGCCGGCCCATTACAAGGAGCCGGGTCAATTAAACAGCGTTCGTCCGGTATTGCAGCTGCACACTTTTTTGGATCATTGCAGGGCCATGCAGCCACTCACGTGTCGGCTCGACAGCAATGGGCGCTTTCAAGCTGCGTCTGGGGTTAACCCTTGTCTCCCTGAGCTAGGTCTGTGTCTTAACGTTTTTGACATAGTGAGAACGGCCTGGAAGCCCGAAACCTTATGCTGAAAAGCTTGCAGCTCAAGCACACCAGAGTGCCGAAGAAGCAGAAATCTTGAAGCGGTTAGGCTTTAGAATTTTAGGGCCCTTGCGGGTTGAGGGCTCGGAGTTTAGGGTGTTAATATCCCAGGCAGAAAGCACATGTAGCCGCAGTGTTGACATCCAAATCTAGCCAAGCAGCTAGTGCTTTAATTGGTGTACACACGACCTTGCAGCCACTAGACTATTTTGCGAGCCATGCTATGCTAAGCCTTAAGCGTATTATTCAATTCATGCAAACTCCTCTGAGTCTGCCATGCGTTCCGAAGCTGTACTTCTTTGTTTAGGGTTTCGGGAAAGGGGGTTTAGACGGACAGGCAGGGGGTTTGCCAGTCGTACTGGGGTCGCGGGATTTCTTTCCCCTAGTTTCACCGGCCAAGGCAGTAACAGCCCAGGCTTCTCGGCTTCTTGCCACATCCTGCCTTCCACTGACAGGGTCTATCCGACCACTGTGCAAAGGCATTTGGCATGGGCCTTGAGTGGTCCGATTCCCCTGTTTTACCACCCATGTGCTGTTTGTTCGGAACTAGGGTCGGCGGACAGAAAACTTCGTGTAGACCGAAAAGGCACAGGAGACGTCTTCGCAAACAACCAACCATAGTCCCAGACTTCACAGACCAGGGTTCAACTCAAAATCCCAAGCACAGAAGCAGCTTGTGCAAACCCCAAAATGCTATTCCATGCCTTCTCATCCGAAACTGTGGTGCAACGTTACTGGAGGGGCACTGACAAAGCACCACCTCGGTGCATGAGCGGGGTTCGGGAGGTTCAGGCTGAAGGTTCTGAGAAAAAGCTTTAGGGTAAGCAGCAACGACCAGGGATATTGAAACTTCACGCAGCAGGAAGCTTAAGGCTAAACTGGCGGCATACAAAAACCTCGGTTCACTCAAGGCCGGCTACACCCCAACGTCGAAGGAGACTCCGATATTTGCTGGGCCGACCGCCTCAGCAAATCCCCCTTCCGATTTCGTAGGATCTTTGTCAGGAGTCAGAGTTAGCTCGATGTTGGCACGACCTGATGGATGCAAGGGTTTCGCTTTGCTTCAAGGGATCAGGGCATGTATCCTAAGCCTCAGCAAGCTTGTTCAGGCTTCCGCAACACGGCCCTGTGGCAGTTTGAAGCTGCATAATTTGGGGCACCCTACATTTCTCAACATGTCGAAAATTTCGGACATGACGGTCGGATCGTGAGCAACCAATCTCGTAACATGCACGGCAGGTTTGACAAGATAGTCGCCCCTGAGTGATCTTCAACCCTTCTTCATTGGGCCACCAAGAAGCCTGAGAGTCTCCTAAACTGTTTCGGATCTAACACGAAGGCCGCATGCGGCTTAGGATGCGCTAGCTGTCCCACATCTGAACAAGCGGCACGGCGTAAGGAAAGAAAAGAAGTTCAGATTGGTACTTTTCGACTGACAAGCTTTCTTCATGAAGCTCTTCATCCCCAGTTTGCTCTGCGAAATGCAGGCCAAGCAGAACAAAAAATCCGAAGCAATTGGACGAGCCTCTTAATTCAAGTACACATAGAGTACTCTCTGAAAACCGCAGTCCCCAGCCCTAGCGAGATTGAATCTTGAAACACATGGTTTCGGCCCTGGAGGGACAGGGGTGGATTCGGCAAACCAGGGTTCCTCTGTCGCCCCGCTGCATCGAGGATCCGATTGTTCAGGGTCTACGGTACACTCGTTTGGGCAGACTCACATATGATATGTGACATATCCATCAATACAGAGCCAGAAGCAGAGTCTGAATAAAAGCCCATGTGGCACCCACAACCATGATTTACACCAGAGTCACCAACCTTACCAAAGGAAATAGTAGATGCCGAGAGCGGAAGACATAGTGCAGATATTGGCTGTGGAACACACAGCAAACACGTGCGGTACTCTTGACAAGAAGTCAGAAGTTGATTTCATGCCTACTGCTGTCAAATTTCTTGTTTGGGGGTTCCTTATTCGAAAAATAGTAGAATATACCCCCAAACCCTATGCTAGTTATTAAGGCCCCTACAATAGTTACAAGCTGCTTTTCCGATGCTTGGTTGTGGGATCAACGCACACAGGAAGCCCAGAAGCGAAGAACGGGACAAGACGCCCAGTCGAAGGCTCTTGTAGCTAATGTAGGGGCCTTAATAATTAGCATCTGGATTTGGGGTTTAATATAGGGGCCTTAAAAATTAGAATAGGGTTTGGGGGGTATATTATACTATTCTTTTGAACAAGGAACCCCCGAAACCCTATTCTAATGATTAAGGCCGCTACCTTAGTGTATCCCAAGTCCGAGGCCTTGCTCGTAGCGGCTGACGAACTGGAGCGGCGTGTTCGGGATCCTTGGGATTTAGGATTCAGAGGCTTTTGGATTTGTTGAGCATCAAAAATTGAGGATGTGGGGCTCAGAGTGCGGGATTCGGAGTTGGCGGGCCTGGATTGAACTTCGCAGGCCTCAACCATAACGAATCTTCCGCCACTTGTTTTGTGCGATTTGGGTTGAAGATAGAGGAAAGCCCTTTTCCGGGTGCACAGACCGTCTGATTCTTTGAGCCCCCTGTGAGGTGAGGGTTTTGGGCCAGAGGCTTTGAGGACTTCATCCTCCTCCTGCCCTTGCCGAAAAACCGGGTATGACTGATGTCGACAAGACTCTGTAAAGGAGAGCTGTGCTTATGACTTGGGTGATTCTGATGCTTCTGATCTAAGACATCACATGTCATCCACATGTTTTCCGAAAAGCCCCAATGCAAAAATCCACGCAAAGCGCTCTGGAGCACTTCGGAACCTGGTTCAGGGCCCGGGTTGCCCTGAACCCGACATGCCCTAAGCCTCAAGCCTATATAAGCCAAAACCCTATAACCTTGCAGCCTGTAGACTTATATCCAAGCCTACGCCCAAAGTGGCAAAGCCTATACATCTTGAGAGTTTTCGATACCCATGTCTCCTTCATTGGGTTCTTTTGAGGGCTGGGAGTTCAAGCTGTTGGTTTCGGGTTTGGGTATCGGACAGGGTTCAAGATAGGGCATAGTCGGGGTGTTGTGAGGGATGACACAGGAAACCGGCGAAGTTCTTTCGACTGGACGGGCAGCAGGAATCTAGCGTAAAACGGACGGACAGCTCTGGGATCGTACAAGGTGGGGCTGATGGCCGGGCAGAATCACAGACTTATGGCGGCTTATTGAAACATGTAATAGGCCCTTTCTACCCATGCGCCCCTGGTGCGTTCCGACACCGTTTTCCTATGTTTGCTGCATCAGTTCGCTTCCTACAAGCCCTTGCTTCCATAGACCCCACGACAAGCGGCCGATAGGAAGTCGACAGCACAAAGGGGCTGTTGCCATCACCTCGGCCGCTGCTAAAAGCGTGGAAGTGTTCAGCATGAAGCTTTCCAGCCGGGTTGAAACCTAACCCAGTCACTAGGACCACCCAAGCCAACCTTGATGAAGCTGTGATGGCCCTTAGAAGTGTGATCGCTGGGCTCGGTGGAAGGATCTAAGGTACACCCAAGGCTGGAATTCTGTCTTCGATGCTTCAAATCCGGGGGGCTCAGGGTTGGCGGAGCGCCTGCGCAACCCACGAGACGCGTTAAGCTTCTCAACTACTTTTCCACTTCAAACTCCAAAATTGGCTGTCATTGTTTAGGGTTTCCAGTGGGGTTTCACATGGCTGCAGAAAGATTTTGGCTCCAACCACTTTCTGAATAAACGAAAGCCTCTCGAGATCCAGCCCTCAGCCCTAGCGCCGACTCCGTGGAGTCGTTGAGGGGGGGTGAGTTTGGGCCCAGAACTTAGCAAGTAATCTGGGGGGCCATTATACTACAATTATAATAAGGAACGCTCAAAATAGTGTAGGTAACTAGTTAGGCCCCTATAGCAAGGTTTCCAACATAGTTTCCAGGCTACAAGCATCCGAAGCTCACAGCGCATCATTCAAAGAAGCTGTTCGAAATGCGAAGGCCTCAACCAGCTGTCGTGCGGAGACTCAAGTTTCGGCTACGTACAGCTGAAGACTATCTACGCGCGGCTTCGGCGATACAGATGAAGTGTCCTTCCACATTTAAATAGCGGCCCCTTACACGCTATTAAACTCCCAGATCCGATTACGGGCTGAGGGTTTTTGCCTGCGAGCTAAGGGCGTAGCTTCAATCGTGAGGGCATTAGGTCAATGCTTTAATGACTGAGCTCGAATCCTAAATCCATATCCGAAACGATAAACCCGAAAACCCAAACTCCAAACCCCGTATCCAAGGCCTGAAAATCTGAGTGGACCACGTACGGCTTGAGCTTTCGCCGCGAGATCCTGCATCTGCTCCTGTCCCAATAGAACTTCAGGGTTTGGGGTGTGGGGGTCTTGTTTTTGGTTTGCGGGTCTCGGGTTTAGGGTTGGGGGCTTCAGAGCTTGTTGAGGGTTTAGGTTTCAGGGCTTGGGGCACAGAGGTGGGGAACATAGGCAATCCGAACCGGGCTGATGCAAGGTACCCCAGAATCGGGTCCACCCAACTCTGTGACAAAATAATTACCTGGCCCTGACAACTGATGCGCCCAGCTCATGAATCTCCCAGCAAGTGATGGCACATGTATGCATCGGCCCGAAACCGGAGAGCCTTGGTAATCCTAGCCCTTTCCATGAGGCATTAGCGAAAACTCTCGAGAACGAGCCACGATCGTAAACTTCACAGCCTACTGAGAATGGAGCCCCAAATCCTGAAAGCCATTCAAGCTGGTTCTTAAGCTTGATTCTCTGCACATTTAATTCGCAGCTCCCAACCTTCACCCTACAACTTCAAGGTTGTGGCCTTAGACCTGCGAAGTGCCGAACCCTAAACCCTAAACCCCTGAACCCTAAACCCAATTGAAGCTCCGTTGGCCTGGAGCCGGAGAACAACTGCCAAGGTGGAGCGCTGGAGCACCGCGGCGCGGGCACGCTCCTGCGGGACTTTCCGGCTCGGGTTTGGGGGGTTGCTGGGACGGTTTAGGTTTGATTTCAATTTCGATCGCTTGCTCTGAAAGCGCAGGTTTAGGGAGTATAAGGACTAGCGTTAATTACCTTTTCGGTAGAAGCATCGGATTTTTTTTCGAGAGGCTTAATAGGCAGGCAATATGGCAAGAATTTGAAGTGACTTCTTCGTCAGCCCTTTCAAGGGAGCATCGCAACGAAGCGAGTTAGAGAGTCTTGGTGCCAGACAGTACTCATGAGGGCTCTTAAGCCTAAACCGTCTGAATCCCCAAATCCTACAGCCTAAACCCGAAATCCTCAATTCCAAGTCCCTACAGCCCTCAAAAACTATCCTAAACCCAACGGACCCGACACCCTGCCTCTGCCAATGCGGCTTCTGCATCAACCTAATAGCATGGAGAGCTGCAGGGCTTTGAGAGTTGCTTTAGGATTGTACCTCAAAGGATGTGGCTCTTGGTTGTTTACGGCTTATACAGAGCTCATAGGGTCGTGGACAAAGGATTCTTGGTGCAGGGTAATGGTGTGTTTGCTTCAGAATGAACTTAGTGTTTCGGGCTTCAGACAATGCGCAAGCACATCTGGCAATAGGATGTGGGGCTCCGTGTGGGTGGTCGTACTGCATGGCTCCAAAGAAGAGGTGGAAAAGGGATAACAATGGAATGATACGAACAACGCAACTTGACACCTGTAGCACTTGGCATCCAATGCTCGGGACAAAGTAAAGCCGAAGAACAGTCAACAAACTGAAGCAACACGAGATCTGGGGTTCAGGGCTTGCACGAAATATCCCGTTCAAGCATCTCCTACTTCACAAGGATCTATATATGGATAGCAAAAATTGAACTCCTGAAAATCCGAAACAGACACAAAGCTCGCAATGCCACATCCAAATTTTTCCCAAACCTCTAGGCCCGAGCCTGGACTGCCCTACCTCTCAGCCCCCAGTGCCTTCTGATCCAGCTGCGCGCGCAGCCTGCCAGGATGGGTTTTGAGTCTTACGGTTTTGGGTAGCTTGGAAGCAGGCTGAGAGCAAATTGCAAAATCGCCCACGTGGGCTGCGGCTTTCATGCCCTATCCTGATCGCCACCAACATCCACGGTAACGGCATGAGCTGAAGAGGTACAGTACTATAGTGGTGTCGAAGAACTTATGTCTGACAACGGTACTACCGGCAGCTTGAAGCTGGTAAGTACTAGAAGCCGCAGTTGCAGGAACCAATTGCCGGCACAAGCACATTTTCTGGTACTATGAGCGAGAAACATGCAAATGTGCACTTTGAACTTTTCTAGCATCTACCTATTCAACTACCTTCTGTCCGAAGCCCCTGGAAACCCTAATTTTCAAAGGCTAGCAGCGAGACGATCTACCCCAAAAGCCGCCCGAGACCCTAAAAGCCTAAGCCCTTAAACCCTAGGCCCTAAACCCTAAACCCCCATTGCCTTTAGATATCTTTATTCGATTTCCTTTCAAACCTAGCCTCCTTCGCTCGGGCTCGTAGTCCCAGGTGCTGCCAGTGGAGAGCTCCGCAGCCTGACAGTCGGGTTTAAACGGTCTTACGGCGGTAGGAATTAAGGTGTAAGGGAAGGGTTTAGGGGTTTATGATTAGTTTTAGTGTTGTGGGACTAGGGCGTCAGTGTAGGGATTAGAGATTGTGGTAGAGGTCTGGGATGCAAGGTTTAGGATTTGGGGGGGGGGCCTCGGGATGAATGCGGAGTAGATGGTTTTAGGGCGCTGTATGTCTTAACCTCGCGAGTGTTTGCTTTGCAGTGTTTAACAGTCTGCCAGGGTGGTTCGTGAGCTCCAGGATGGGGGCGGCTGGACTGCCTAGTAGGTCCTTTGCCCAAACTATCAAGCCCCCTAGGCACTAAATTCCAAAAACTCAGATGAATGGCACGATCCTCCGTATGCAAGGACTTTGTATTGAGATTGTGCGTAGCTGTTGACTTGCTCCTGGCTCGGTTTAAGGCTCCGGGTTTTGGGTTGTCCGGTGGAGTCCACATTTCCGGGTGAGGGCACTTAAGTTTTGGCTTTGGGGTTGCTTACGGCTTCGGACCAGTTCAGCAATTGAATAAGCACCAGGACAGAAACTAACATCTGAGTGTTTCCTTGGGTTGGCGCTTGTAACCTTCATTCGGCGCATACCTTTGCAGCGCTTTGGCCCGAAACCACATTTCTCCCGTTGCTGTGTTGGTGTCCGGGTGCTAGTTTGAGCTCGACAGTTCAAGGTCAAGCGTGAGCCGTCGCAATGCGAAAAGTGCCTCGTCGCGGTTCATACAAACTACCACCTACCAGGACCTACCAGTCAAGTCAAGACGGTGCAACCTGAATCTCTTTTTCGGAGCATGCGCTTCCCCTTCTTGGACAAATGCAGAAGCAAGCGTAGGCTCGTGAAACGAGATCAACACGGCGGCGAACCCCCTCGCAGAAAGTCACCGAAGCCGCGCTCCCCTGCGAGCTGCTTTTCAGCTCACAGCAGCGCAGGCCAAAGGCCTTGAACCCCAAACCAGGGTTAAGCTGCAAACCGTGCATAGAAGCCTTTACATAGTCGACTCGTGCAGGTCGTCGTCGCTCTTTGAAGCTTTCACTGCCTCAGGCTTTACCTCCGAGGGCTCTTCAGCGTTTGTCTCCTTCTGGTGCTGGTCGTAGGCGGCTGAAACGAGCTCGATGAAGGCCTCCCTATGGCTGGCCTTGGCATGATCGCGTCGGGATAGCCAGAAGAGGGACCGCAGGTAGAACAGAAGCACCGCGATCAGAAGCAGCGCGACGGGCCAGAACGTGATGGACATTACAGGGTCTAGAGTGACCTCACATCACGGTCTTGCAGCACGTAAGGCTGTATTCTGATGGCAAACACGATAAATCCGGACACCATGAAACCCAAACTGCCCATGGCCGGCCGAGTCACAAAGACTGCAAGTGGAATAGAGATCCCGGCGGTGACGAGACACAAAATCAGGCTTATGTCCACAGACTGTCTCTATGGAGGAGCACAAAATACAGAAGGTCATCTGGGTCATGCACGTAGAAGCTCCTTAGCTGTCAGCTCACACGAAATCTGGGCCTTGGGCGCCTTCGTCTTGCTGATCTTGTTTCAGCTTTTGGGGCTCTGCGTGCTGATAAACGATACAGGATTTAGCGCAAGGTCGTGGACTTTCAGGGTTTACGATGGTTTACGGCTTCAGGTGGGTTACGTCACAACTGCCACGCAAACCCAGCGCATGTGCATATCATCAAACAGAATCCCCTCAACCCTAGAGCCATAAACCCGTAGCCTTAGCCCTCAAACGCAGAAGCCTAAGCCCTCAATCCAACACCCTCAGCTGCCTGAGTTTTACATACGAGGCTCATATGGACCAGCAACATGATCGACAGGATAACGGAAATGAGCCCCAGGGTCGCACTCAGGAAAAGCAGCACGGACAGACCCTGGCGAGTCGGGGATCGCTTTGCCGGTCCCTTCATCTAAAGTTTAGTCTTCGTGAAGGGGCACCCGAATACCTCGAATCGAAAGTTCCGAACACTGCGACTCTACTCCCATGATCCCGGACCTACTAGTCCCTGTCATGATGTGAAACCGAGAAATCCTTGACCACGTCTACACCGAATTTCAGAGTATCGCCTTCGCTCCAAGATCGCGCAAGTCACGCCACATGTCATCTGCGGACGACTTCTCGAATGGCTGGTTCATGGCTGAATACAAGATGCTGAGAATGAGTGCTCCAACCACGCCCATGTTTATCCAGCTGTTCCTTGGAGGGAATTACGAGGCGCAGAAAGAGAAGGGGACTCGCTCGTTACCTTCCGGAGCTTCATCACAGCCGCAACTCCCAGCGAAATCCCGAAAATTCCTGGACCCCAAACTCCCAACTGGCCGGGTCCAGCCTCGTGGCTAGGATCCGACAATCGTGTGTGAGGTAATGCAGTGAGGAGATAAAGCCCCCCCCCAAGAAGCTACGCCTAAGTATTCTTGCAATCCCAAGAGAGGAGCTGTACGTTGACCAGTTAGGTAATTCAAGACAGAGCCCATTTCCGAACTACGATTTTGTGACAGACGAACGCGTGACCTCGAATTAGCGCTACCGAAGAAAGAACAGAACTTTTTTTATGGAAGGCAAAGCAGGACGGGAGCTGTG
This sequence comes from Symbiodinium sp. CCMP2592, assembly GCA_905221615.1. NCBI lineage: Eukaryota > Dinophyceae > Suessiales > Symbiodiniaceae > Symbiodinium > Symbiodinium sp. CCMP2592. Next base: position 452,664 of record CAJNDT010001502.1, read on the forward strand.
TCACGACCCTTTCGGACCTTCGCTTTAGGAAAGCGAGAGGACCCGAGCTCGCTGATGTCTCCGAAACGTACTTGGAGTGTCGGCCGGCTAGCTCAGGATGTTGATTTGTAGGGCTGTAGAAACTTGGGGGCCTGATCCTTTACGCTTGGTATGGTATCCGAACCAATCAAATCCCGAAAGCCTTAAACCCTGAACGTCTGACCAAGGATCTGTTTCTTGGACACGGTTGTCTCCCAGCCCTCTTGGATCAAGCTCACGGCGAATTGATATCCTGAACGAAGAAGGTTCGGGGTTTAGGGACTTGAAGACTCTTTCGCTAGAGTTAGAGAAGGATAGAGGCTCCACCGAGCGCCCAAGGCATCTTAACGGTCCTTCCTGATAACAGATGCTCAAGCCATACTGACTAGAGAATAGTTCCGGGATCCAGCCAAGGCTTAGAGAATTTAGGGTCGCCCAGCTGAAGACCCAACAATCATAAGCCCCCAACCTCACGGAGTTTAGCGTTTAAGATAGGCCATGCAACGCTCGCCCTTGGACCGGAGCATCGCGACTTTCCTTGGCAGTTGGCGTTCTTCTTGGGACTTGGGTAGTGGCCTTGGCGCCGAGGACTGGGATTTCAAACTAGAAGAACACATACTGAACCATCCCGGATTCGGGTCATCCGATGCTCTGAACATGTCCTGGACATTGGAGGACCAACTGGACAGAATTGGTTTCGAGAGCTTCTTGCTGAATGCGTCCATGGCTGGTGGTGTCTTTGCCACCTGGCCTGAAGTACTCTTGAGCCGAAGATGTGGCCTCGCAGAGTCCGTAGCATGCTGGCGGCACCGGGCCCAATAGACTCAGGGAGCAGCAGCCACTGCAGGCGATGAGCTCACCTAGAAATAACGCATGCCAAACACATGCACCCCTACACCCGAAACCCCAACACCGGAGGAATGGGGTACAACTATAGCTGCTGCTGCTATTACTACCATTCTTCCATTGCCTGCTAACCAAAGGTAAGAAACTCCGAGCCGTGGGGCCCTGCCCCCAAAACCCCAACAACTTAGCAGAGCTGGCCTCGGCTTTGAACTTCTTCTCCTCTTCGTCCACCTGACACGCCGAAGTCGGCGTTTGGGGCTTGAGGCTTCTGTTGGGGACTCGCAGATTGTCGGAAGGTTGTGGATTGGAGTTTCGGGTGAAGCCTTGCCTGTGGAATTAAAGGGTCGCTGGCTCATTACGTGGTGCGAGTTTAGGTTTAGGCTTCCTTTACAGCCCTTTCGAGCAAGGGATGGCAGCAAGAGTCGTAGCTGGATCGAAATAGACAGGCAACCCTGCGCCCGAATCCAAAAAAAAAAAGGATGGTTTAGGGCTTTGGTCAAACCCCGAGTTCCCGACGACCTTCGACCGGTAATTTCAGGTTTTCGAGAGTCCCTATATAAACCCGCTATCCGGGGGAAAGCCCTCCTGGTCTGCTGCCAAGCCGCCGCGTCCAAGTCGCAAGGCACGTCTGAGATGGCGTGCTTGCTCTTCAACTCCTGAGCCCCGGGGAAAAGGAGGGACCCTTAATGGGGACCCCTACCCTACAATGGGCTATATAATGGGTATATAATGGCTATATTAAGGGTATATACCTAGGGCGCAGCACCGTTGAATTTTGCGTTGAGAGGACGTGTGGGCTGAACGAAGCAAACCCTAAGCCCCGTGCCTGAAACCCCTACCCCCCAAAACCCTGCGATGTCTCACACCCCGAAGCCAGAAACTGACGATCGGAGTCGAGGGTTCCGCGCTCAGGCATATCAAGGATATCAACGGAAATCCAATATACTTCTAAGATTGCCAGCGATAATGGTTGCAAGCGTACGGGCTTTGCAACAGCAACAGTGGTAAATACTGCATCAACATGCGCGGGAACCATCAACATTTGTCAACGTCCTCATCGTGCCCGGATGGAAAGGAATCTCTGATGGCTGATGGACGTCGCCATCCAGCACAGCTGCCGCGGTGCTTTTGTACTATGTCAACTGCTCTGCTAAAAAATGAAATCAGTTGGTTCGAAGCTTCCGGCGGCTGAGACACCCCAAGCCTAAACCCCAGAACATATTCATAGACTAGGCCCGACGCCCTTTAAGGCCCTATAACCCCTGTGCCCCATCTTATGAGAGCCAAGTCGCGTGGATCTGCTTGATGAACAAAGGCTCCAGGGCTCCTTCAGAGCTTGGAGCTTTCAGGTTTGGGCTTTGCGGCTTTAGGAGTTCGGAGCTCGGGCGTTTGGGGTAAGCACAGATTCCTTGAGAATTGGAATAGGAGCTGGGGGAATGTATTGCAGTCCAACCTGCTACGACTACACTCAGACGGCGGGGGAAAACATGAGCAACCACCAAATATTCCGAACCCTATGTTTATTAACGTTATTCTGTTTTGTGGTTGTAAGGGTGTACAGAAGACGCATTTCTGGACCTTCCACCGCTTTCTCGAGATCTGCGCCGCCCTGGCGCGCCTGTCGATCCGAGCGCTGTTTTTTTCGAGTACAAGATTTGGGCGTTCTGACGGGGGACACGACTAGATTGTGTCACGCCATATATATATATATATATATATATATATATACATATATATATATATGTATATGTATATGTATATATATATATATATGTCTATGCATAAATGCATATTCTTATATTAGCACTCTCACACACACATACCGAAACACATACATACATACATACATACATACATACATACCTACATGCATACATGCATGCATGCATGCATGCATACAATCATGTATTGATCCATCGATGCATACATGCCCGATATATGTGAATACATATATGCTTATACTTAATAAGTGTAAAGTATACAATGGAAAATATAGATTTGCATACAACATTCTGTGAACAGACATATGAATATGACACATCAGAAACATAAATATGAATACGAATACTCGAACTAATCTGGACAGAACTGCGAATACAAATATCAACGTAACTACAAACTGGGATAGATAGACCGATAGGTAGGTAGATGATGATGGATAGGTAGATGTTTTGTGCACGTATGCATTTTCGATATTTCTGTAGATGTTTTGTGCATGCCTACCTACATGCTATGTTATGCAAGCCTTGTCACTAGATCCAGAAACAGCCGGTCTGCACTGTGTTTCGGACACTCGCTCGGGGATGGTTGTTTTGGAAAAAGAGGGTGGGCTTCAGCAGGGCAGCGATGCACGACACAGTTCAGGAGCCTAAAGCTCCATCACTTTAGCGTAAACTTCAAACCGAGCCTTAAACCAATAAATCCCAATATCCCAAGCCCGAAACCCTAAACCCTAACCTTAAACCCCAAACCCCCAATAGCCAGAAATGCCCGAAACCCTACAGTCCCTACATACAGGGGTTTTGCCCACCCCCGCCGACCTCCGAGGCCTGCGAAAGAACCCCAAACTCGGCTCTTGTTGAGGAACTCAGTTGAAGCTATCATGGTAAGGAAGCATAGCCTTTGCTATGTATATACATATATATATATATATATATACATACACACACACATATATATATATATGTATGTATATATAGATAGACTATATAGATGCATGTAAATATATGTTGCTTTGGAAAGCCATCTTCAACTGTTAATAAAGACATGCAAACAACCTGGCCTCTGCCACGATACTTGCGGCTTTCTCGCCGAAGTTGGGTACCAAGTCGCCGGTCTGCTGGGAGTTTAACAAAGAAGTCAGTCTCCAATCGATTAAGCGTCGGGGAACTGTGGTTCAGGGCTCATTGAGAATTGTAAAACTGCATAAACCGGTCGGTGTACGCGTTCCAGTGAGGGATAGCTCATGCGGCACACTCGACTTTAGGCTTTACGGTGTAGTGTTCGAGGTTGACGGTTGACGGCATAAGGCAACAGGGTTTAACTCGTGCGGGGGAGTGGTCTACATGGGCTGAGGGTTCGTGTGCGATTGTTGTGTGTTCGGAGAAGGGGCTGTTGACTTACAGTGCTGGGTAGGGTTTAGCAGGCAGGGCTCGCTGGTTCAATCCTAAACCCGAGTCCAGAAGCTCCAAATCCCCAGCTCTCCAAGCCCCACTTAGCCTTGAACCGGCAACTCCCGACATGAAGCCAAGTGACAACTCGATGGAGAAAACTATCCTGACACTTGATCGAGAGCCGAGGAAACTGTCAACCTCCGATGGAGACCGGCTGCGTATGCCGACCCCAAGAAACTTGCATCCCAAACGATGGTATGTAATCGATACCGTCATTTGCTTGTAGTATCCTACTAGATCCTACCATGAACCTTCCCGCACATGAACTTTCAAGTACACACGAAAAAGCTCGGCGCACCTTGACCTGTGCTTGGAGGTCCCTCACCTCGCCGCAGCAAAAGCGGCTAGGGCTCAGGGTTTAAGGCTCAAGGCTTGGGGTGTAGGGTTTAGGCTGTCCGGTTGAGGGCTCGGCCCCCCCAGCGCGCCTTTGACAGGCCTCCAAGCCCGGGGGCCCCCGGTTTTGCAATGACCCCAAAAGGACGAGGCGAGCAATACCGGGGCTCGTTAGCTAATACAGGAGCTTCAACCCTCACAATAACAGGGTTTTGGGGCCCATTACAGTATAATTATGATAAGTAACCTCCAAAACAGTATGGGTAATTATTAAGGCCGCAAACCTCCCAACAAGGCCCGAGCATGTTTAGAGGCATGGCAAAGGCAAAGTTCTACGCAAGGGATCCAAAATATCAAGCTACATAAATGCCCTGCTTGCTGGGATGGGCTCAGGGTTTGGGATGGGATAGGGGTTAGCGGTTAGGATGTACGGGTTTACGGGTTCAGGGTTGACTGCTTTCAGCCCGACCAAAACAGACACAAGGGGAATTCAGGCAGAGACCTTTACATGCCACAAGTGACCTCATCCGCATCCTGGGTTGAAACATCACATCATCACAGCCGCTGAAGCACAAGGACTTAAAAAAGAGCCGGCAGACATGCAATTACCAAGGCCTGCTTGAATCTATGAACCCTGTCTCCCTAAGCTTTGGAGCCCGCACACAACACTTCAGGGGCTCGGGTGTCCGGGTTGGGGTTGGGCTCCTCATGGTCGTCAAGTACTTGCAGAATAACATAGAACAACTCCCGCGTGTTTACGGTTCCTGAAAGCCTAGCGTGCCAGTAGTGCATTGCCATCGCTATGACCTACTAGTCTTCATTATTCGCTCTATCGAATCAGCTCTGCCTTCTCTCAGCTAAACTCGTTAGCCGTCTCCTGAACCCTATCCCTAAAACGAATGTCTTGCAGGATTTCGGGGCCTTTGCCATAACGCTCTGCGCAATCGCCAGGACATCTCCTTCAGGTTTCTTGAACTCACGTTTGGATCTGTGGATTTAGGCGGGAGGGATTCCTCTGAAATTCGATCTGTCCTTATTCAAGGGCCCTTAGGGTACGGATCCCAGTGCTTAAAGTTCATCAGGGGGTTTTGCTGCATGACCTCTTGAGCTTCAGAACTTTGGCGTTTGAGGGCGAGGCGAGCGGCTGGGCTTTCTTGTTCGGGGAGTTGGGCCAAAAGAGCCTTGAGCTTTCAGGACTTTGAGCTTTGAGCTTTTGTGGGTGGTCATGGAAGCTTCCTGTAGGTAAGCTGGGCAAACTCATCGTCCATGTGAAAAAGTCGACGGCTTGCTGCTCCGTCTTTAGATCCAAAGGTTCCGACTCTCTCTGACTCATGTCAAGTCCTGAGCCGCGTCCTCGTAGTTCCTTCACAGAACTTATATAAATGATCCTCAAAACCTGAACCGACCCGAAAAGATTACCTCAAGCAGCTTTGCTGAGCCAGAATTCAGCAACAAGCTTTACCGGTCTCCATCTTCGGACCAAACACCAAAAAGAACAGCTCCTTCTTCAAACCGCTCTGAACGCTAAACCCTAAACCTGCGGAGACTCCTCAAAACGCCTCGCAAAACTTTACCAACTTACTATTTCCTGTGGCTCTCTTGAGAGTCAGGCTTTGCTGTCAAGAGTTTGGGATGTCCAGCCTGAAACCTCAAGCCCACATCCTCCCATAAAGCCTTAAGCCTGTAATTAAACCGGAACATCAAAACCGATGCCAGACGAAAGACAGGACCACAGGAATAGTTTACGAAGACCTGGGCCTCCCCAACCACGCCCGAGCCTCCGCCATCATCGCCTGCACCCGCGGCCGCGCGGCCGCCCTGCACCGCCCAGGCGACGACCAGGAGCAGCCCCAGAGCCCTGAGAAGTGGCATCTATATTATAGTTACAATTAGTAGTATTGTCATTATACTTATTATCAGTATTATCATTATTATCATTATTATCATTATTATCATTATTATCATTATTAGCATTATTATCATTATTATCATTATTATCATTATTATCATTATTATCATTATTATCATTATTATCATTATTATCATTATTATCATTATTATCATTATTATCATTATTATTATTATTACTATCATGATGATTATTAGTTGCACTTCGCGGAACTGAGGCTCCCGGGCTTTTGGGTTCACAGGCCTTCAGGGTTTGGAGTCTCGGTTTGGTGTGGGGATGCTGGTTTGAAGAGAAGCGAGGTTGCCGATTCTTCCAAAGGCGCCAGGTAGAGTAACCTGATGCGTAATCTGGGCATGCGGTATGCGAACTCCCAAGCTCTCAGCCCTAACCGCAGCACTAAACACTTCGGATAAATCCGGTGGTACTACCTGATCGTGCAGTGCGGATCTGGGCTAGGGCGAGGTGTCTGGTCTGTGGTAGCGTTGGGGTTTGGGGTTGAGGCTGCTCCTTGGGATTGCTGAGGGCTTTGCTTGATAAGGAACACAGTTGTTGGATCAGCATCCGGGAGAATTGATAGCATGCCCTGGTGCCGGGTTGAATGAGAGTTGAGGCGGAAGTGACTTGCTTTTGGAGCTTCGACGTTTGTGGAATTAGTTCAATCCGACGCTCAGCTGGGATTCTGGTCTATATTATCCTATAAATACACCACGATACACAGCAACGTACAATAATATACTCAGCTATACGATAATAGATCATAGTGAAGTAGAATATGCGAAAAACTTTACTAACAACTACTGTACTGTACTGCACAAAGAACTACACAATATGTACTATAACAGACTTCTGGTTCAGGCTGACTTAAGACAGGATTTAGCAGGCTGCGCTTTGGAGAGGCTGTGTGCTGAAAAGGGCTGGCATTGTAAGAGCAGCAAACCACGGTGTGAGGAGAAGCAGGTGGCTTAGGTTTGGAGGACCAACACCAAAAGCCTCAAACCATCCGGTATCCTAAACCCGAATCCCTGAGCTTAAGGCTCCAGGGTCAGCTGGATCTTGGGCTGCGGACGCGATCCGGGCACAGCGGGCGGCCGAGCGCCGAGAAACTCGCATGGCGTTGGAGGAGTTGGCAGCTGAGCCAAAAGCCCGAAACCGCATACCCCTAACGCTGAAGTTTAAGCCTGAGAGTCCCTGGGTCCCTGAACCCTCTAAAAGCCCTCAACTTCAAAACCTGCACTCCAATGTGCAGGGTGGCTTGCAACCTTCTGGCACTGCTCTGACTGGATCGAACCAAAACTGCCACGATTGGACCGGTTGCGACGGGGTTTAGTGTTTTGCGCTTCGAGGTTTGGGGTTTGAAGTCTACAGTCTACAGCTTGTCACGCGGGGATGGTCGTCAGCATGATCGCCTCTGCTCCCAAGCGTAAGGCTCTGTCCCGAAACTGCTGAGGACCCTACGCAGCATGACTAACTTCACTGACAAAGCGCCCGGAAAAGCACCCACAAGACCATTGTGAAAGAAGGCAAGAAAAGCACGACTTGGGTTCCCAAGGGTACGGCTGAAGAATCTCAGGGTTCAGAGTTTGAAAGGCTGAGCTTTCGCCCTTCATACACGTGAAGTGTCTAGCCGACGTTACAAAGGGACTACAGTCTCCTGGAGCATTTGCACCCAGATCAGTTCAGTTTGAGGGATTATTTCGAACACCACTTGTTATTGTATAGTCGCCCCAGCTCTTATCCGGGTGTGGAATTTCTGTCCAAGTGTTGCCTGTGCATCTTGCATGCTTTCATACGTACTTGCTTGACCACGACATGTTGGCATAAGTCGGGGCACGGGCCCCGGGGTGAACTTGGACATCCTCGCCTTCAACCGGCTAAATAGCACACATTTGATGTGGATGACTGGCCTCCTGAACATTGCCACTAAACGCTACTCTTGCACCGGCAGGCAGTCTCTACCGCGCTGCTTGATATGCAACCTGCTTCATCATCGCCTGCCCCATGTACTTGGCTTGCTAAAAACAGATCAAGCATCCAGCATTCCTTGCATGAAGCAAGTATGCTCGGTGGCAGATGCATGTCGTTCTGGCTGTGATTCAGCAACCACAGAAGGAGTTCGAACATACGAGTACGAATGGCAGCGGTTCTTCCCGCATGTCCCCTGATCTCAATGCTGAACCCCGCCCCTCAGGCCCAACCCCCTGTTCAACAAAGCGGGCATATGTTGTAGCCGTCAACCATCACAAGGGAGTCAGAACGGTGCTAAGGACTTATGTTGAAGGTTTCAGTTCTAGGTTCCAGGCTTAAGGGTGGAGGGCTCTGAAAGGTTTAGACATCGGAAAGATACCTATGACAGCTATTGCTTTGCCCGATACTACGGCTTCCATAGGTGGCAGCTGCCGGGGTGACAATTCCTCGCGCTTGAAAAATATGCCTAGTTGACGTGCAGCAGCTGTCCAACAAGAGCGGGCTAATTGTACAAGGACAAGTTCCTGCAACTCCACCCTTCTAAGACCTTTCCAAGATCACGCATGCACAGATGTTTAGACGTCGTATGCGCACGCTCCATGACTTGGGATCGTAGCCCAGGGATTTTGATGCCTCGGCTGAGATCTCTTGCTTGAGCATTGCTTGGGCATGGGGTTACTCTCTGGCACTCGGTCTAGCAGCCCCATAAAAGGCAACGCACGCAATCCTGTACCATCGTGCTTGGAGGCGCGGTTCAGAGCCAAGGGTCTTGGGGCTGCCCTAACTAACACTATCCCTAAACCCTCAATATGGGGGCAGGGGGCGGAGAACCAGGGGCTCACGTAGCCACCGCCTAGCTCCTACTTGACGTCATGCCGGAACTCCCACCTCAAGCCTCAAAGCTCTGTTTGGGGAACTCAACAGCATTGCTCATGAAGGAGCCTTGGGGCCGATCTGCGCAAGTGTTCTGGAGGCACTTACCTTCCTAGCAGAAAAGCCATGAGGTTCAAAGCAGGGATCATAACACCCTGAAACAATCCAAAGTAACCCATTTTCCCAGTAGCATGTACAGTGTAGGGGCTTCAAACTCCTCACCAGTTGCTAGCGGCAGTCGACAGTTCTAGTAGACGTCGTAGTGGTGGTAGTAATAGCAAATGACAGCGTAGGATCACGCAGCGGAGGGAAAAGAGGCAACGAGAAGAACAAGCAACAAGCTGTTTCCAATAGAATCATCAAAGCACATACCCTCGCAAGTCGAAGGCGCAGCCCTGCACGGCAACGTGCGTCGCAAACGCAAGGCCCCGAAACGAGAGCTCGGACACAGGACAATCTCAGAATCTAAAAGCATCTAGCGGCGACAGCAGCCACTGGAAGATCTCGGGACCTTCTGCCTTAGCATGGTATCAAAATGCGTGTCGGGGTTTGTGCAGCATCGAGCTCGTGCTGTGGGGCAATGTCAAGCAGAGGCATAAACAATGACCCTGCGGGGGGAGCGGGTGACATCTTCCCACATTGGTCTACACTCACTTACACTGACAACACGTAACGGTTCTCAATACCTTTAGACCAGTCGGAATATGGGAGTTTCCGAAATAGGGGACCCTAATGTAGTACCCCAAATAGTAGGATCCTTAATATGAGGACCCAAAAATAAGGTACCCCAATTTTCGGAAACTCCCATATAGTTCCAACAGCAGCAGGCCCAACGCCTTGAACCCCCCAAGCATGAACCCGAAACAACTCGGAGCGAAGGCTGCCCAAAGCAACAAAAGGTCAAAGCCCGAAACCTCTGTCTAAACCTTGAACCGTATCAACCCGTCCTACTCTCGAGTCTAACCTACATCCTGAGCCCAAGCGCCCTCTAAACCCTAAACCCGGAAGATCTCCCATCGAGTAGCAAAGGCATAGTGGATCCTCTCGTGGGGATGTGTTTCGTGCCTCAAGGCTCCCATGCTGGAATTTAGGGTTTAAGGCTTTGCAGTTGCGGGCCGAAGGCTTAAAGTTAGGATGTTGAGCGTTTGGTGTCAGGCTGGGGTTTGGGATGCGGGGCTGTGCTCGGGTTGAAGCCTCAGGAGAGCTAAGGCCAGCTACCCCAATAATCTTCAGCAGCCCAAGCCCCACTGGTGTGGGCATGTCTTGGGGTTCTGGGGGTTTCCAGCTGATTGAGGCATGGACGTCCACGATCTAAGCTTGTGGAACTTGTGGTGTGAGCCGCAAGCATGAGTCCTGTACAACCGCTGGTATGGGCGTACCGTACGTCAAAATCTTAAACTGCTGATGAGTCTGAAAGTCTCCATGATCTTAAACCCCAAGCACCCCAAACCCTTCAAGCCCCGAGCCCTCAGTGCTGGGGGTTTCAGGATTTCTGAAACCCCCAACACTTTAGAGATTTAGTTCTTTCTTATGGGGAAACCCCACGACTTAGAGTGTCTACTGGGGTCCTTCTTAGCTGAAACTCCAACTTCATGCAGGCATTTCACCAGGCATCGGGACTGAGGGCTTTGAATGTGGAGTTTGGAGTCCAAGGCTTGCAGGATGTTGAGGTTTTGAGGTCTGCGGACTCTTTTTTTTGTACGCATCTTGAACTTCTTTGTAACATTGCTATAAGCATTCAGCTTCCGATAGTTGCTTGTTTTCTTGAGTCCCGAAACCAACACCACGAGCCGACGCTGCAAGATACCACCTGAACCTCTTGATCTGAAACCCCTAAACCAAAACAACGCATTCCTGCAATCCCGGCGCACGTCCACCTTTAAGCGCGCGCGGAGGGCGATCAACTCCTGGTGCGAGCAGGGGGGGTTTAGGATTTAGGGTTTAGGATTTAGGATTCAGGGTTTAGGGGGTTTGTGGGAGTTCCTGGTTCAAGATCCGGTTCTTATTTCATAGAAACAGGAAGACTGGCAACCAGCACGGCACGTGGGACGACAGCATGTTTACTGGGCTCTGACTTTGGCTTCGGTTTTCGAGTTCCGCGCGTGTTTGAGCTCAACATCTTGAGTCACGACAGCCACCCCAATGCAGCAAAGACCTTAAAGTTTGTCGGTCTACGAAACTCTCCCTAATTTACTCCAAGCTTTGCAGAATCTGTTTGGGGGCCTTAGCTCTCGTACCCATCATGTAGGGCTCTGCTTTCGATGCCTTCCACTGCCCTGGATGGTTTGCACAGGCAGGCCACTTCTGATGGTATCAAGCTATTTTTCCACAACAAGAGCACGGAACTCTCCCTAGACCCTACGAGATATCCCCCAAACCCGAAACCCTGAACCCCCAAATCCAAGTCCCAGCCTTGTAGAGCTCGACTTCCTTCGCAAAAGGACATGTCACGTCTTGAGTGGCCTGTACCTGGTGCTCAGGGGAGGCGTATTGAGCAAACCAAGCCGATGCTATGAAGTGTGGAAAATGCGAAAATGACCCCAAGCGTCCCCGCAGCATACCCGACTACATATTTAAGGTTCACACGTACCACGCCACTACACAATGAGACTCGCGCACTGCAATGCACCATCACTATGAGGTTGACCCATGTTCTACCGTTTTCTATGAAGGCTCGCCCAACATACTCAGATGCCCCAAAATGGCCGCAGCCCTCACCTTGGTGCCCACGACTTCAATAGTTCAATGACTCAAGCCGAGAACTGGAAACGCTCAATCCCAAGGTCGATTTTTCACCGCGATGGTGATTTTCAGGAAGATAACACCTCTTCATCAACTCTAGAAAAACTAGAGCCCTTAGCACGACCCCAAGGCGGGGTCGCGAATTTCCCGAAACCACCATATCCTAAGCCCTCATCCCAAATCCGGCAGAGAAGGGCACACAGTAGATGGGGAGGTGTTTCACCGCTGCTGCAATTTGACTGCGCAGGTCCTTCCAATGCAAAGAGCGACTTCGGGCTGCCTCTAGAAGACCAGGTATACAGTCTTGCGGATCTTCGTCTTACGGACTGGATTTGGGGCTTGCGGCTTGAAGCTGTAGGGTTAAGGGTTCAAGCTTTAAAAGGGCAAGCTTAGAGTTTCAGGGTCCTCGAGTTTCCCGGAGAAAGGGATGGGAGGGGTTGTGTGCGCATGTGTGCTGAAGACGAGACTCAGCTTCACAGGACTTGGCTACACCTCAAACACCGCCTTTCTGCAAAGCCCAGCATTGAAGCTTTTGGACTTGTCGATGGAACCTCTCCCTTGCACCTCAAAATCCGGAAGGCATAGGATCGTATGAGCATAATGTAGGGGCCTTAATAATTGGAATAGTGTTTTCGGGGGCTCCTTATTATAATGCTAGTATAATGGACCCCAAAACCCTATTCTATTTATTGAGGCCCCGGTATTACACTACTATAGATCCCTTATAGTATCCCTTTAAGGATCCCTTTAAAGGACCCCCCAAAACCCTATTCTAATTATTGAGGCCCCTTTCTTATTAATATAGCGCCTCTAGAGCCCTTGCAGATGCGACGGGAGATTGAGAAAGAAAGACCACATCTTAAGTTAAAGCGTCATAGTAACCCTAAACCCTAAATACCCTGAACCCATAAACCCTACAGCCTCAACCCCTAAACCCTAAACCGTATAGAAGTCTCGCCAGGAAGGACCACTAAGAACCCTTGTGTCAGAGACGAAGAACTACTGATAAACCATGTACTGTTCATCCCTGCACCCTGAACCCCTAAACCCTTAAAGCCCGCAAGCCTAAAGGGCTCAAACAGAAAGCTTCGGGGTTTCAAGCCCAGACTCCGTCTTGTGGTAGGCCCCAACAGGAGCCAGTGCTGCGAACCGCTGCGGCGATCGCATAGCCAGCTCCCATGTTCCCATCCCTCATCGGGTTTTCCGGTCTGAGGTGTAGGGCTTGGTCTCCGGGTGTAAGATTTCAGCGTTGAAGCGGGGTTCGATTTTGAGGATTTTCCGACGTGGATGTGGCTAGTCAGGAGGGCTGGGGCTGGGGCCTAGCGATTAGACTTGGCGCGAAGATTTAGGGTGTCACAATTGTGGTTGAGTGACTTCTACGGCAGTCTCTACGTACCAAAGAACTTTCGGAACAGCAGCGGAAATCTCGACCAGAATTGAGGGATTTGGGATTTTCGGTTTGGGGCGACGTCGTTCAGGGCTGCAGCTCGTTCATCGTTAAGGAGTTAAGTTAAGCCTTCAACTGCGTGGGGGATTGATCTCGACTTGGTTGCTGCTCTCCCCACCAGAGCTGTAATGAGTGTAGGTGTGGCTGGCTAGCACTCTCCACAGACTGGACCCTGTCTCTCCCTCTTACTTCCACACGTGCAATCCTATGCAGGCAGAACCGGCGGCCGTTCCTTTTGCACTCACTGCCGGCGGCGGTTCGTCTGTGCAACGGGATAGCTCTGATTGCTCAGGATAGAAGACACATATAGCACTTAGCTATGGGCATTGACTTGAGCCAAACGTTGCGTTGGCGGTCACATAGAAAGGTAAAGATGAGGGATGCGTAGCATGCCCCCTAGAGTCGAGGGACGCGTAGCGTGCCCCCTTCTCTTGCACTTTACACGGTCTTGCTCACAGCTCTTATAGTGACACCTTAGAACATGACAAGGCATCGCAGTCCGTTCGCACCCCCCATGAGTTGCGTCTCCGACGCTGCTCACCCGGAAGATGGCACGATAGGACAGAAGAAAATTCCGCCGCAACGTTGACATTGAAAATCAGAGCTTTGTATCCCAATTAGAAACGTTGTGACACTCATCTACGTCAGTAACGATCCCCTGAAATGACAAACGAATCAGGCGTCACCGAAGAAAGAAGCATTCGCGATGGCATTCCACGGGCGAAGCTCAGAGGTCACGAACTGATAGGTGAGGAAGATCAGGCGTTGTCTCGCCACCATCTTCGCGTTGACGTAGGATCGCGGTCCCAGGGCCGGAGGTTCTCCTCTGGATACTGGTTCCTTGGCTTTCCCTTGTCCTTGCCTTTGTTTCGGCCTTTGGCGGCGATATAGTCGTGGTAGGAATTGGTGTTCCAGCCACCATGCTGCTCGCCTCCGGTTCTTCCACGCCCTTTTGAAGGTCCCTTGGATGAAGAAGCGCTTTCACGTTCCTCCGTAGTGACAGGCGTGTCCAGGATGGATGTACCACCTGGAGGAAGATAGTCAGCGGCCGAAATGTGATGTAGGGCCTCCGTACGCTTTGTCGTCGGGTTTTGCTGTCTCTCAGTTTTGGATCTGTTCAATCTGTCCATGAAATGCGCAGGCATTTGCACACTGTGGTCCACCAGCAAGGCGATGGTCTGGACTGACTGATCAGAATGAGTCAGCAGAATACCGACGGGGTCGATGTACAAGAAGTCCACTGGTCCAGTTGGCGTTGGTCGTAGCACTGAGAATTGTTGGTGTCCCGTCACCATTGGGATCACCTCGCATAGGACGTTCAGGCAACAAAAGTGCATAGCCTTTACATCTTCATCCCTGTCGCTCTTCAAGTAAGTAGTAGGGTTGAAGTTGTCCCTGCCAATTCCCATCATGTTCGCTCCCCGTACAAGTAAAGAAAGCATCTGGTTCGTCCGGAAGCGCTTCAAGGTGTAAGTCCCGTTGGGATCATACTGTTTGAGGTTCTCAGGTTCCTTTGCAAAGCGAATGATCTCCTCATCAGTCACGTCCCTGCTCACACCCGTTTCCCTATCCACTGCCGCCAAAGATCCCCACTTTCCAAGCACATCATAGCGTTGGCCAAGTGCGAAACTTTCCCTCATCTGAAACAACGGCATAGTCGCCCACTTTGCGAATCCTGACCAAGCTTTGTAGATGGATCTGCATACCACGTATGCCATGTACGACAGAGCGGTCATGTTCGCGTCAATGCAATGGGCATTTCGCTTTCCAGAATAGTAAGATGGCTGCATGGCGGTACGTGCAAGTTGTAGCTCAGGATCGATGTTCAAAGACTGGCCGGTAATGAAGACGGGACGACGTTCCTGTGCGATTGCTTCTGGAACTGCGTCATCAAAGTCCTCTCCAGGCTCGACGTCCATTTCTTCATCAGGTTCCTGTTCTGGATCGTCTTCCGCGATGACAGATGGTTCTGGGATTTCTTCAGGTTCCGCAACGGTCTCTACCTCCATGGCTTCCTGCTCCTCTTCGGGCGCCTCAGGCACTGCGGCTGCTGCGGCTTCCATTGTCTGAGCAATGAAGTCACTGGGGATCTCCGTAGGAGTCTCCCGTTGTGGAGAACCTTGGTAATATCCGCTCGAAATGAACTGTGACCAGCAAGACGTGCATCGGGAGAAACATGCTGGAACGATGTTGTAGCATGCCGGGCATACCCTCATTCTCCGTCCATCCTCGTCTCTGCGTAGGTCTTCGGGTCGCCAATTCTTGATGACAAACTTGATTCCTTTGTCCATGTAGTGATGCCGAACCGTGTTCTCCCTGTGGGACTCCAGGACAGTCGTGAGGTCACGAATGATCTGCTCCTTGCTTGTGTCATGGGGTCCAGGAGGCATCTCGCAAAGCAATTCCATGATCTTGCTTGGCGTTCGGTATCTCTCGAACTCGGGGAGCAACGGTGATGCATTGTAGTCCAACACCAGCTCTTTCTCCAACCTTTCATCGTAGATCTTTTCCACCAGAGCGAAAGAGTGTGTATCTCGAGGATCAGGGACGCAAAACCATACCTCCTTGACGAAATGGAAAGGTATCGTTCGACCAACGATCATGATGCCGCTGTCTGTGATACGTCCATCTTCTCGTGCAAGATCTTGCGATGGGACATGAAGGACCGCCAATGGCATGTGCTTGGCGTCTCGTCCATGTACTCGCATCTTGGTCGTTGCATTCCGGTGATCGAACGGCGCAAACACCCCCCAATAGCTGTGGAGTCTGCCGCCTTGGTTGCCTCGGAATTGGCGCCTATGGTCGAAGTCCCCGTCGGGGTCCTCCGAACCAGGCATGATGCCTTGCGTGACAATGGAATCCAAGTTGCGGCATGCCGTAGCGTGGAACGCACCTCCAAGACGTTGCAAGAGGGTCATAGATGGAGATATTGCGAACCTGTTCTTGTCCAACTGAAGCAAGTTGTTCTGGGGATCTGAATGCGCAGAGTGACCACTCGTAGCCCGAACTGCCCATGGTTTCACCCAGCCGTTGCATAGGTTCAGGTACCTCTGGCCATGCCGGCAATGGTCGTTGCTCTGGATCTCCGTGATCTGGTCCCGAACTGATACCAACATGTTCGAACCTGCTGATCCAAGAACTTCCGTGCCGGGGTCCTTCACTCTCACACCCAGGAACTGCAACCGAATCTTGGCCTTGTTGCGTTTCGTGGCTGCAATCATGTTCCCCTGGAACAATAGCTGAAGTCTTTCATTGTACACTCTCTTCTTCTGTTGGTCATCGGTCCTTGAGACCCCTTCGGTGATGCGTCTGCTTTCATGGGTCCATAGTGGCTCATGCCTCACCAAGTCTTCGATCAGCACCCATCCTCCTTCATCACATTTGATGACACTGTTGAATGCCACCTGGCACCGGTTGTCAAGCCACTCCGAGCCTGGGCGCCTGGCGATTCTGTGGCGCAAGTCAGACTGGATGCATGATAGCGCCCAATCCGCATTCAACCTGCGCTGACGGGTGATGTTGCGAAGGACAACTTCATTCACGATGTCCCACCGATTGTTGATGAAGCTTGCACCCTTGGTTGGGATCAGGTCGAGAATCCCGCACCGGATTGGCCTTCCGCCGCCGATGGATTCATAGCCTGGATTGGTGTAGCTATGAGTGTTCTCGTCGTAAACATAGCTAGGACGGTCTCCTCGTTGAGGTAGGCGTCGGTCGCGATGGTCCGAAAGCTGCTCAATGATGTCCACCACTCGCTGGCTATTCTCTGGTCCCGATTCCTGCAGTGGTACGCCACAAGCATCATTTAGGCCCCGACGATTCTCCACATCCGTGCAGAGATTGTGTTTGTTCTCATAACGGATCAAGACCACATCACCCCGTACGGCTTCGCCTCCGCGTCGCGGTCGGGCTTTGGCCTTGGGTCGTCGGTCCGAGGATGCAACACTCACATGATCTGTGGTGTCAACGTCCATTGGCTCAGCCTCTTGTGTAGGTACTCGACGTGGATATCGAAGAAGACTTTCCTTGATGATCTGGACGCCTCGAAGTACCAGGTCCCGGGTTGCAGCATTCTCTGTGCAATTTGACAGAGTGTGTAAGTCACTGCCACAAGCAACACAAAATGTGATGCGATCGCTTCCGACTGACATTTCGCCCTGAGCGAGTACGCCAACATAGTCCTGAAGCTGCGTGACAAATCCTTCACGAATTGCATGCCTGGGATCAGGCCCTTCTGCACCTTGCTCTTCTTCGGGCTGCGCATCCACATCCACATCCTGTGCAGGTATTGGTGGAGCAACTGAGAACCCTGGATCGTCCGTGACGTTGTCAGCGGCCTGTGTCTCGTCGGTTCTCGTAATCTCTACAGGGTAGATATCACCATCGACGATCACTGTGAAATCAATCACGAGGTCAGCGGACATGTTGTTGACGATCTCAGCGACTGCTTCATTCTTCTTGGGCGGTGTCCTTTTGCGCGGGGAGTCAACCGTGATCAGCTCGATGGCTTCGGCCGACGCGTAGCGGAAGAATGACCTTTCGATTCCTCTCGCGCACGCATTTGCTCCCTCAAGGCCACCCCAATTCATGAAATGACTCGGGTGTCTCATTGCAATCGTAAGAAGCCCGAGCGCCAGCTCCACTGTGTCACCTAGGAGCTCTTCCTTGGGCAAGACTGACCCTCGGTAGCATTCTTGGCGCTCTTCTGGAGTCAAAAGCATCCTCATGAAACCAGCATAAGCGCAGTTCCCGGCGTCGTAGTAGCAGATGTAGCATGTCTTGCCTTCGGAGTCGTATCCTCTGTCCCACGCCAACTGTTTGGCCTTTCCCCATGCCGCGTACTCGATGGCCTGACTGGCTGTGATTCGGAGACCACCGTAGTGAGAAACCGTCTTGCCGATGTCTTCATAGACCATCTCTGCACAAACTTTGAGGAACTCCTTGATGTCCACACGAGGATCCACGAATTGAAGCCTCAGGTCATAAAGGTGCTTTGCGCAAGCCAAGGTGTACTTCTGGGACGCGATCAAGTCATTGAAGGAGCTGATTTGATGCTGCATCTTCAAAGCTGAAGTATGCGCGCACCCAATGCAGTGCCCAGGATACCCGTTTCCGGTCGGCTTGAAGAAGGCTTGTGCGTAGCACTCAGCCAACTTCATTCCTTCACATCCAGAGCAATAGAACGTTCTCCCTTTGACATAACCAGTGTTCGGGGTCGCATAGGTGTCGATCCTGAACCAGTAGTGCCGGTTGTCGTAGTAGGCCTCGGGAACGGTCATGGCGATGTCAAAATCCTGCCAGGTGACTGTGGACGACTCAGCGACCGTGTCACCCTGGGCACCCGACCTGATCTGTTGCTGCTGTTCCCCCGTAAACCATGTCTGCGAAATCTTGGTGGACGTCTTGACTTCACTCTTGTCCTCCCAAATCTCGACAAGCGACGGGTGAGCGACTGAGTCGGTTCGGACGTTTCGTCCCATGAGCGAACTTTCGATGCCTCAACAAAGCACGTGGATACCATCTTCTCGCAGAACAGCTGCTTCTCATAGATAGCTAGGCCCAATTTGAACCTGACCCGATTGTCCGGTGGTGGTACCTTTTCGACTGACAGTGTATGCACGCCCGACGACGCATGTTTCGCCTGACTGTACATTCTTGACCAAAACGAAGATCCATGAATCACCACACATGCTCGGGCCCGCAACTCCAGTTCAATATACATTCCCAGCGCGTGGAAACCGTTGAACATAGAAGCTTTCTGTCGAAGGTAATTGCTGGCTGCTCCTACGAACCGTAAGTCGTGGTTGATGTTGACAATTGGAGGGCGCGTGGTACGCTTCCCTGCCGCAATGATGGGGTCAACGTACGTGGCTTTGAGCTGCCGCTGCAAATCAGCACGAATCGCTGCTCCGTCTCCGACCTCACTCATCGGAAATGATATGTTCTCGATGAGGATCGCTTGGAGAGACAGATGGTAGTGCAATGTGACGGTTGCAAGCTGCTCTTCAGTCAAGCCATCCAATGTCTCATTCACAGATTCCAACGATCCCTTTGTGACTTGGAAGTTGTAGTTGGCACCTGCGGTGATCGACGGGCTCACAATGTAGATCTCACTCCATCCATGCATGACGAGATTCTCTCTCACTGTATGCGATGACCCTCTGGTCCTTGCGACCATGTCAAAGTCTTGGACGAGGATGTGCATTGAGAGCGCATAGTCGCGGCATCAGGCTTGCCACCCATACCCAAACTATTGCGAAATCCGTTCAGCGTGTTCATGGTGTTGATCCTTGCTTCTGCCGGAATTTCATCGTTGTCGACAAGATCGCTGTCTGCCTCGATCATCACAGCCGAGGTAAGCATTGGAGGAGAAGGAAGATGCACGCACGACACCAATGCCAATGCATGGTACAGCCGCGAATACATCCGTAACCACATCTTCGTGCTCAGCTTCACGTAGACCTTCAGGTTGAGACCCTTGTCGTCACTTTGAGAGACGGAACGAATCCTTGC
Organism: Symbiodinium sp. CCMP2592; assembly: GCA_905221615.1. Lineage (NCBI taxonomy): Eukaryota > Dinophyceae > Suessiales > Symbiodiniaceae > Symbiodinium > Symbiodinium sp. CCMP2592. Next base: position 472,483 of record CAJNDT010001502.1, read on the forward strand.
CAAGTAGGTCACCAGTCTTCTGACGTAATGCTGAATCGGTGTGGTCCCCACGTCGTGGTTGGCCACGAACTTTGGCGTCTCATCAATGGTAGGTGGGTACTCGTCTTGATCACGGGTCGTCGCCAGCAAGCTCGAGCGACAGCCCTTTTCATCGATGTTGACGTAATGGTACCAACTTTCCTGAGCGCCAGCGGGGATTGGAGCTTCCTCCCATGTCGGTTGCGATGGTTCCTCTTCCGGTTGCGAAGTCGGTGGTTGTGGAGGAGGTGCCGCAGAAGATGATGACGCCGATGCCGTTGCCTCGTCCGTCCTTGCCCTCTTTGGTCCGTGGCTAGGGGTGGCTCGAGGCTCGGTAGCGGATCCTTGTGGTTGTCCCGGCGTTCTTCCATGCTCAGGGTGCACGATTCCTTCCGGTTCGAGGTTGCTTGCCGTAGGCATCGCCACCCTCCCCGTTGAGTACACCCAGCTAGGATGCCGTTGAAGATTGGGCGGAAATAGGCCATCATCTTGCATAAGCGGTCTCGGTGCCCCCATCTGTTGGAATTCTGCTTCCCATATGCTCAACGTGGCGCGTTTGGTAGAGCAGTCGACCACATACCCAGATTCAACTCCGCATTGATTCCAGGTGTAGCTACGGAACGCATCCGGCAATTGGAAACCGTTCCTGTCTTGATCTGCACATACAGCATCCACGTGGTGCTTGAGGAAAGAGTACGTGGTGTAGTCGGAATCAGGGAGCACATCATTGGACCATCTGTAATGCGGGTGTCCAGTGTCTGGATCAACCCATGATACGTAGGAATGAAGCACGTGGAGACAGACACTGAACGCCTGGAGCGAGTTCATCGCAAAAGCGAGCGGGTGTCCCATGCCTTGAGGCATTGTGCGCATCATCAGGGCCAGCTGGTGAACATTGAGTGGCGTAGCGCCATCGTTGTTCGCAGCACATTCCTGGTTGTAGGTCCGTAGTCCATATCCAGTGTGTTTCGCGAACATGTACATCAGCTTGCACACCCTACATAACGTAGGCTCCGCCAACAGGTCTGATTGGTCAGGTGCTCTACCCGACATTGGCAACTTGTGGTAGTAGTCCTGATTCACCGTATACCATTGTTGAATTCTCGTGTCTGTCACAGTCTGGTAGGGCGTCTCCACGGAGTTGATGAGAACAGCGAGGTTGTAGTAGCCGTCCGCACTGACGATGTTCCTTGTTGCAGTGTTCAAGTCGAACCGAACTTGTTTTCGTTCTTGTTCCAGTTCAACCACAGCCAATTTTGCATCGTCGCGGATCACTTCCTCATCCACCATGAACCTGGTGATGGCATTGAACTTCCCCTCGTAGTCAGCAACAATGTGTTTGAGACCTCCACCAAACTTGGTGACCATGGCGAGTATCTCCCCATAGGGTTTGTCCATGTACTCCTCAGGAGCAGCAAGCAAGCAAGCTTTGAGGATTTCTCGGACTCGAATGGAAAGATCTCCTCCTGACGACAGATTTGCACACGTGAACAGCAAGACCAACGGAGGTGCTTTGAAAGCTGCCCATGTGCGAATGAGATCATTGTCGACCACTTTGTCTTTCGTAATCTTCGGCGGGAGCGAGACGCTCTGCGACGAATCCCCAGAATACATCTCCAGGAACTTGTGGAACTTCAGAAACGTTCGCATCATCCCACCAGACGGGAAAACTTCTTCGTGGTCCACTCCATCGAAGGCCAGCTCGTAGGCATTGTAGCTTTCAGCCATGGCTCGGGTTTCGGTCCTTCCTCCGTAGGAGGGAAGTCCCTACACCCTACTCGACTTCACGGTTCCGGGTTCTCCGTAAGAGGCACCCTTCCCCGATCCGTCTGGTCAGACCTTAGTTGTTCCTTAGTTGGGGCTGTCTAATAGCCCCTTCATCAGCGTCTACACACTGATGTTGCTGCCATGCAATGTCCTCAGATTCATGTGCAACATGACTGACACTGACATGAGCTCGAACAAGGCTGCGAACATTCTTCGCAATTGACCGCCATGAGACATCAATGCGCTGCAACAAACTGTTCTTCGAGTCATGGTCCAAGCAATCATTCAGTCTCATCACCAAACGGTCCGCTTCAGGCATGTTAGAGAACATGATCCTGCGTCCACCATCATCGCCATCAGCACCAACATGATCATCAACCTTAACCTTCGTACCTTGCCACTTGAAACAAGAGCATGCAACTCTGGCCAAGACCAACATGAGCATGAAGAAGGCATGTCAAGCGAAAAATAGACGTCGGAAAATTCCGCACACTTCTTCAGCAGGCGTTTGAGAGATTTCAAGACACTTCTGAAAACCTTGTACTTCCCACCAGAACGTTTTTCACCCCCCACGCAAGCCCCTTCACTACTTCCAGGACCAGCACCTGATCGCAAAAGCGATGCCACGAATAGCACAGGTGTGCGCAGGTCGTTCCGGCACGCATCCTTCATCATACCGATAAGGTTGTCCTCATCGGCTTTGGAGCTAATCAGCTCCTTGCAAGTTATGCGAGAGCAACCTTTAGTGGACTTAGGTACGGCGTAGCCGTTACCCAAGCCACAGAGGTCAACAATCATGCGGTCTGGCTTCCGTCCACCAGCCTTAGACGGCATGGCTACCAATCTCCCATCGCCAGTTGCCTGAAATTTCAAGGCTTTAAGCAATCTTCTGGAGATTTGGCTAGTCAACTCGCATTTATCAGATCGATCCTTAGCGTCCGAATCAGTCATGTGCAAATGTTTGGACGAGCACACATCAGACGACTTAGGATGCAACGCGACGTTTGCGGCAATGTACTCCCATTCATCCTTGCAGTAGCCGAGCTCAACGGCGGTTCCAGGAGACACAGGATCCCGAAAGGTATAACGTTGCCCGTGAGTGCATCCTTGGATCTTGATGCTCTTCCACATGGCATCTTCCTGAAGTCCCTTGTACTGCTTGGTTTCCTGGACTGGTACTCGAGGAGGCACTTCGATGATGATTTGGAACCCCCATGATGCCGCTCTGCGCGCAATTCTTTGGACGACCTCCCCCCATGGGTAGTCTGTCCGCAATTTGGCCCTTTCAGGGTTGTCAGCGATTTTCCGACTCAGCCACGAATTCTTGCCCAACACCCCTGCACCAATGAAGATTACGGAGTTAGGGTTGTCTTTCCTTGCTTCCACCACATCAAAGATGTAGGCGCACATGGCGTCGTCAACTTCTCGCCCCATACTCAGAACATTTACTTGCAGCCCAGGGTCGTAGTGAGAATCGGGAGCATGCTGGGCGATGCAATCCTTGCCTGGAGCATACTCATTCCACCAGTTCTCCTCATCGACTCCTATCAATGTCCATACCGTCACTGCCTTTGGAGCATCTTTGATAGTGATACGGTACTTCCACCGGCTGTAAGGATTCTTGTAAGCATGGACCAACCTTCCATCGTGGTCGAGGAATTGGATCACCAGACCCTCCTTGGGCTTGTTTTCGGCGAAATTGACCACGTGAGGCACAATTGCTCCATCATATCCTTGATATTCCCTTTTCTGTTCCGCCGCATCATGCCATACATCTTCGTACACCGACGACCATTGGTCATAACCAAATTGAGAGGCTTGACTTTTGGACTGGCCGTTGAAACAAAATCCCTGGTGCAATGTAAAGCCCTGGTACCCCCCATGGATGGCACGCGCCAGTGTGACAACCACCGCTCGCCATTTGGCGGGCAGGGCGCGCACATAAGACTGGCCTAGAGGCGGTTCAGGAATAGGCAGAAACGGCGGCGCAAGGACGTCCGCAATGGCAGCGGGGCGCAAGTGCCCCCGAACGGGATGGTACTGAAACACAGCACGTTCCACGTAGCGGTCGAACTTGCCCGGTGTGTCAAGGATAGCAGCACGATCCTCCATCTGGTGCCACTGCCCTTCACGAAGAATCCAAGTCGACCGAAGGTAACGACCAGGCGGCAACGCAGAAGGCGGCCCCCGCAACATGCGCGGGAACTTGACAACCAGGATGGGGTCCACACTGTCATGTTCTTGCAAGCCTTCCTTACTCGACAATCCAGCGCGATACAACACCTGAGGGAGGATCGGCGTCTGCGTGTAAGGAAAACAAGGCACCTCGCTCTTGAACGAGTAGTGCTGCTGACCCTTCTCATCCGTACTTTGGGTATGAGTAGGCCGCATCAGATCCATAATCTCTTGGGAGCCGATGAGATCCGGCGGAAAGATGTTGATGAGCTGACACGCATGCGTCCAGGACACTGAATCCTTGAACGACTTGGTGTGTATGTCCGCGGACATCTTGGCAGTGACCTCATAGGCAAGAGAAACGTAACCTTCCTGAAAGACAGAATGCATCCATCCAATGCAGATACCGTGGGTACGTTCCAAGTGACGCATAGTCGGATTCTTGCCCGTGCGAATCACCCCGATCATGGTCTGGTTGTCGTCGTAGAAGACGAAGTTGGGGTCTTGCCCCCCAAGCTGCTGCCACAACGTGATAGCAGGCAATCCAAGACGTGACATGGCAAAGTCGGCCGCGACAATCTCGGCCTCAGGTGTGGAATGACTCAAGCATCCCTGCCTTTTGCTAAGTCCCGCCAAGGGAAATCGTGTGTGAGAACCTTGAATGTGCAAGTGAGCACCAGAGGTAGATTTCAAACTTTCTCCACAACCTGCATAGTCCGCATCTGCAAACAGCCCGATGGACGAGTCCTCCAAGGAGTTCCCGACCCATCCAATCATCATGTGATGTTTGGACTGGTGCACATAGGCCATGAGATGATGAAGAAGAGCATCCTCCTTCTTGGTCCATTTCGTGATCTTGCGTGCGAGATTGTTGATACTGCGCAGAAGATCAAAGCGGCAAATGCGCGCGGCATAAAGCAATTTCATGAGAATGCTGGCTGCCTGCGGAGCAAGTGCGCCGCGATTGGCCTCGTTGATTTCCTCTTCCTCGGGCGCCTTGGGAATAGGTGGAGGCGGAACGAGCCGACCATCCTTATCAACAGGCATGGTGTGTCCACACCACGTGCATCGATGGCTTTTACCTGACTGTGCCGGAGCGCGAGCTGGGTGATTCTTAGTCTCCTCAGCCGGACTCGGCGATGGTACCGTCTTGAATTTTGTCGGATCGAACCCAGTCACGTCGCAGTACTTCTTGACTGTCATGTCCAGGTACGTCTCCATGTCGTAGGTAACGGTCTGCACCTTCGTTTTGTCATGCAACGTTGCCTCGCCCTTGGAGATGCGACAACCCAGATACAAGCCCAGCGGCGTTTCTTCTTCCAATCGAAGTTCTTGGCGCAGCATGTCCCAACCCTTGGGTAGATTCTCTTTGGGTCCTGCCATCTTGAGATCATCCACGTAGATGACAAGTAAGAGCTTCATTTGCGGGTGAAAATACAATGATGGCCATTCATCGCCAATCGGCTTGAATCCTACTTTCTGTACCGCGGTGTGGCAATGTTGTTCCCACATGGTTCCTGCGTCAGGATGTCCATATAGAGCTTTGATCAGGCGGCATACCGGCCTACGGAATTTGTGCCGTTTCGCAGATGGATGCCAGGCTTCATCAGGCAGTTCAACCCAACATGGAGTGCCCGATAGTCTCGCCTGAATGTATGCTTGGATAGCATCCGCCATCTGGACATCGTTGCCAGGAAGACATCCGTAATAATCTGCCCATCGTGAGGCGTCAAACGTAGCCGGGGAATTCCCCAAATCCTGAAACAATGCGGCTTCCATATTCTGGTCTTTGACCTGATCACCGAGTAGTACACCTCGCCCCTTGAACTTCCTGGCAGGATCGTCCTCTTTGAGCTGATAGTTCTTCTCGTATATCAGTCCATGTACTCGCGCCATGTGTACTTTCTCACCTTTCTTCTTTGCCTCAGCGACGACGTCGTCATATTCACGCGTAGTTGAGAAGTCAAACACCTCTTGGTCCCACAATCCCTTCCATTCTTTCATGAAAGCTTCCATGGCCTTGGGATTGTTGATCATCTCCTTGCGTGTGACGGGTCGAGTGACCATGGCATTGAAGCACGATCCTCCTGCATGATTCTTTTCCCGATGTACGTTTCTGTGAGAAGTCGTACACGGCATAGAAGGAATCCAGTTATCATCCATGACCATATGCGCCGGAACGGCCGGCACAACATCTGCCAAGAATTGTTCCTGTGTATATTGATCCACATAGGACTGTGCCCATGACCAACCATCGTCGTCATCAATGGACACGTTGAGTTGCAGATCAATTATCATCCATGACCATATGCGCCGGAACAGCCGGCACGACATCTGCCAAGAATTGTTCCTGTGTATATTGATCCACATAGGACTGTGCCCATGACCAACCATCGTCGTCATCAATGGACACGTTGAGTTGCAGATCAATTTCTTCACACGGGACAATCTTGGGAAAGATCATGTTGTCTAAAATCTTGGCGACTATCTTCTTTCCTATCACAGCCTTCTTCCGGTCTTTCTTGGCAACTCGAGCTTTGTCTCGCTTTTCTTTCTTGTACGCTGCCTTCTTCTCCGCTTCGCTCATTTTCTTCCATGCTTCCGGAGAATAGGAATGGATAGGTCGCCGTGTAGGAAGCGTTCGTCGACCATCACTTCGGATCTTGTACGGAACTCCCCTTTTGTCGATCTTGCAGGCTTCACCATCATCGGTGAGATATACAATGCCGTCCCCTTTCTTCCCCGTACTCCAATGTTCAATCTCCTCGGGAGCCAACTTCTTTTCTTTCAAGATCTTGATAATCTCTCCAGGTTCTTCGATGTCTCCTTCGGGGATGAGTCTACCGGTTGGACCGACTTCGCGGGGCGATCGTCGATCTTTCCCAGTGACCTTTGGTTCAGAAGGAGGCGGTGCTGCACGTAGACCCAGCTCTTCGTCTAGTTCTTCGAGTCTTTTGTCTCCTATGGCATCAATAGCTTCATGTTCTGCTGACTTGAAGACTTCGCCGAGCGGCTCCGTCTCAATGTCAGATGGATCTATGTCCTGTAAGTCAGGATCTTCTCCGGGATCCGGTGGAGGAAGAAGTCCACTTGGATCATCGTCATCCCCGTCGCCACCATCTCCTCCAGGCGGACCGTCACCACCGTCATCGACGTCTTTTATCTCCTTGCCAGCGAGGTCAACGTTGTCCCTGAGTCCCTCAATGGTTGAATTCATCCTTTCGTACTCGGCTTTCAGGGGAAACGTTATCTCCTCTGGGAAGTAGATAACTTCTGTCTCGTACGGTCTCATCAACTTCCTGGGAACAGATGCGTCCATAGACAAGTTCGCGTTGGCAAATTCCTTCATATCCCAAACGCGATACTTCTTGGACCATCCTTGACCAGCAGTGATGATGTACCCGGCAAAAATGCCTGGAATCCCCTTTGGATCGAATTTGTTGCCATATGTCTTCGGCCTTGTGTCCGTCGGCTTGAAGAAGACTTTGGCACCAAAGGGTATGGCTTTTCCCTCGAAGTCCTTTCCAGTCATTCGCTTCCATGCTGAATCACCATCGCCCTCCACGTCTTCAACGTTGAGGTTCTGCATCACGCAATTAAGCGCAAAGGACCAGTATTGAGCGGGCAATCCGGCGTGTAGCATGGATGCTGCGACTGTGTTGATCACTTCTTGATTTGACCGTTCAGCGAGTGAATTGTTACTGGGTTTCCCTGGAAGGGAATGATCAATCACGATCTTCAACTGTGCCATAGCTGAATCGAACTCTGGTGCTTCATCACTATACGCCATATGAATCTTGCGTCTTCCCATAAGGCGTCTGATGGCCATGACGACTTCGTCAGTGCTCCTTGAAGCCGTGGGAATCGCTGCAATCATTTTGGTGGCGATGTCCCTGATGACTAGAACCTCACGTGCCCCGTCATCGAGTCCAATGCCTGCTTCGGCGGCCTTGCGCATATCAAGGAAGTCGAACGTCACAAGATCTCCCCAGTGTTTGATCACACGTTGAAATGCACCTCGTTGTGTTCGCAAGTGCTTCATCTTCGCGCGTATGCACGATTCGCAATATGGATTGCGGTAGCGATGAGTACACAGATGTGCCAATGTCTTCGCTTCGGCTTTCAGTGTTCCGACTCTGGCCTTGCGGCTCGGCGCACCGTCGCCTTCCACATCAATGATCACCTCATCGTCACCATCCAATGGAATTTCACCCACTCCTTTTCCTTCGTCGTCGTCCGGAGGGCGTCCGGCCTCGGACTCTGGTACTTCTTCTATAGGAGGTTCTTGGGGTTCAGGATCAGGAGGTCGTTCGTGATCATCACCTTCTTCTTCTGCTTCGATCTCGCCCGGTGCAGCTTCAGCGGCAGCTGCGACGCTGACGTCAACATTGCCCGCTGTCAATGCACCCTTGAAGATTTCGGTGATCGCTTTGGCCTCCGGATCATCATGAACCAATGACTTGGAACTCCCGGCACGGACGTACGGGATGTCACCGTTCACGAACAGAGATATTCTCTTGCCCTGCGGGTTGATCATGAATGGTTCCCTTCCGGGAGGCCACACAAACCCGTAGTTGAAGTTCATACATCTCTTGCCTATGGAAAGCACCGACGGCGTGTCGTCCAACACATAAGCGTTGATCGGTTCCTCGAACGACTCAGTCTGGAAGTTCGACACGAGATCGGTATCGGTGATTCCATTGGCTGTCTGAAATGATATGGGCTCTGGAGTCACGAGTGTCTCGAGACTGTGCTTCTCGATCTTCTTCTGAGATATGAGGTCATGACCACACCCAGTGTCCATGAGAAACTTGATCTTCTTCTTAAGGATGACTGGTTGAACCATGCATTTGAATAAGCCTTGATTGATGATCCGTTTGCTGTGTGCAGCATCGAGTTCGCGCTCAACGATGGAATCCTCACCGTCGTAGAACGAAACTTCTTCCACTCGAGACGTTCCTGGGATTCGTACGAATGAAACTCGATCTCCGCATTGATCATCATCGTCGTCAACCATGTCTCTCATGATCTGTGCCCTCAATCTCGCTTTGTGCTTGGCGAATTCCAAGCTCACAGCGCGATCCTCATCATTGATAAACGCTTCCATGTCGACGTACTTCACCTTCCGCTCTTTGTCTTTCTTCGATCGTCTAGGACACGAAGAAATGAACTTCACGTCATTGGCAAATGTCACATTGCGCTTTATCACTTTTCGGGTCGACGTAGTCGTTCCCGAGGATTCGTCATCTGTTGAACAATCCGAATCAGCGTCGCTGTCAACGGATGGACAATCTGACTCCTCCTCATCTTGTCTTGAAGATCGCTTCCATATAGCCGGAGCTGATGGATTCCACCTTCGACACAATCTGATGGCGGGTGCCGCAGGGAGTGCCTTGGCCTTGGCATTCGGCTTCGCTGGAGCTGCCTTCGCTTCGGATTTAGCTTTAGCTTTTGCCTTTGGTTCCGGAGCTGGGGTAGCTGCTGCCTCATGCTTGAAAGGACAATTCTCTCTTGAGCACGAGCCTGTGTTCTTGAACGAGTAGCATATCCTGTTTCCTCCTCCTCCAGATGGACTTGGAGTTCTCGTCCTCGGCGTGAAGGGTCGCTCTGGAGTCTTCTTCGAGTGACTGAATGGACACTTATCGCCATTTCGACACCCTGCATCTGTGAAATGGAACTTGCAGCGGATTTGCTTCTTGCTTTTGTCACCTCTGTTGTCCGCTGACTCACTCCTCGTCTTCTTCTTGGGCTTCGGCTTGGTCTTCGCATGACTCTTCGCTTTGCTTTGAGGTAGTACAGGTGTTGCTTTGTCCGGCTTGGTCGGCGAAGCCTTGACCTTTGCGGATGGAGCTGCGTTAGGCGTAGGTTTCTCGGGTACCTTGGCCGGTGCAGCAAGCAAATCCTTGCCCTCAAGCATCTGGCGCAAGCCAATTTGAGTCTGAGTGAGATTTGACTGTTCTCGTCTCCGCATGATGGTACGATCAATGATCTTCATCAGGTTGTCGTACGATCGATCTTCATGATTGTAGGGCAAGTGTTCGTAATGCATGCCCAAGTCCATTTTCATTGCGGGCGAGTCCTTGATCTTGCTGTACAAGCAATCACGGAGAGCTGTTTTGGATGGAATGTCCTCTGGTCTCATCCGTCCCAGAACTTCCAACCACGTCTGCTTGAACGTATGGAGCTTGTTGTCGCCTTGGTACTGGAGCTTCACCAAGTACTCAAGAGTGATGATCATGTCAAGACGATCATGTGTTCGAAAACTTTCGTACATCATCGCAATGACTTGCCGTCCTTTGATGATCTTCACGTCAGGCCTGCTGATGTAATCATTGGCCTTCCGGTTCACCTCAAGGTACAGGTCAGCTGATTTGTCACCACCGGCACGTAGCATTGCGACCATGGCGATCCCCAATTTGACGTCTATGCTCTTGAACTTCTTGTGTCCTGAATCATTCAATGCTTCGACATCAGGGAATGGGTTGAACGCTGGTGCCAGCCATAACATCCAGTCCTCATGATGTGGGTCGGCTGATGCCCCTAAGACATTGGCCGTGCACACGGATCGCCAGTTGTTGAGATGAGTGAGAGTAGGCCATGGAGGAACGGTCACTTTGTCGGCTTCCCTCCTGGAAATTCTCACCTCTGTGACTTCAGGATCCGCGTCTCCATCAGGATCACGCGCATGCGAGCCAGGATCCGATTCGGGTTTGCCCCCTCCGCCTTTCTTCTTGTCATCATCATCATCAGGCGGATCTGGAGGATCATACCCCGTGCCGGTACCTTCATCATGCTCTTCCTCTCCGTTCTCGTCGCCAGCTTCATCACCGTCATCGTCTCCATTGTTTTCTTGAATCGTTTCAGCGAATAATCTCCACTCATCACGATCAGCTCTGAGACGTTGTTCGGCTTTCTGAGCCTTGAGTACTTCACTTCGCAGATCAGCAATCTTCTCCTCGTACTGTTCCGCGATCTCTTTCTCGATCTGACGCCTCCTTGCCTCATGGATGGAATCGTCATAGGCGACAGGGGGACCAATGAGGTCGTTGCCCTTAGTAGATGCGGTGACACCGTCGATGCCAACAGGTCTTGAGGAGCTGGCCGATGCTGTGGACTTCGATCCCAACATCCCGCGATCCCCCAAGAGTTCGCGTAGCTGTCGATCACGCACGGCTGCCGCATCACTTTTCCCATGAAATCCGCTTGGTATGCCAAACAAAGTGGCTGCACTAGGCGTGGAACGCGCAAGCGCTGGGCTGCTAATACCTGGCACGTGGTGCTCGGGCATTGCATCCGCCACGATTGGCATTGAACTGCGGCCAGTGAAGAAGTTTCCACCGGTGAATGGAATTCCATCCATCACAAGGTTCTTGTCCTTGTCCGATTCCGAGAATGCGAACTTCTCTTTGGCGACTGGACTAACTTGACTTGGGGACCGTATTTCAGGGGATCGTACCTCATCTCCTACGGAAAATGCAGGCATTACTTCCTTTCCTACGTGCTCCCAGCCAGACTCAGTAGTCCTCGAAGACATGGGCATGCTCGAAGGTCGCGTCGCTCCTCCTTGATTGGAGTTTCGCGCTGCCTCCAATTCGCTGCGTGTCCTCGCTTGAAGATCTTCTTGTGCTTTGAGCGTTTTCCTGAGTTCACTCAGCTCGTCGTGCAAGGTAGGCAATGATCGCCTTGAGTGATCTTCATTCTGATGAAGTCGTTCCTCTGCTTCTTGCATCCTCTTCACAGCCATTTTGCGGTACTCTTCCTCTTCACCAAGACGTTCGCGAAGCCGAAATCGTTCTTGTTCAATGGCTGCGCTGTTTCCAGCTAGCCCTTGGATCTCGTTCACAGCCCGCAACTCCTGGTTCTTGACCAAGTGGAATCGTTCCTGCATTGCTTGTAAGGCTTGTTCCGAACTTGCTGTGTTTGACCGGAGGACCAAGTTCTCTCTGGCGTGTTCATGAAGTTCATGAGTCAGACGCTCATACTCACGTGCCATAAGCTCACCATCACCTTGCGCTCTTGCCTCCAACTGCACAAAGTTGGTGGCTGCCTCCGTGCGGAACACGTGTAGCTGTTGAGCTAAATCCTCGGCAACGGCATGTGCTTGACGTTGTTGAGCAGAGTTCTGCTCATCCATGCGAAACAAAGCTGTTTCATAGTCTCGCTTCATCTCCTGATTGACATTGTTGATGTGCCTCATGGCTAAGCATGCATGATCACGTTGTCGTTCCAATTCCTCAATGCGAATTCCAGATCCTTCATCTTCTTGTTGCATCTCCTTGATCTTGTCCATCAGGGTCTGGACGATTCCTTCGTATTCTTGCACCTGACTGCGATAGTACATCTGCTGTGCAAGGTTCGATGCTTCGAACTGTTGCGAAATCGTCAGTTCCTGGTAGGCATTCGGACCGTCAGCTATTGCAGGCGTGGCCACGGATGACGCATCACCACGTGCAGGAATCGTATCCAGAGTCATGTCCAGATCGTCAGTATCGCGTGGTTGATTGGTAACCATCCGATTCCAAGTCATGGACTTGTCACGCCCACGAGTAGCCGAAGTCCTCGATCGTGCTGAAGAGCTTCTCGAAGATGATGGTCTTGACTTCTTTTCCAAGGTCTTGACTCCTTTGTCCTTGGCCCTGGACGTAGTCCGAGGTGCCTGAAAACCAGACGCTTCGGCCCGTCGTTCTGAAGCCTTGCCCGTCCTCGAACCTGTGGATGTCGGACGCGAAGGCGTAGATGCTCTTGGTAGACTCTTTGCTTTCCCCTTGGGAACTGCCTTTGCAATGGCAAGCGCAAAAGATTGACCTTTGTCATCTTCCGTGGAGCTATCAACGGATTGCACCACTGTGTCATCAGCTGTTGACTCACCAACGGCTGGCGCTGCCACGTCGGCACCGAAAGTCATTGTCGTATCTTGGCTTGATCCTGAGTTCATTGTGGTCGTAGTAGATCAAGTAGTCGTTGCTGTAGAAAGGCAGAGCCGCGTACGGCTGATAACCTGCGTGGGGGATTGATCTCGACTTGGTTGCTGCTCTCCCCACCAGAGCTGTAATGAATGTAGGTGTGGCTGGCTAGCACTCTCCACAGACTGGACCCTGTCTCTCCCTCTTACTTCCACACGTGCGATCCTATGCAGGCAGAACCGGCGGCCGTTCCTTTTGCACTCACTGCCGGCGGCGGTTCGTCTGTGCAACGGGATAGCTCTGATTGCTCAGGATAGAAGACACATATAGCACTTAGCTATGGGCATTGACTTGAGCCAAACGTTGCGTTGGCGGTCACATAGAAAGGTAAAGATGAGGGATGCGTAGCATGCCCCCTAGAGTCGAGGGACGCGTAGCGTGCCCCCTTCTCTTGCACTTTACACGGTCTTGCTCACAGCTCTTATAGTGACACCTTAGAACATGACAAGGCATCGCAGTCCGTTCGCATCAACCCTGAGGCCAAGCCCCCAGCAGTAATTCCACAAGGTTGCAAAGCCCTGTATCGTGTTTTCTTCTCGATCAGCCCGCCAGGCCCGGAACCCCCAACCTGGGGGTCCTTATTAAGGGTCCCTCCTGTTACCCTTGGAAACCCCAAGAAGAGGAATCTCACCTTTTTAGAACAACGAAGCCGTGCACCCGACAAGCCCGTTTGGAGACGAACATCAGGGATTCCGAATCCGAGGAGCTGGCTTTCTGCAAAGGGCTCCCTTCTTTATCTTATAAAGGGGGTCTATAAGGGTTACTATAAGGGATCTATAAGGGTACTATAATATAGGGGCCTTAATAATCCTATAACTTACCTTTGGTTCGTAGGGAATGGAAGAACGGTATTCATAGTAGTTATAATTGTACCCCATTCCTCCATTCCCTACTAATCAAAAGTAAATTATGAAGTCGCATTCTCGGGTTTAGCATGGGAACATTAGAGTTCTTTGCTAGTGCTGCTCTTGCCATTGCTGCTGTTAGTCGGAATGCTGCTGTACTAATTTTTATGACGGCGGGGATCCTGAGAATCAATATTGCTAAGTTTTTGAAGGAATTACGTGTCAATGTTATGGCTACCTCAAGGCTATGTTGCCTTCCCTCTAATACGCATACTGGAGCTAGTCCTCCCAGGTCCGCAAACGCGGATTTATCGAAACTTCCTGAACCCTAAACCCTGAAACCAAAGTCTACTTCGATAGATGCTTTGGTGTGCGGCGCAGTTCCTGGCCTCCCATGGAGATGCCAGATAAATAAATCCGCGTTGGATCCACCCAGTGAGCTCCCCTTGGTTTAGTGTTTAGGGTTTAAGGTGTGAGTTTTGCTAGAACCTTGAGATCCAGCTCGGGTGTCGGGTTGACGGCAGAGGTTTCGGAGCGTGCATCGACACATTCCAAGTCTTCCTCACCACAACCCGGAGGTAGGGCCTCAGCAACCCACTTTGGCTTGCGAACTCAAGACCTCAAGATGAGCTTTCAAGAGACTGACAAGGATTTTGGTGCTTGGGGGTTAGGGATCTACGAGTCACGAGCTACTCCTGCTGGCTTTCGCCCAGACCTCAGCGCACTGGCACTGGCAGTGGCGGTGGGAGTAGTAGTACTGGTCCTAGTCCTACTAGTAGTAGTAGTAGTAGTAGTAGTCGTCGTCGTCGTCGTCGTAGTCGTAGTCGTAGTCGTAGTCGTCGTCGTAGTAGTAGTAGTAGTAGTGGTAGTAGCAATAGTGGTGGTGGTGGTGGTGGTGGTGGTGGTGGTGGTGGTGGTGGTGGTGGTGGTGGTGGTGGTGGTGGTGGTGGTGGTGGTGGTGGTGGTGGTGGTGGTGGTGGTGGTGGTGGTGGTGGTGGTGGTGGTGGTGGTGGTGGTGGTGGTGGTGGTGGTGGTGGTGGTGGTGGTGGTGGTGGTGGTGGTGGTGGTGGTGGTGGTGGTGGTGGTGGTGGTAGTAGTGGTAGTATATATGGCAATTGTATATGGCAAACTAATACCTATTTATATGACAGTATACGTCCACGAACCCACATATACACCATTTACGACAGGGTCTCAAAGCCTGCTCGCATCGGCAAGACATGGCTTTTTTCTATCATAAGCCCCAAGTCAAATTCGGACGCTCGAACCACTGCTTTCCAGTTCAAAGCCGCAAAGGGCCACGGCTTTGAATCTCAACCCTGAGCCCTCAAAGCCCTCGATGCAGCATTGGTTCGCTAATTCCTCAACCAGCTCCAACACCCAGGGGTCTGCAGGATTCTTCCACTTCCACCTCACAAGGTGCTCGGAACAAGCACAGCTTGAAAACTCGCGGCTGGTTGGGCTTGAGGGCTCGGGCTGCTTTGTCGGCATACTTGTGACCAGCTTCTCTTCAACGAGCTTCTGATCGTGCTTCCGAGTGCTTCTGGGAGTAGGAAGGATGACTTGTGACTGGGCTGTTGTTGCTGCTGTTATCATAGTGATGACGGTGATGGTGGTGATCTGATGATGACGCTGGTGATGACTGTGATGATCATGGCGATGAAGTCAACGATAATGCCAGTCACTGCTACTGCTACTGCTACTGCTACTGCTACTGCTACTGCTACCGCTACTGCTGCTATTATTATTATTATTGCTACTACTACTACTACTGCTGCTACTGCTACTGCTACTGCTACTGCTACTGCTACGACTACTACTACTACTACTACTACTACTACTACTACTACTACTACTACTACTACTACTACTACTACTGCTACTACTACTACTACTACTACTACTACTACTACTACGACAACTACGACAACTACCACAACTATCACCAATATGGGCACTACGACTATGTGTGACCATGACCCTGACCATGGCGATTGGCGGACTACAACTGTGTCTATATCTGAGACTACTAGGACGACGACAACGAAAACCACCACCACCACTACCCCTACTATCCCATCTACCGGCGCTACTACTCATACTTCTGCAGATACTGTCATTGATGCGATAGCAAGAGGTTCAGAGCTATAAATTGAGCGTGTAGGGCCGGGGCGTACTATAGCGCGTATGCCTTCAAGAGCTAAGGGCATAGCCTCTCCACCAAGAGCTTGTGCGTGTGAATTTCAGGGGGATGAAGCAGCCCGTACATGATTTACATCTAAGGCTTCAGGGCTTTAGGAAAGAAGGTTCGGGTTTAGACTGAAAGGATTGGATGCATTTCAGCCTTCAGGATTCGGGGTCCAGTCTGGGGGGCACAACTTAATCGGACTCTAGCCAAGGCTTGCTCTTGGAGGGGGGGTTAGCGACAGTTAAGGAAAAGAGATTGTCGGTCCGCTCATCGGCAGACTTCGCATGCGCGGGAGCATCAACAAGAGCACGTAGGTTAGAGGCAGAAACTATGCGAGAAATCAGCGGTTCAGACTTGGAAAGCAAACAGCACGAAAAGGATGCATGATCAGACATGTGGGGCCAGGCAACATCACCTGAGTACTAGTGTCGAAGTACCTGATGCACGTGAACTAAACTGGCAAAAACTTAGAGCAAAGTTCGGGTTTGACCATCCCTAACTCCAAAACTGCAAGCCTCAAACTGGACAGCGTGTGGGCTCTTGGTGGATTCAACGTCTGGGAATGTGGGACTAGGGTTTCCGCGGTGAGTGAGAAGGGGTCTAAATCCCAATGCCAGCCTGCATTTGGGACATACAATCACGAAGTTGCGTACGGCATACCTCGCGGCAACATGGTGTCTGCATGTCAAAAACAAAGGCATTTACCAAAGCCCGACAGTTCTATGTCCTTTACCCACTTCAACGTAGACCTCTCAACCAGATAAATCTCTTCCCATCATCTGACCCCGAACTTTGCTCTAAATTACCCCTTCATTGACCTGGAGCTCATGCAGAATATCCTTGCACAGCTTCAATCTTCAGTACACTTCAGGTCAGCTGGAAGTACAAGGAACGGACAGAACTTAGGAAAATCAAGACTGGGGTGAGCCTAACTCAGCCCATATAAAACAGCCACAGCAACTTAGTACCTCATCTCTGTAAATCCCTGTGCCGTTGTGAAAGGCCACATGTGGATGCCTCAGGTTGCAAAAACTCCGACACTGAATCCCTGAACTTCCTGCTCCGCACGGTAGCAACTAAAGAAGCCAAGCTCTAAATGTTCAGCACTGCGGCTCTAGCCCAGGATTCGGCAAGTCTTTCCTCAGCAGAGTCGATTGTCGGGCAGCATGGCATGGCAGAGTCTTGCAGACGGGAAGGGCCCCTAAATGGGGCAATTATGCACAACGTAAAGAAACCCCAAATCCAATATCCCAAAGCCTTTGAAGCCGTTACCCGAGAATCGTCCCAACTTCGCCTCTTCGGCACAGAAATTTCAGGGTTTAGGGTTCCTTTAGGCTTGCCCTTGAAGGGAATGTTGAGGTTTCCTTTAAGGTTCTGTAGGGTTTTCGACGTTTTCTGAGCTCTGTTGCGACTTGACGGCTCTGTCAGGCCTATGGCTTAGGTGCACGAGTCGGGGCAGAAACCAACTTACAGATATCTGGATTTTGGTGTTGAGGGTGTCGGGTTTTCGGAGGGGCTGCGGGGGGGTGCTGGCTGAATGTTATGAGGCGATGTTGCGCAAAGCCGAGTTTGATATACACCCCCTCAAGAGATCTGGAAAAGAAAGCAGAATCCCAGCCCGAAAGAAACCCAGTGCTCGCCACATTGACCGAAACTTCTCGGGACGAAACCCGGAAACATGCCTTTTGCACACTAGACAGTAAACCTTGTCTTGGGGGCGTGGCAAGTCGAAAATCTCGAAATGTGCTTTCATGATGATACAGTAGACCAGAGTGGACAAGAATCATGGGGAGGAGTAGACAGGAATCCCATGAATAGTCACTGAGGCTGCTTCGGTCAAACACAAGGACCAGGAGCACTTTCAGAATGCCATCTAGTCTATGATGCCTTGCCGCTAGGGCGGCCTAGTCTCCGGCATAAAGTCATAAAGGTGCCTCCGCCGGAGCCATGGAGGAAAACCTGGAGTCTCAAGTGTTTCGGATCTTCGGGTTCCCTGGAATCGGGTCTTGGGCATAGGCTCCCAGATCCAGACACGCCTTCAGTTGGTGTGCCAAACAGATTCCCGAAAAAGTTTCTCCACTAAACTTATGGCGCGAAAGGACTTCCCCAATGCTCTTCGTGCTTGCAGTTTGCGATGTTGGCGGCAGGAGCTGTCACAGCTTTTGATCAAAAACCCCTCAGCACCGACCTCCTCAGAGAACGCCATGTGAGGACAACCGGCATCTCACTTGGCACTAGCCGTAAACCCTAATGTGACAGTCATTGTAGGTCGTGGTGGTGGTGGTGGTGGTGGTGGTGGTGGTGGTGGTGGTGGTGGTGGCGGTGGCGGTGGCGGCGGCGCGTTGGTGCCGGCGGTGCTTGTGTAGTATTGAAGGGTTTGGGGTGCCAGCAAGCAGAGTTCCACGCGCCCTACGGGATTTTCGCAGTCTGAGGTGAGCCTGAATACTAGGATACCTACTGGTCTTTACCAAACAGCATAGTCAGAGTTTTGAACCTGAAGCCTGAACCAGAACTCCAGACCGGAAACTCGAATGCAGCTCCTAATCCTAAGCCCGAATCGCCCGAATCCTTTCAAGTAACCCGAAGCTCGGTATAATCAGTCACCATGTTTCCTTGTCCTATACAAATATGTGATCTTACCACAGTTTATTCCAAGACTGGCGTGGGATGTAAGACGTCCCTTGAAGAGAGGTTTCAGGTGTTTAACAGCGTTTTTTCCCCGAATTGCGCGTTTACCCAAGAAGCAAGTGGATGGGCTGAAATATGTAGTCTCTTCGGGTGTATGTTTGGTAATTACTTGTCGAGTCGTTGGTCAGCTGTTTGGCTTTCAGGGTTGAGTGGCGGGAGTCGCTGCCCGAGAAATGCGCCAACCGCCCGACCTCTAGGCGATTTCATAGGATGGCAACAGAGGAACAACAGGAAGGCCTTTTAGGAACTGAACCTCTGGGCAATATATATATATATATATATATATAAGAAAAATCAAGATTTGTCGACAGGGAAGACGGGTGCGCCTTGCATCCCGCGCCTGCCTATCCCAAGACCTTTTTCTAGGTAAGGCAGGGGACGAGCAAAGGCCACCGAACCACTTCGCCCCAGTTCCGGGATGCGTCGTTAAACCTTTGGGCTGCTCGGGTTTAGGAATTTGGGTTTACAGACTTAGGGCTGCGGGTTGGGAGTGCAATTCATGCAAAAGACTACGTGCACTGCATGCGCTGGCTCACGAATACTGGGAGAGGACTTTTCTTTCACTTACGAGCACAACCCTGCCTTACTACCGGCCAACCTCGCAGCCTCTCAACCTGTGTCAAAAACCCGGCTTTGATCTCTGAACCGAACCTCGTGCAGGCGAGTGCACCCCGAAATTCCGTCCTGATCGGTTCGGTTCGTCTCTGTACAGCACGATGCCCGTGTGCTCCACGAAGTCTAGATTCTAGATCCGGCAGATTCCCGAAGCAACAAGCCGAGTCTAAAGCATTGCGGAAAGCCTTCCCAACACTCAAAGCCCCAAACCCCGGAACACTAGCTGCAGCTCAAAACACTAAACTCTAAACCCGAAGCAAAGATACCAAAATGCACAGAATGCTCAGGCGGGATTGACAAGATTTTTAGGATCTCAGGATATGGCAATGAGCTCCTCAAGCTACAGTCGCGAAAAAGACGAAACCATCCAGAGCAGCCCCCAGGGAAAGTGGATCATGAAAGCTTCCTGCGCCCCGGAGGCCGTGGTGAAACTGCCTGTTCAGACTCTTCAGCTGAAGGCAGCACGCTGGGGGTTTAAGGCTATGACCTCCGAATATCATGAGCCATTCGCTTATTTGCGGCTAGGAAAAGACATGGTTGAATGCAAAGACAAGGCGACCTACAAAATCGCGCAGGCGAGCAATATGTCCTGCACGACCACGGCCCTCCGGGCTACAGGGAAGGTGCCTCACCTGAAGGGAATCATAGGTAGCTAAATCCCTGAGCCCTCGAACTCCCAACATGCGCTGTTTAGGATCTGTTGCTGGCAGACGTAGCAGTGAAAACCCCAGTGTGGGTGTTGAAACAGGACAGGAATCGCAGTTCTTGTAGCGGATAAACACAGGGCAGAGAACACAATGCCATTGCTGAAACTCCGAATCCTGGACAACGGAGCACCCACATAATATACAGTAATATACAGGCCTTGGTGATTAGGATGGGGCATTATAGTCTAAGTATGGCAATGTATCAGCAATCCTCTAAGTCTGAACACCAAAAAACTCGAAAAGCCCGTTGCGGCCTTGGATGCCGGTGTGTAAATGCTGACATCACCCCGGTGCGAACGGCAGCAAAGCAAATCCCAGACCTGACCCTAAACCATGAGGTGCAAGCCCTGACCCCCAAACCTAAGGCCGAAACTCCAACCGGTTTAGGGTTTAGGGCCTAGATATCCGATACAAAATCGACTGCCGAAGGACAAGGCTGCTCTGCAGAAGGAAGCCTTGATAGTGAGGGTCCCGCGGGCTTTGGGGCTTTTTTTAGCCAGCGAATTTTTTTTGAGTCGCGGAATTGGGGCTTCGGGTTTGTGGTTTGGTGGCTCTTCCGCATATGGCTTCGGGCGAAGAGCTCAAGAGTTTCGGCCTTTGGCTTTGAGCGGCTCTCGGGTTCGTTCTCGTGTCGCGTTTTCGGTGCTCACCGGACGGAAGAGGTCAGGGTTTAGGGTTTAGGGCTTCAGGTTGCCGAAAGGTTGGCAACTTGGATCGAAAGCGAAATCGGCTAGTCCGCAAACTCTGAACACAATAACGCAATCTCAATGCATTGCATCATGCTTGGGATAACATCCACGTCATACCTCGTCTTCTGGAAACACAAACCTCCACGGTGATGCGTGCTACACAGTTGCCGCAGCAAAATGTTGCAGGGTTCAGTGTGTTGAGGTTCCCATGCTATGCTAGCTGGAAGCTACCATTTCAAGCCCATATTTAAACCAGCCCTAAACCGCAAACCCAAGCGACGATGACAGTAGCCCTACGAGCCTGGGCTTTGGATTTACGGAAAGGGCAAGCCAAGGAGTCGAGCTTTTCTAGCAGTTCCAGCACAACCCCGATTTCGCTGTCAGTAAAGTGGAAGCACTCCCCATGAATTTCTACTTCTAGCAGCCTGTCGTTTTTCGCAGGCCGCATGTCTGTAAGCACACACATCCGAATCCAAAACACGGATGTGTCCCTCGAAACCGATGACTCAATCCTGCCGGGCTACTTCGGAACAGCTCGCGAGGGGCCAGCCTAGGTCCGAGATAGGGAAGAAAGCTGCTCACGATGTAGCCGTCTGCATACAAGGTTAAGGAAGCAACGTTGAAGGTTCTGAGTCGTGGGGCAAAGTGCTGGGCCAGTGATTCATATTGCTATGTGCCTCTTCGATGGTATTGTCTTGCTTACAACCTTTGGACACCACCCGGCCTAAGACCTAAGACTGAAAGGCACCCAATGGAAGGGGCCAGGGTCTTTGCAGACGCTCACACTATTCGCCCTCACATCGCAACAGGGCCACCGGAGATAGAGGAAGGGAGTACCAAGCCACGAAGCACGAAGCAAACCGCCCTTTCTCCACCGAACACTCAGAAAAACAAGGCAGGGTGGGTGGCAAGACAAACATGTGGAGTTGTCGGCTGAACTGCAGCAAGATGGTGCTGATGACAAAAACACAGTGTTGCTGACAATAATGATATACGTAATAAGGATTTTCATGATGATGATGATGATGATGTCGATGATGTCGATGATGATGAGGACGACGATGACGATGACGCTGACGTTCGATGACGACGATGACGACGATCATGATGATGGTGATGACGATGATGCTGATGATGATCACTATGGTGAAGATGATGATGATGATGATGATGATGATGATGATGATGATGATGATGGCACTGCTGCTGATGATGTTGGTGATCATGGTCATGACGATGCTGATGATGACGGTGCTGATGATGACGATGGTGGTGGTGGTGGTGGTGGTGGTGGTGGTGGTGGTGGTGGTGGTGGTGGTGGTGGTGGTGGTGGTGGTGGTGGTGGCGGCGGTGGTGGCGGTGGTGGCGGTGGTGGTGGTGGAGGAGGAGTAGCATGGAAAAATGATGAGGTAACGATTGCGACGACTGATCATGACGGGCATGGTGATGGTGAGGAGGAGGGGAGGAAGAGGAGGAAGAGGACCAGAAAACGAACATCATGATAGATGATCTTTGTTAGGGCCATGGTCTTGATCCGGCTAGAGAATCGTGGCGATAGACCCGACAGCTTGAAGCGCCGTCACGACAATGCCAACCATCAAAGTGAAACGTAGCGAGACATGTCTGCTGCAAGCTGTCCCCACCGCCGGTGCTGCATGACAGGTTGAAAGCGAGTGCTATCGTCAATGGAAACTGCCATCGAGCAGCTGTCATGCCCCTGATGCAGGAGGGCAACAGCGAAGTCGCCGGCATCTGCGGGCTGTGCGCTTCTGGCTTCAAGGCTCGCCTAAACAAGCACGTAATACTCCGCAGACGCACTTGGCATTCGATATATTTCGCAAGCTCACTTCCTATTACTGGGTGGTCGATGTTTTCTCTGGCTGGGATGCTTAACTCCGACCTGCTGCTGCGGCGCCGTCCGCGGGATACGGTCCTTTCCGGGCATTGAAACGCGTTTCGCTTCGGATTTATGGTTTAGTGTGGGGTCGGCTTATCCAGGGAAACTTTCTGCGGCTGTTGCTGCAGTTTCTGCTCGGTGGCTGTCCTTGAACAGGGAACCCTTCTGGAATGTCGGTGTGAGTGTCTCGAACTGTAACCCCGACGGTGGAGCATGAACGCTGTCATGACTCTGCTGTTCAATATACGGTCTCTTTTTGAGATCCCCTGATCGTGAGCTTGCACGGGTACCGAAACGGACCCCGCAAAGGACTTACAGGTGTAGCGTGTAGGATAGGACTTAGGGTATCTTATTGCACGAATATTTATCGGAACTACCCAGAGACTCCAATATTCCTGAATTACGGAATATTCCTTAGGTTATAGTATGACACCTAATATGATTTCAGTTTCAGGTATATTCCTTGATTAAGGGATGTTGGGGTCTCTGGGTTTTGGGGGGGGTATGACTACGAAGGAATTCACGTCTCGAGTTTGAGACCTCGGAGAAACGCTGGCAATCTACCCTTGCAACAGGCGCTGTAGCCTTGAAACCTCGATGTCTTTGCAGGGGCTTACTCGCAGGGAGGCAGAGGGAGTGAGAGGGACAGAGAGGTTCATGTGCTTATGAATATAACAATGACAAAGGCTCTCGGAGTGTACCAGCACTCTTGATTCCGATGTGCAGCCGAGTTACGACCTCGTAGAAGACCTCCTGTGCCGAGCTATGTGGGATATGAATCAAGGGCTTACGGATTTGGCACGAATGTGGCTTGGGATTCTCATGGACGCGACTATCGGCTCAAAATACGGGTTTGGAACCTTTGGGATCAGGGCTCTGGTTCTGGATGGCAGCTGTCAGCTTTCCGTGGTCTTGGCTCGGGTTTCTGGGTTCATGTTCTGGTAAAGCTACTGCGCCTTGGGCCTAGGAATAGAGAAGGATCCATCCAGTAAGATACGCGCTTGACGAGGATCCCGAAAGTCTAGGCAAGACCCATGGGAGCGCACAGGCGGAGCCTCTTAGGATCACCCAACGAAAGCTCACAAAGAAGATTTTGGCTTAGGGCTTGCGGTGTCTGGGCGCAGGCTGAGACCCTGGGTTCAAAGTCTTCTGAGCTGAGAGTGTCGGATATAATCCTCTGGAACCCAGCTCCCTGAACCCTCACCTCAACCTCACGAACCGTGAATCCGTTTGACAAGAGGCGTTCGTGTCATGCTCCACGAACGCTTTGCGAATCATCACCCAGGTCGGTGGACCTACCACCGACTCACCGGGGGGCGCAGGGTCCCCGCGTAAAGTGAGGGCTCAGACTGCAGGCTTTGAGATTTCAGCTTTTTGCTCGAGTTTAGGGCTGGCTACAACCTGGAGCTCTGCTGATCCTCGCAATCTGGCGGCGTGGAAATCTCCTGCGGGTTTGGGTTGCAGCTTGCGGGCTTCAGGATTGAGGGTATTGCTGCTGTTTGCCGATACAAGACAACCGACTGAAGCCCAAACCACAGGGGCCTCCCATCGACCCAAAAGGTGCCGAATCCGAAGCACCGGCGGGGGGCACTTGGACGATCTGCCCGGGCGAGAGTGGCTTGACTCCTCGCTCTGGGAAGGATCAGGATTGAGCATTACGGCCCACTTATGGCGGAATGACCCCAACCCACTTCGCCGTGCGTCTGGAGACAATAGGGCATGGAGAGGAGATCCTGGGGATCCGACCAGGAATAAACAACAGTGCCAACGACCACGACTATGACTCCGACAGGGAACAAGGATTGAGGATGATGCTGGTGATGATGATAATGATAATAATAAGAAGAAGAAGAAGAAATAGTACTAATGAGAAGCATATTGACGATGATGGCGATGGTGCGGAGGACGATGAGGACCATGACCATGACAATGATGAGCATTTAGATGATGACGATAACGACGATGACGACGATGACGATGATAATGACGATGATGACGATGATGACGATGATGACGATGATGACGATGATGACGATGATGACGATGACGATAACGAGACGGTGACGGTGGGTGGTGGGGGCGGCGGTGGCGGTGGCGGTGGCGCTGTCGCTGGCGCTGGCGCTGGCGCTGACGCTGGCGCTGGTGCTGGCGCTGGCGCTGGCGCTGGCGCTGGCGGTGGCGCTGGCGGTGGTGGCGGTGGCGGTGGCGGTGGTGGTGGTGGTGGCGGTGGTGGCGGTGGTGGCGGTGGCGGTGGTGGCGGTGGTGGCGGTGGTGGCGGTGGTGGCGGTGGTGGCGGTGGTGGCGGTGGTGGCGGTGGCGGTGGTGGCGGTGGTGGCTGTGGTGGCGGTGGTGGCGGTGGTGGCGGTGGTGGCGGTGGTGGCAGTGGTGGCGGTGGTGGCGGTGGTGGCGGTGGTGGCGGTGGTGCCATGGCGGTGGTGGCGGTGGTGGCGGTGGTGGCGGTGGTGGCGGTGGTGGCGGTGGTGGCGGTGGCGGTGGTGGCGGTAATGGCGGTGATAGTGGTGCTGGCGGTGCTGGCGGTGCTAGCGGTGCTGGAGGTGCTGGCCGTGCTGGCAGTGCTGGCGGTGCTGGCCGTGCTGGCGGTGCTGGCAGTGCTGGTGGTGCTGGTGGTGATGGCGGTGATGGTGGTCATGGTGGTGATGGTGGTGATGGTGGTGATGGTGGTGATGGAGGTGACGGCGGTGATCGTGGTGGTGGTGGTGGTGGTGGTGGTGGTGGCGGCGGTGCCGGTGCCGGTGGCGGCGGCGGCGGCGTGGGCGTGGGCGTGGGCGTGGGCGGGGGCGGGGGCGGGGTCGGTTGCGGTGGCGGTGGCGGTGGCGGTGGCGATGGGGATGGTGATGGTGATGGTGATGATGAACGAGAGGGAGGCATCGATTTTAAGACTGTGGTGATGACGAGAACGATGGTAGTGGGAACGGGCGCGATGATGTCGACGGTTCTTGGTTTCGGATATGTATCGTCGTCCTTGTCGTCGTTGTCTTTGTAGTCGTTGTCGTTGTGGTCGTGGTTGCTGTTGTCGTTTGCTGTTGTTGCTCGTGCTCTTGCCCTAAATAGCCCTACATCCTGAACCTTACACCCTAAACTCTTTACCGTAAGCCTGAAACCAGAAAGCCCTAAATCCCAGACCGTACTGAACTGTGAACCCTGTCCAGGTACTCTGCTGTACTCGATTGCACTCTGTTATACTACATTATACCCCACTGTGCGCTATCATACTGATTCATTATACATCATACTCGTTTAGGTTATATCACAGCGCATTATACTGTACTATACTACACTATACTGTCTTACTCTATACTTTACTATAGTGTATTATACCGTCTTTGAACCATGGTATACTGTACTGTACTATAACATACTATATTATACTGTGCTGTACTGCTTGATTTACATTACCGTTCTATACTATATACACTGTACAATGATATACTATATTATACTATTCTATACTAGACTATACTATATTATACAAGTGTCGAATATGCCGCATTACACAAAACCACATTGAACTATATCATACCATTTTATGCCAGCATCATGGTCATGAACCGTGAACCCTGCCAAGGGGCCAAAGGCCGAAACGACGGCGAGTTGCCAGCAGCTTCCCACTTCCACGAGGAGCAGGTCCCCTGTCAGAGGCTATAGTGCTTTTAGGGCTTAAGGCTGAAGGCTTTCGGGTTTGGGGCTTAAGGCTGAAGGCTTTAGGGTTTGGGGTTTAAGGCTTTAGGCTTTAGGGTTTGGAGCTTTAGGGTCTGGGGCTTCAAGTTTCGGGCTCAGCTTTCGGTGTTTAGGACACAGGGCGTTCGGCTCTGCATCTCTGGTTAGAGTGCACTTGATGCCTTGGCAAGTAAAAAGCTGGCCCTTGGATGCTGAAGGGGGGTCGAGGCGGGGTTCGAAACCTGAAACTCCACCGTTTAGGGTTTCGGGTTTAGGGAAACCCCAAACGGAGTTTACAGTACATTGCAAACAGTACCGATTCTTTACAGGGCCTGTCTAAAGCTAGATTTCTCTGCGGCTGCTTCTTCACAGCAAGAGAACAACTGGCCTACTTTTCAAGTTTGTAGACCATTTGAGCTCCAGGCCTAAAGCCACCCAGCTCTAAACCGTAAAGTGCGACTGCTACTGCTACAGCAGCAGCCACGGGGACGGTAGTTACTCGCAATAGGTCTATGAGAGTTAATTACTATCCAGGATGGATCAGTGCTGCTCAACAGGCCTTCGAGGAACGTAACGATACGAGCCTTGCGGCCGTTCAGCGCCCTCCTTGAACATATTTGGGGCTAAGGCTTTGAGTTTTCGGGTGGTCGGGACAGCAAACCTGCCGGCAACAGCCACCCAAACTCCCAAACTGCAGCAATTTCAGCTTTTCAAAGGGATTGCCGCAGTGTCCGCTCCACTTCAACTCCACACCCAAATTCCCAAGACCCTCCCGCAGGGCGATCAGAAAATTCACATAGACAGTCGCATGAACTGCTGATTGTCTGTATTGACAGCTAGCAGCTAGCACCATTGGGTTGGCTTGTGGATGTAGGGATTCGTGATTCGTGGTCTGCAAGTTTTGCAAGGCCTTTATCGAAAGGGCTTTTAAGTTCAAGGCATTAGAGTGCTGGGACAACTGTAACACTGCGGGTTTTGCGTCTGTTTGGATTCTTTGGGTTCAGGGATTAAAGGTTGTAGGGCGCAGGATTTCCTCGGAATCTAAAGACAGGAACCGGAGTATGTACACCACTACAGACCCATGCGAACTTTCGCCGGGTGCTGCGCCTTAGGGTTTGCTGCTTGGGGGCACCGGGCTAGAGGGACTTACGGGTTTCGAGCCGTAGATGTGGTTTAGAGTTCTGTGGGGGTTTGAGCATTGTCGAGAAAAAGCTGGTGAAGTCATCAAAAGTGCTACTTCGTGCTCCTTCACGACTAGCTTATGCATGGGATGTATGCTACATATACACATATATATATATATATATATATATATATATTTTTGATTATACAAACATACATACATACATACATACATATACATACATGTACATACATCTACATACAGTTACGTACATGTATGTAGATACCTGTATACATGCATTTCTACACATTTTTCTATATATATATATACACATACATGAAGCCTGCCGGCCGTGCAGAACTTTGCTTTCTGCAAAACATGACCAGATCTAGAAGCCTTGGCATAGAACCCCACGGTTGCACTGTGCCGACGCGGGGCAGCTTGGTTAAACCCACAAGCTCCACGCACATTCCAGGCCGAATCCTTCGGTGGAGGTTTCGGGTTCGATAACAAGGGGACCTACATCACCAGAATAGGGTTTTAGGTTGTAATATAGGGGCCTTAATGATTAGAATAGGGTATTGGGGCCCATTTTACTATAACTGTAGTAAGGAACCCCCAAAATAGTATTGGTAATTATTTAAGCCCCTATATCACTATACTGGTAATGGCTGGGTGATGACCTCTAAAGTAGGTCTAGAGTCTAGGGAGGCTTCACGGTTACTCGAGCCTAGAGATGAAGCTTTTTGGCTCCGAGCTCATGACTTCGGGGACGATTCCAGCAGGCAGTGTGTCGGGCATGATAGGATGAACCGTCATAGGCTTGAGATTTCGGGCCCAAGACGTAATCTTTTGAGGTGCGGGGAGACTGAAAGCACGAAAACCGCAGTAGGCCGAACCGAACATAACACTACCGAAAAGCATTTGCAGTCAAAAAAGTGACGAAACCCACAACACTGAACGCTTAGAAGCAGAAAGCCAAAAAGGTCTGAAGATGGGACACGGGTGCCGGGGCTTTGGGTGCTGATCGCTGCCAGGATTCATCTTCTTCGAGCAGGACGGCACATCGCCTTGCAGAAAGAATGAGTGCGGGCTGTCTTTCCCTGTCAAGGATTTATGTCAATTCGCCGTTGTTGCGATCATTACTGTTATTGATACTACTACATGCCCTGAGTACCAATACTCGTACCACAGGTCTTCTTGCCGTTCTGACTCGGGTGTGAGTCTATGCTAGTCTCATGCACTTTGGATTCGGGTCGTGCGGAATAGTGACGTGCTCAAGATTGGACTGTGGCATGCTTGATTCAGGGATCCAAATCTGAAACGTCGACTTCTTCACCCCCGAACTTCTGCCGACATAAAAACGAACACTTAACGGAGCCCTAGGTGATCCTAAAGCCGTAACGAAGCTGGCTGGGCTCGTTTCCCACTTCATCTCACCGTCTACCAATACACTCAGTCCCCGATTCGCAAGCGGTCTAATAAGTAGCCGTTTGCAACTAGTATCTGGGAGTTTCCGAAAACAGGGGACCCTAATATAGTACCCTAAATAGTTGGATCCTGATTAGACGGACCCCAAAATAAGGTACCCAAAGCCCCAATCACGATTACAACCCACACCCCAAAACCTCATGCAACGCACCATCCTAACGAGTCTCACTCCGTACCAGAACCTTCTCCAATGTTTACAACAGACTTTGATGTCGCCCCTTATGATATCACTTCAGAGTTACTCGTCTTATGTTGGCCTGTCAGCTGACTTGCCGCCGGACCCCAATTTGTTACACTGGCTCTGCATTGTGCAATTTCCTCGGGGTTTTGATGTGAATTTCTGCTTCTGCTCAGAATAGGATCATTTCATGTAGCAACTGGTGAAAGCATGTTTGCTGTGTTTTGACAGCTTGAAGGCATGAGAAGCTACTTGCGATCACATACGGGCTTCCACAAGGATCCTTCTTGTTCTAAGAGAGCTCTTTTCGTGGCAAAGCCAAAGCCTCAAACCCAATCCCTCCTGAGAGTGTGCATAGGCAGGGCAGAGTCCAGGTGGTCGAGCCGTCAAGCAGGTCCTCGTAATACTCCTGGCCCTGTTCAGAGATGTGGGTGTTGGCATGCGCGGTGAGGTTTAAGGCGCAGGGTGCAATTCAGGTGTGATCATTGACAATATGCCCTCTTCATTAGACCTCCAAGCTCTGATGCCAATGGCCTCATGTGGCGAAGGCTTCGCTGTTCACCAATACAGATGGTTAGGACCAGATATTATGACATAGTATATACTATAATAGTTTGCGTGCAGCTCCGGGTGTTTCACGTGCTTGGCTGGCTGGGCTACCAGGATTACGACCACGTCCAAGACGACCAGGACGGCCACGACGGCAGGGGACCATGAAGCGGGCAGGAGGGAATGCACCACCCTGAAAATCGGTCTTCTGGTGGGATGAGAAGTTTGGCTCTTGTGGACTTAAGGCACTTAGAGCATGTTGAGATCCCCGTACATTGCTCGGGACTGCGACGCCGGCACGATCTTGCACACAGACATTCACCGCTCTGTGGCGGGAGCACGAGAAGCCCCGAAAAAAAGAATTGCGCTGGACTGTGGTGGGAAATCCGGACTGCAGCAACGTGTGCACGGCACTGTAGCAGGAGCACGGTTTTGGGAGACACACACATGCACGGGACAGTGGCGGAAGAACGACTACGGATGCCCTAGACCAACTTACACGACGCTGAGGCGGAAGAGCAAGTTCCAAGTGCTGGAGCCCCAAGGTTGAGGCGCGACTGGCAAGAATCCGATGATGCCCCATCACACGGACAACTAATACTGATCCGCGCTCGAATGGTCAAACTAGCTCGAATACCATGACACTAACACTAGCACGAACACGAATGCTCAGAATAGTACGAATACATACTAATACGAATGACGGTAACAATACTCACAGACCCAACACGACCCGATGCTTGCGTTTCAGAAATGCTCCAACCGAGATTGAACCGATCGCACGCGGAGAGAACCATTGACAACTGACTACTGGCCAGTGTTGGCGCTCCGACACCATGATCCCCTTTTACACGCCTCTAGTCTAAAATAGATTGTAAAACACATATATCTTATAATAAGATGCTGCTTAACCTCTTGTAAGACCAGACCCTGTGAAAGCTTTAGAAGGCCTGCTCATCCACGTGGCTCTTGAAGTGTACTTTGGCCGTGGCGGGAAGATCGCAGAACATGCCTTAAGGGCCCTATACGGGCTACCAAAAAGGGTTCTGTAATGATTATAGTATGCGGTTACAACAAGAAGAAGAACACCAACAACAAGAACAACACTAACAACAAGAACAACAGGAAGACCACTAACAACAAGAACAACAAGAGCAAGAAGAACACAGAGAACAATAAGCGTACCAAAACAAGTGATAAGAACAATCAATAACCGCAGCGGCAATGACAAGGATAAAGGGCCTTGGCAATTGGAATATGATTCCTTAAGCGGCCAGGCAGCGCAAAGAGTTCCGGCGAGAAGGCTTCCAAGTTGTGTGTGCTAGGGCTTAAGGACAGGGACTCGAGGTTTCAAGGTTACAGTCTCAAACAAACCGGAAACCATGGGTCACGAAACAGGTTTACGTATTGCAGGATGCAAAGACTGCATTTAAGCTGAGGGTTCGGGGTCAGGCTTTCACGGGTGCGTCATGACCGTCAATATCATCACATCATCTTCGTGTTGGCATCACCCTCACTATGTAGTTCATCACCAGTCTCATCATCATCACCGTCACTATCATCACAGCAATCATTATCATCATCGTCGTCCATCGCCATCATCGTTACCATCATCAACACCTGAATCAGTTGATAGACACGGTCATGACTAACCTTATCAACATCGACATGACCGTTAGCACCGTCGTCATCATGATGCTCGTCGTTGTCACAACGGTCTTCAGTCGAGGTGTTCTCAGATTCTAGTTATTGGGGGGGTGCGAGCTCACTGTTACCAAGTCCTTGAATGGAAACTCGTACGTCTGGCATTGATTGCGGAGTTGAGGTCAGCCGTTCTGGCTACGAGCTCTTCCTCAAAGCCTTAACCATCAACTCTGCACGCCTGCCTGGACCTGATCTCATGAGCTCTATGTGTCTCTCCCGAGTTCCAAACCAAAAGCGTGCACCCGATGTTCAAAAGACGCTCTGTTTGTCCACCAAGTCGCCCACGGGCATGCGTTGGTAAAAAGCCATGTGCCTGAACAACTCCCCGACGTATCAAGCCTACAAACCTCTTGAGCGTAGTTCGGGTGCCCTGTACAGGCCACTAGCCGCAAAACACTAAACGTTCGTGTTTCGCGCCATTCCAAGTCTGCACGCGCTCGCTATAAATGTGTGAACCCAAAGGCCCCACATTTTTCGCAAAGAACCCAAAGTTCTAAGAAGCCCTCTTCGGCTTCCCACCAGACTTTAGGAGACGGCGGCGACTGGCACTACTACCGCTTCTACGACACTACGAAGCCATATTCGGGATTCAGGACTGCAGGGTGCTTGTAGCAACAGACTTCCCTCAGAGGCTCACAGGAAGATGCATGGACAACACTGCAACGGGAATCTTCGGGTGTAACAGCGGCTGGTATAACGTACAGTCTGACCTTGGTACACAAGTTAGCACTTAGGAAACAGAGAAACAGGTTCTTGGTATGCTCTATGACAATTTCACAAGAGCCAAAGAATGTTAACGTGCGGAAAGACCTTACGGACCAGTTAGCTTTGCAAGAGCCTGTGAATACAGCCCTGATCGTTTCGAAAGCCATGGAACTCAATCCTCAAATGTAACCGCTGACACTCGGCCTGTCATGGGCAAACTCGACCCACTCCTTCATGGCTGCCAAGGCTTTGGAATCGGAGTTCGATGTTAAGGCCGGACAAGATTCATCGCATGGGTCTATCTGGCCCCAGAGCTTTCGACTTCAGATGAACTCTCAGAGTGAAGCTTCCTAGACAGGACCATGAACCCGACCATTCCAAACACCAGGATTTCAGGCCCTAGGATGCCTTGCGGCGTTGTGCTAGCACTGAAGGTTTGTAGGACAAGGTTGGGGATTGAGCTGGTTGATAAAGGTGCGTCACGAGCTTCCTAGGCCGCTTGGGCTTGGTGCTTTGCGGTGGTTTTGTTATCGAGGTGCAACGGTGTTGCAAAAAGGGTTCTGCTTCGACTACTACACTTCTTCTTCTACTACTACTACTACTCCTACTCCTACTCCTGCTCCTGTTCCTGTTCCTGTTCCTGCTCTTGCTCCTTCTCCTTCTCCTACTCCTACTCCGACTCCGACTGCGACTGCGACTTGCGATTGCGACTTGCGACTGCTACTGCCTCTGCCACTGCCACTGCCACTGCCACTGCCACTGCCGCTGCTACTTTACTTCTACCTCAACTTCGACCTCTACCTCGACTTCCACTTCCTCTTCGACTTCTACTTCTTCTTCTTCGTTTACCACTGCTACGACGACGACGACGACGACTGCTACCGCTGTCACTGCTGCGACGACGACGGCCATCACCTCGACAAAGCCTAGTGAGAATGCTACAATGCATGTTGCAACTGCAACTGACACGGCAACCACAGCGACTCCGACTACGACTGTGGCTCAATACGTGGACACTGTCCCTCCTCTCAGCATCATGCCAAGTCTCGCAGTCTTGCGCTGGGGGAGAGCCATCAGGAATCCGGCGCGGGCCCGGCATAATGGCCCTCGGCCACACATCAATTCCTAAAGGCCCTAAACCAACATTGCCCGAAACACTCAAACCAAGAAGCCTCATCCTTGTGTAGAACCTTAGCAGCAGAAACCTCATCTTCATCATAGCCCATCAGTGTCCTCATCAGCAACAGCCCTACTATCAGCATTTCTTTCAACCACCGCAGCTATCATATCATCATCATCAGCAACAAGAGAACAGAAGCCCTTTTGGCTTCCGGGCTCGCTATACTTATAACCCCGACCAAGGTACTTATAACCTTACTTACTAAGTCCCATGATCCTCCAAGTAGGGTTCCGGGCCAATCGACCTTGCAAAACCGAAGCGGCTTGGCGAGCAAAGTTGGTAACCAGGTTGTAGGAATCGCTGCCCCATCCCGATTGGCACTTTAACAGCACCTGTCCTGCTCCTGAAAACCTGAAACCAGCTGAACCTCTGATCTCCGGCCAAAGTGCTCAGGCGCCGGGACAACATCTTGTCCTTGGGTGTTGTGGGTTAAAGGTTCGAAATACAGTTTTAGCTTTCGGGTGCTCGAAGGACGAGATAGGAACATAGTACGGCAAGAAGGTCGCTACATCGGGTCGACACATGCAACATGACTCAGCAGGGCTTGGCCCCCATGCTGCATCACCATCCCCACTTCAGGCGGCTGATCCCAGACTTCAAGCCCAGACTTCAAATCTCAACCCGCATGCGGCGACATGTCCTCTGCTGGCAGCGGACCGTAACGTAACGGGGACTTGCGTAAGCAGCAAGCAGGCAATGGACTTGGTCATGAACTCTTGGGTCCAAAATCTAAGCCATCAACTTGGGTTCAGAGTTCAGGGTTCAGGCGAGGCATGGGGCTTCCTAGGTGGTAAGGTGGATGTGAGGCGAAGGCTTAGAGTTTAGACGATAGTTCAGGTTAAGGGTTCAGGCTTAAAGAATTGCCACAGCAACTGCACATTAACTTTACTGATCATAATCACAAGCAGTAGGTATCCGCAACCAAAACGGAAAAAAACAAAGTCGCAATACCAAGAAAAACTGCAAACGTCGGGCTTAAAACCCAAAGCCTTTACCCCTGCTCCGAGGAATTGCCGAGTTTCCAATGTAGGGCCTGGAAAGCAAAAAGGCAGGCGAACGAAGATTCTCAGGCATGGGGCCGTTGGGTTTGGTTTGGGGTGCGTGTGTTACTGAAGCGCGTAGAGTTTAGTTCTGCCTCGCTTTTCATGCGGAATGGGTTTTTCTCGTTGCAGACTCAACCAAGGTTCAGGTTTTGGGGTGTTTAGGCTTGGCCTTTAGGTCCGGGGCTCAAGGTTTAAGCAGGTGGGCTCCGGTCGCGCCTTAAGCGAACACCCTGGCCCGAACTTCTGGGCGGAGGGTGCACCGGCTGGGGGCTCACAGACTACAACGCAAGGTCAGACCATAAGGCTGAAGGACATGGAACCATACTAGCCAAACAACGACCCCGTTTAGAATTCATAATGTAGGGTTCAGGCTTTACTTCAAAGTCTGTCACATTTCCCTACTGCAGCCCTTGATTTTGCCCAGGACAGCGCTTGGCAACAAGCACCATGCAAACAAAAGACCTACGCATATAAAAATGCTGTACATTGTTGGAGAGTTGAAAGGAAAATCTTGACAGAATTCTGTTGCAGGTGTATGTTATCTTTTTGACATTCCTGACAGTTTGGAGGCTCCTCTACGAAGTTCCGCTTCCCGCAGGAGACCGAACTTTCGTGCGCACTCCAACTCTGGTGCCCTTTGTTGCGATGCTGGTGCTTCGCAACGCCCGGCTTAGGCAGACGTGGCAAAGCAGACCTGGGGCTTGATTCTGCTATCAGTTTTATCATCACTACATGGGAGTACTATTACCAGTCATTCCGACCATATATTAGGGTTCAGGGTCCCAGAAGGCTGGCATCTGGGATGATCCAGGCCTGTAGTTCTCCTTCCAAACGAAGGGCCTCGGCTCTCCGCCGAAGAAGGGCGCCTGGGCGGCCGGAACAGAAGAGTCGACCCCAAAGACCGAAACCTCAGACTCTGCCTCCACCCCAGACAAACTTTCAGAGATCCTTAACCCCAAATTAAAGGACCGGATAACCCTACATGACAGTGGGTTATGTGCAAGTGCTGTTCCGGCTCTGGTGTGACTGTTGCCCCCTTGGTGCTGGAATCCGGACCCTGAAGCGCGCGCTGCATCCCGCAGAGCACTCTGTAGAAACAGCCTTTAGTGGCGTTTACAGTCTTCCGAAGGCGCGGGACCCTGAAGCGCACACCGCATCCCGCAGAGCATTCTACAGACAGCCTTTAGGAGCGTTTACAGTCTTCCGGAGCGTGGCAGACCAGACGTGTGTTGCATGTGTGTACCGTGTCCGGCCCGAACAGTCACGAGAAGCTGTGCGGATGCGTGCAATAGCGTGTGTGTGCTGTGTGTGCGAATGTTCTCTTGTGTTGATGTTCTCCGACGTGCGTGTGTTGTGTGTTGTGCGTTATTGTGTTGTGTTGTGTGTGTTGGATGTCTCAGGGTCGGCGCGGAGCCGGCGCGGCGCCGGGCCGGCGAGCGGAGGGTCAGAGTAAAAGGAATAAACCCTGTAGACCCGGCACCTAAGAGACCCTAAACTCAAGCTTTGCGGCTTGAAGCGTGGCTTCGCTTCCCAAGGTCGTCTCGGCCTCCGAGAGGCCGGAGGATAGGAACTCCTTGGAGAAAGCAGAGTTTCGCTTTTCAGCTTCTATCGGGAGTATCGCTTGGGTACTGCCCCCCCATACAGTAACAGTCTAGAATAAGGCAACTAGTAAGGTTCTAGTATATCTATATTATGAATATTATTTAATACTATCCAACTGTCATTGAGTGGGGGCAGTACCCAAAGTATTGCGGTTGGAGTCCATGGTGAGCATCGTGGCTTCAGAGTGCCTTCAGGTGGTGCGTCAAGAGTGCATAGAACATTCGATTCGGGATCTCCTGCTGACGCGAGAACGTTTCTGGATGAACTGCCTTTCTTCGGATGTAGGCCCGAGCCGTTGAACATGCCTGCAGCTTGCATATTGGGGGCCAAAAATGCCTCCTCACTTCAGTACAAAACATAAAGACTTATCTTCCCTCTGCATGGAACTCCTTAGTTTAGTACGTCGCTGTCAAGCATCGCCAAACCACCACATGGGTTCCAAGCACATGAAGGATCAAAAGATAATACGCAGGCTGAAAAGAAGACATGCTTGCAACAAGGCCTCCAAGAAGTTGTGCTTGAGCAACATGTCGAAGTACAGCGCGAAACTAAGGTTTAAATTGCACATGTTCGTCGGATATCGCGCTGTTGCGCCTACTCTCTCGCTGCTCGTCTGACGGTGCTCCAAGCAAGTTCGCAGCATCTTCGAGACTCTTAGCTCCAGCTTATTTCCTGGGTTCTTGTTAAGGGGTTTAGAGATTTAAGATACCATTGTAAGGAAGCTACATTATTTGCAATAGATCCCTATTATGGTATCTTAAATTACATCCTTTAACAAGAACCCAGTTTCCCATCATCCATGCAACGTCTATGCCAAAGAACCCACATCATCGAATGAAGCCACGCGTCCTTTCCTGTAGGGAAAGTCTTGGGGGCACCAGTCGGCAGCGATGCCTCTCTGAGTCGGCACCATCGGTTGAACCGAAACCGGAACCTTGTACCCAAGGCCAAAA
Source organism: Symbiodinium sp. CCMP2592 (assembly GCA_905221615.1). Taxonomy (NCBI): domain Eukaryota; class Dinophyceae; order Suessiales; family Symbiodiniaceae; genus Symbiodinium; species Symbiodinium sp. CCMP2592. Next base: position 509,241 of record CAJNDT010001502.1, read on the forward strand.
GAGCTTCGGCTTCGGGTTCAGAGGTTAGCGTGGACGCGCAGGAAATCCAGTGAACCCCTTTTTTTCTATCAACATCCTTGACCCCGAACTTCAAACCCCTTAATGCCCGTTGAACCGCTGAAACCCGCAACAAAACCTAGCGCACTCGACGGAAACAGTTGCAAACCCTTGTATAACCCTCTGGGACCCTCTTCAAGAAACCACAAACTTCAAAACCCCAAACCCTTTCCAGCAAAATCCTGAACCCCAACAGCTGAAGCCTAAACCCTGTACCTGAAACCTTGCTTAGCGCTCCAAGCCCCCACATTCGTGCCGGACTAAGGATCTTGGCCGTTGCACGGTTTGGGGGTTGAGAGTTGAGGGTCATGGGTCATGCGGTTCAACCCCTGCCCACTGCCTTGCTGGAAAAACGCAGGTCCGCGGGCGAAGAATCCGGGCCTTCACGGCTTGGGGAAGTGCATCTACTCAAACGCTCTGCAAGGCGTCATTCAAGATGTCGGTGGGCTTGCTGCAAGAGATGAGGGTTGACACCCGAAGTCCTCTTCGATTATGGGGTTAGGTTTGAGAGCTTAGGATTAGGGGGTGCCGGAACGAGGCCTTGCAATCACATCACATTATCACAACAAATCACTGCTAAATTTGAACCTCAAAACGAGCCGGGCCCTCAGTGACGACAAACCACAACGCCCCCAAAAACCACCCTCCCCCCCTCGCCCACACGAATCTGGAGGCTTGTCGACCATGCAAAACAATGCTCGAAACACTGCCCTATGCCTCGACTGTCGAAAGACGGCTGGACCCATGGCGGCTCCATTGGCGGGCTGCTGGAGGCTGGAGGGTAAGTCTCTGTCTGAATCAGGGGGTAAGGGTCCCACTTAGGGTCCGTATTGTCATCAATGTCGCCTCCCCTGGGGTTCCAAAACCGGGCCACCAGCTAGAGAACTAGCCCTGCAAATCCTTTAGAGTCTGGGGCTTCTGCGGCCCGTTCCTGGGGCTTCGGGCCGGTGTCTGGTTTGAAGCTGAATTTTGAGGGGTTTAGGTTTAAGGTCCCTTCTGAGCGAAGACTTCAGACATGATTCCCGGGGTGAATTCTCCGCTCAGGCTGAAAGCCTAGCCCCCTATCCAAGAAGAAGGCTTCTCGTGGAGCGAGTCCCCGGATTTCATGTTATGCTACTTCGGGAGCATGACATGCCTCAAAAGCCCTCATGTACCCTTTGGTGCGGTGGGGGCCGGGCGATTTTCGGGAACGGGTAAGCTAAACTCAGCGCAAACAAGCATCCGCGAAAGGCGTCGCAAAGAAGGCCTTCAAACGACCGTCTGACAACCCAAGGCCACAAACTTCCGAAACACCCTTAATCGGGACCTCAAATTCGTGAGCCTGAGAGGGCCAAGCCCAAGAATGCAAGCAAGCCCAAACCCTGAAAACCTAGCATGTCAAACTGTGGGGACGGAGCTTGGGACACTCGTCCCACCTACAGCAACGGCTTGCTACCCCAAAAACCCTTAAAAGCCCTAAAACCTTACAGCCCAAAGTCCTGATCTCGAAGAAAGCCAAAGTGATCTCAGAGATTTGCAGTTTGCCATGAGCCGTAAACCCATTATGAGGGAGGGGGAGACTTAGAAAGAAAAACAAAGAAAACACGTAGCAAGGAAGAAATGAAGGAAAGACAGGCCGTGGCGGCCGACAGATCCCGGCACTGGCCTCGGGAGACTTTCAGTTGGGGGGGGGGGGGGGGGGGGGGGGGGGGGGGGGGGTCAGTTGGGGGTGGGATGTCCGTTTGAGGGGAGTATGATATGCAATAAGTACATAGAGGCTCTGTGATTTGAGGGAGTGTAATGTAACTACCATAACAACAAGTATATGACCGACTTTAAGAATGCCTCTCATATGAATGCTTCATGTTTGGGCCTTTCCGGGCCTCTCTCGATCTTCGGTGTTCGGGGGGGTGCAACGTCTTCTGCACCAAGGTCTCAAGAAAGGATTAGGGTCTCGGGATTAGGGTCGAACCTGTTGTTCCCCTTATTTAGGGTTTAGGAAGTTTGGGGCCAAGGTCAGGGTTTACATTACAAGCATTAGGCATGTCTTCGGGTTTACAGCTTGGACCCTATGATGCGGATTTTCGAGGGTGGAGTTCAAATATTGGGCAACAGGCTCGGCGGCTCGAGGTGCAGCAACCTGACGCAAAACGGAAGATGCCACCATAGGAACACCAGCAACCAGATACCTGGAAACCTCAAACCTAAAGTTCAAGACCTTCCCTAAGGCCTGCGCGACGAAGCCGTTACCCTTTACGCCCTGGCCAAAAATTTCAAAGACCCAAGCCTGAGCAATATACCATCACGACTTGAGCCACAAACACGTAACAGCACATCCGCCGGAACACAGAACCTTAACTCCAAAATACCGGATCCGAAAACCAAATCCCAAAGCCTGTCAAGTCCTATCCAAAGCCTGCACACTCGACGGGTGCCCGGGCCGTCAGTTCTAGTACGGAGGAAGTTGAGAGCGGACCACGAAACAGAATCGCCTGTTAGGGTCCGAGTTCGGAGGGGAAATATATATATATATATATATATATATGTATGTATGTATGTATGTATGTATGTATACATATATATATATATATACATATATATATATATATATATATATATATGGGGTTCTGGTTTCGGAATTTAGAATCTAGGGAGCGTAGGATGCTGGGTCTCGGGGCAAGGGGTTGAGGGTAAACCCTAGTACCTGAGTTTAGGGTTGAGCCGCTTAGCCGTTTAGAGCACATCTTATGTCTAGGGCTTCCGGTTTATGCTTAGGCTCAGGTCTTGAGAGTTGGGCCCTGTAGTGTTTGCTCACCCTCTGCGGGGCTGGTGGTCGAGGGGTCCATCTAGGGCTTTTGTCTTCTAGGGCTTTCGGGTCCAATTTTCATCCAGTCTCATGGCTTGTAGAATTCGCAGCATTGGGGATCAGGGCGGTGCGGTTGGGGTTCAGCCCTGAAACTTAGTATGGAGCTAACGACCAATCCGAACCCGAAACCCTTCAAACCAGAAAGCCTAAGTCGTACCAGCGGCTTGGGACCCGTCGGACCCTTTCAATCGGGGTTCTAGTACTACCTGTGGCCCAAGTTTTCTTCCCAGTTCGGTAGCGAGGATGTAGGGGGCTAACGGGTCGTTCGTCTAGCAGGTAGTTAGAATGTGCCGCGAGCTTTGTGACAAGCCCGAGTATCCCAGCGTCACCACAAGATCACCCCGCTCCTAAACCGGGGAACCCAACCTGGTTTCTTTCCGGTGTGCTGTTGTACGGATTGCAGCTACGCTTTCAGGCATCGGTCTTAAGTCTGAGTAGGTACACAAGTCAGGTCACTTTCGCAAACGCGGCTTCAGGGCTCTGTCAGTTCTTCGGAACTCAGATTACTACCTATGACAGCGCCCCGCTCTGCGGGGTCGTCTTAAAGCGGCTTCAGCCACCCAAACTGGAATCTCGAGAAATGCAAACCTTACTTGGTAATGTTCAGGGCTTTTGGGATTTGCGGTTCTGCCTCAACCATATCGGCACTTCCTGAAAGCCCCACTATACACATAGTGTGGCACATAGCATTAGTATACTATTTCCCCTGAATTCCTGTTCAAAACCTCTGCGACTCTCCTAAACCCAGGATACGACCTGAATCCTTCCCCGGCCTCTGCCAACTTCTCCACGTCCCGCCGAAGCCCCTGTGCCAAGCACAAGACTAGGACCCCCAACACAGCCGAGCGAAAGCTTTGAAGAGGCTCTGATGATTTATCACGCCATTGCAATGTGTTCAAGGCCCGAGGTCTTCGATTTAAGCTTGGGGCCTCACATGTCAAAGGTGCAGACATCTTAAAACAAAGAGTCCACAGTCAGGGATGTACGTCAGGTGAAGGGTCTCAGATCTAGACTGTTCGACCTTGGGCGACGCGTGTGAGACACGTGGCCGTCATTTGAGATTCCTGGCACCCCTGTGTCGCTAAATGCCACAAACCCGCAACTCCAAACCCTGACACTTAACAGTCCTACATCCACATACCCCCAATCTCCCAAATGCTCAAAAGCCCATCCGCCTGACAATCCTAGAGTCCTAAACCTGATCTGCAGACAGTTCCACATCTTTAAGGCTGATAAAACTGAGCTTGATCGCTTTTGAGATGCCACATTGCAATGGGCTTCTGGTCTTGGGCAAGGTCCTCGTCAGCAATGTCAGCCAAGGCAACGACATGCAGCAACTGCCTTTGCGCTTGGGGTTTAGATGTAAGTCAAGACCTCATATTAGGAGTCTATCGGTATTGCTGTTACTTGATATTCATAGGTTGTTATTGTTATTGCAATTACCGTGTTCGTCTGTATTGCTATTGGTCTTGGGAGTTGTGTCTTCGGATGGTTCCTGCAAGCGCGTCTGGTTTTCCAAGGGTCCGCAGTCCAGGAGCTCTGTCCTTGATGGGCTTGCACTTAATGCGTTTGGCCGCGTGAACAACAGCTGCTGGTCAGGCCAGTTTTGCGGGATGAAACCTTACAAGCGCAGCATACGAATCCTCCCTACACCAAGGCTTGTCAACGAAAGCTTGCATCCCAAATAGGTCAGGCCAGCTTAGAGCTTTCCGTTTCCGGGCTTGGCGATAAGGTCAGGAACTTGGAAGCCGCGCCCGATTGTTGCATGTAAGGACATACGGATATCCGAACGTTACAAGTAACACAAGGCACTGGAACGACTGCTTCACGTTGGTTTGAGCTTGAGAAGTCACAGAACAGGCCGCATATCTGAGCAACTTTAGCCACTTCGATTAAAACAATGATCCGCCAATGTTTGTCCACGCATAGTACCAGCAGTACCAGACCGGGAAGATGCGACAACATGTGTTTGCAAGCGAGCCACGAAATCCTGGACCGCAGCAAAATAAACTCTAACAAGCATTTTGGCTGCATCAAGCCTAGGGTTTCTGCTGTCTGCCTAATTGCATGCTGCCTGGCTCGCAAATTGCAGACATCACTTTGAAGCGCAGGTGGCGCAGCCCCAGCTGAGCCCCACACCGGAGAAGATACTCCTCCGTTGCATGACGGTCACGACTAGATCTAGGGCCGGTAAAACATCTGAAGCATCCTGAACCGTGATGCTTTGGCAGATTCACCGGCAAGAAGCGCCGAATGGGATTTGGAGATACCTGATGCTTGTGATGAGGATGATGATGATGATGATGAGGGTGATGAGGGTGATGATGGTGATGATGGTGATGATGATCCGCCGCGCATCCCTCTCCTGCCATCGTCCGGCGACAGCCTTTTCACAGGCCTGGCCATGATTTGGGGCTCCGGGATTCCGTGGGTCGGAGCGGACATTGGTGGTCGATATTCAGGATTCCGGATTTCCGGGTTTGGGGATTCAGGTGGGCTTCAATATGAGACCTGGTGGTTTCAACGGGTGGAGTGGCAGGGCTTGGGGACTAGGCCAGGCATCAGGTTCTAGGAAGGGTCAGACTTCCCAATCCTGAACCGAAAAAGCCGAAGACCCTCAACCCTCAACCCCAAACCCTGCACCCTAAACCCCAAACCCTAAACCCTAAACCCCTAAACCCTAAACCCCAAACCCCAAACCCTGCACCCTAAACCCCAAACCCACCACCCTAGACCCCACACTCGGCCCCGGCCTCCAGTGCAGCCCAACTCCGGGCCAGAAGCGAGGCTACATCAAGCACCTACAGAAGAGCACAGGATCTATGGTTCAGGCTCTGGTTTCGTACGGCTTATGGAAAAAAGCGCGCCAGAGAAGGCTTCTGTGTCTTGGGTAATAAAGTTTAAGGTTCGAGATTTCGGCGTCAGGGCTTTAATTCAAGGGTCGGGGCAGCTTAAGGCCTAGAAGTAGCATTCGGTTAGTGAGGGTGTGACATTTTGGGATACACAGCTCTGCATGTTGACATGTAGATGGTGGTGTAGTGTATTGCGGGGCTGCAGCTCTGGAGTTCTGCGGTGTGGGGCTTGACTTCCGGGTTCAGCCTGAGACTTAGACTTAGAGGTGTTTGGGGCTGGGGATCCGAGCTCGAGATTTCGGCTTCGGGAGTTCTGGAAAACGGGCGAGTAGTAGTACTAGTCGTCATGGAAGTAATAGCAAACCTGTCCGCAGCAGCAGCGGGAGGAGGAGTCGTAGCAGTACTGTTGGTGTGACCGTCGTTACTGTCAGGCTTCTCGTAAAAGGTTGGAATTGTGCTTGACGCCCACGCCAACTAACCCCTCGAAAAAGCACTGAACCCTCGACCCCAAACCCTAAAACCTCAACCCCTAAACCCCCCAAACCCTAAACCCCTAAACCCCAAACCCCTAAACCCCGAACCTTGAACCGTAAAACCCCTAAACCCTGAACCCCTAAACCCCTTAACCCCTAAACTCCTCAACCCAAAACCCTCAAACCAAGACCTCCTCGCGCGAGGACTCGGCCATGGCGGCTAAGGCCATGCGGGCGAAGAGGAGAGGCCTCGAAGAGTCTCCGACGTATTTTTAGGGTTTAGGTTTTAGGGTTTAGGGTTTAAGGTTTAGGGTTTGGGGTTTGGGTTTGAGGGTTCAGGGCTTAAGTTTGAGGGTTGAGGGATTAGGGCTTGGGTTTAGGGTTTAGGGTTTGATGGTTTAGGGTTTAGGGTTTGGGGTTTAGATTTGAGGGTTTAGGGCTTCTCTTAGAGTTCCTAAACCCTGAAAGCATAGGGTCCAGAGTCCCTGCAGCCTGAAAAGGTAATGCCTGCGCCTGGAACATCCTGGAACCTTCATTGCTCGATATCCCGAACCTTAGTCTTGAGTTTGATTAGCCGAAACATGCCGTAACCATGAACGCTAAACTCTTCATACCTCAAACCCGACCTTGGGAATTGAATCCTGACACCAGCTATACTGGCGTGTAGCCGACCGTACCATAGACCCCGAAAGCTCGAAATATGCAGGCAGTTGTGGTCAATGATGCGTCAGCCTAAACCTTAAAGCCCTGAACTTTTGGCACCCTCCATATAGGGTTTTGAAGCCCGCCATCCTAGATCAACCAACGTCAGACCCAAAACCGAATTCCTACACCAATAAAACCTCATCAACCAGATTAACCCTACAACCCCACACCCTCTAAACCCCAAACCCTCGATCTTCACCCCTCCCCCCCACCCGCTCAGAGCTCAAAGGAACAGTCAGACCCAGCTCTTCCAGGGCGCAGGCCCCGGGCTGTCAGGCAACTTCTTGCCATCCTGTCCAGAAAAGCTAACACAATGCAATGTACCAGAATCTTGTGTGTGTGTGTGTACGTATGAATATGTGCATGTGTGTATATCTATATATATATATATATGTATATATGTATATGTATGTATATATATATATGCATGTATGTATGCACGTGTGTATATGTATGTGTGTGTGCGTGTGTATATATATATATATATACCCTGTTGTATGCCTCTGTCTGTGTGCTTGATTATAACATAACTATGCATACATATGTATGTGTATGTATATGTATACACATATATATATATATATATAGATACATAAAGGTGCATGTAAAAACGTGCACAAATCAAAATAATGAGACATACATATATATATATATATATATATAGACTGATTGATTGGTTGGTTGGTTGGTCGACTGACTGACTGGCTGGCTGGCTGGCTGACTGACTGGCTTGCTGGCTTGCTTCCTTACTTGCTTGCTTGATAGCTTGATAACTTGATAACTTGATAGCCTGATAGCCTGATGGCTTGATGGCTTGATAGTTTGATAGCTTGATAGATTGCTGGGATAGACCGATAGGTTGATAGACTGATAGGTTGGTAGACTGATAGGTTGATAGATTGATTGATAGACAGATGGATTGATAGATTGGTTGACAGAGCTTGCGGCTCAGGATCTAGGGCTGGGAGTGCTCTATGATCCTGAGGTGTAGAACTCAACGATGTAGCCCTAAACACTAGTGTGACAGGACAGCTTTTGGAGGGATGCGTTGCTGCCTGCAAGAGAACCTGAACCATGTTCATCTAATTACGGTTTGGTATGCGAGGTTTTAGGGTTTAGGGTTGAAGGCTTGGTGTTTCAGTTCTCAGATACAGCCTTGACTGGAAGGTGACAAGCTGTCGATGTCAGGCTTGCCTTTCAATGCGAGGTGTCCCAATGATTGAGCCCTCTTCCAGGTTTCATCTCTGCCATCCTACATCATTTCGACACCCTAGAGCAAGAAGACTTGGTAACTTGGCCGTGGGACTTCAGCCGTCAGCCCTGACTGACTGATAACAAAAACCCATCAATCCCCAAACCCGAAAGCGAAGGAAACCTGCACCCCCACAGGGCCGTGAAGCCCCTGAGGCCTGCTTGCTCTGGCCGAACCACTGCGTCGCGCAGCCCAGCCCTGTGGGACGGTGTGCAAACGGGGGAAGGTTGAAACGGTGCAGTTCTAAGGAGGAAATCTTGGGTGTAGCATTGGTGCACATAGGACGTTGAAGGCTGCTTCAGGGCCAGGTTCAATGGCTTCTTTGAGCCCAACGATACATCCGCGATGATTTCGACGATGTCGTCTTCTGTTCTGGGTCGCCACCGACAAGGATGTGTATGTATTTGTGGATGTATGGGACCGAAAGGAGCGACACGCCCTTGTGAAAGAAGAACAGACGGACAGACGGACAGATAAATGTACAGATGGACAGATTACTAGATAATGGTAGTTGTGTCAGTAGATACACGGAGAGGCAGGCATATCCGTGTATGTTTCCTGCTGGCCTGCCAGCCAGCCTGCCTGCCCGCCTGCTTGTCTGTCTGTCTGTGTGTCTGTCTGTCCGTCTGTTTAGTCATCTATCTGCCTATGTTCCTTGTGTGTGTGTGTTTGCACGCGTATATGGAATGCACGTTAAGATGTACAACTGCATGCGTGTGTGGGAACCCTGGAGCGAGTTGTCAATGCACACGCTCAGGCGCTTACGCTTACCACTTACATGTGTAGATTGCTAGCTGCTAGGTATTTGCAGCTGTAGACGGAAACGTAATCCGAAAACCCTCAGCCCCAAATCCTAGATGGCCGAAACAACTCCAACCGTTGCGTGACCCTACAGCCCAAATCTCAAACCTCAGACCCTTACCAAGCCCTCAACCCTGAACCTACTAAAGCCACTTCAAGTCTTGAAAGCTGTGCATCGAAAAAACTGCCTTCTTCGGGAAAGCGCGCTGCAAGCGCTGCAGCTGCACCTTCCCCCAGCTCCTGGCTTGGCAAGAGTTACCTCACATTGGGGGGGCTCGAAGTTTAAACTCGCAGTGGCTTCACTACAGTTGTTTTCCACGTGGTTTACAAGAGTACTTTAATTCCAGCAACAAGAAGAAACCATGCTTCAGGGGCTTGGAGCTCGGGGGTGTAGGACTTTGGGGTTTGAGGGCTCAGGCCAGAAACTCGCCTTAGGGTTCCATCATCTTTTTCCGAAGCCTCATGAGTAGCACCTTTCCTCCGGCATCATGGTCGGAAGTCATCTCACAAAGCCCATCTCGAAGGCTCAGAGGATACAAACTCTCGTAGGAAAACTCTTGCAGCCGTATCGCAAATGCTTCCATCTGTCAGTAGCTTCGCAATGCAGAGTTGTTAGGTGGTTTTCTCTGGCGACGATGAAAGCGAAGCAACAGAGCTTTCCTGATTTCTGCCACAACTCTAGGGGACTCTAAGGGCCCTGCGCTTTCAAATTTTTGTTGGTTCGATAACCGGCGTTCAGCAGATCGTCTTCAGGCAACTGTTCACATGTCGACGCGGGTTACGTTTGCAAGCAGTCTAGTAGCAATTCAAACCATGATTTAGACCCTCAAATCCGAAGCCATAAGTTCCGAAAAGCCGAACGTCAGTCCAGGACTGGAGAACTTAAGAGGTAGCTTCGATGCAGCCGAATGAAGCTACGGAGCCGAAATCCACAGATCTGACAATCTGTAGGGTTTGCACTTCACGGCTTTGGGGGTCTTTGGGGGGTTTTGAGGTTTCTGCCATCGGCACCTCATCGCCAATGAGGTCGCAGTGCTCCAGCAGCTTCAAGACGCCACCCAGGTGCTTGCAGGTGCTTTGGTTGAGGCATTGGGACGAGAACCAAGCTACATCCTTAGAAACAGAATTAAACCCACCCCCGCTCACAAAAAGAACGAATGAAAATCCCGAAAGCACTCAAGGTCTAGATGCTAACCCCACCGCCCAGAGCGAAAGGTTCTTTGTCAGGGGTCCGTGGAGTTTCGGTTTCGGGTGTGCTTCACGCTGTAGGAAGCCTGAAGGGTGCATATTCGGGTTTAGAGTAATGCAGCCATTAGGGTTTATGTCAGGGTTTGTAACTATGGGGCTGTTAGGGTTTTGGTGTTACCCCCGTATAAGGGTTGTTAAAATCTGGAGGGCCTCGGGCTTCAGCGCTGAGTGTGCTCGTTCATGAAAGGCTTAGGGCCTAGGGAATCGTAGAGAAGTTCTGTCACAGGCCGTAGTGGGCATGTCCTACGCGACTAGATCCAGAAGCGAAACGGCAAGGACTAGATCCAACCAACGGAAACCCTGAACCCAAACTCTCAAAGCTGCCCTGAACCCTGAACCAGCTAGCATAGGGGCCTTAATAATTGCCTAGACTATAGTGTAATGTACCCAATGCATATGTCGTGCTTCGTTCCGCTTTTCGTCGACAGGCTTTCGCCCGCATCACCCCAAAACCCTGCTCTAATTATTCCTGCCCCTTTATGGGAGTTTCCGAAAATAGGGGACCCTGATCCTTATTATAGGGACTACAAAATATGGTACCCCTATTTTCGGAAACTCCTATATGAAGCCTGCACTCCTCGATCCGCAGCCGGGGGCCTCCACCCAAGCGTCCACAGCGCGTCCCGCGGCTGAGCGGACGGAGGGGGCCCTGGAGATCATGTATTGGACTACCGCTTTGGCCGTAAATGAAAGTGTAGAAGTTTGAAAGTTCACCGGCCTTAGTTCTCAGGGCGATCTGCTCCGGAAAACCCGAAGACAGACTCGCAACAGCCTTTGGAAAGCCTGGCACCGCTAGAAAACGGATAAAGTTGGTAGGTTGAGGTCCTACCCTAAACCCAAAACCCTACACCAAAAACCGGCCCTAGGTCCCTCCCGAGGCGCCTGTCGACCAAACCTGCAAGAAGTCGTGTCACGGCAGCCGGGCCTCCGGTCCAGAGCCGGTAGTAACAAATAGTAAGAGTGATAATAAGCACCATAATAACTATAATCATGTAAATACTAATTTAACAATAACCAAAACAACAGTAACACTAGTAAGATAATAAAAGCGCAGTGTACGAAGAATCATAATCGGATTAAGAATGAAAACACCACAGCATTAACAGTCATCGTAAATAGAAATAATGATCGTAACAATAATGACGAAGCATACTGATGTGATAAAAAATACTTTCTGAGAAAGGTCACAAAAGCAATAATCAGCATCAGTACTCATAAATCAATAACAACAACTGTAACTGTAACGATGGCAGTAACAATAATGATAGTTATGTTGGTACATGCAATACTAAATACGTAATCATTGAAGAAATGATGAATAAGAACCGAAGTCAATAACAAGAATGTAAAACACTAAAATGAATAACAATAACAATTTGAAGAGTCCAACTACATACAATGACAACAGCATCAATATAGACGAGATAACCAACCACAAAAAGGTCAGTAACAAAGTTGACTAAAGGGTTTGTGGGAGCTCGTCGATTCGAGGTCGGCATAACAACTGCCACGGCCTTCGGATTCATGCCTGATTCTCGCTGATGCGATCCTATGCTGGAAGCAGAACGGCCCTCTAGCAAAGCTGCTGGTCGCAAAAGGGCAGCTGAGCTCCAACAAGTCCGGTGATGGCATGTTCAAAGAGACTCTGACCACTTTGGAACCTGCCACGGCCTTCGGATTCATGCCTGATTCTCGCTGATGCGATCCTATGCTGGAAGCAGAACGGCCCTCTAGCAAAGCTGCTGGTCGCAAAAGGGCAGCTGAGCTCCAACAAGTCCGGTGGTGGCATGTTCAAAGAGACCCTGACCACTTTGGAACCTGCCACGGCCTTCGGATTCATGCCTGATTCTCGCTGATGCGATCCTATGCTGGAAGCAGAACGGCCCTCTAGCAAAGCTGCTGGTCGCAAAAGGGCAGCTGAGCTCCAACAAGTCCGGTGATGGCATGTTCAAAGAGACTCTGACCACTTTGGAACCTGCCACGGCCTTCGGATTCATGCCTGATTCTCGCTGATGCGATCCTATGCTGGAAGCAGAACGGCCCTCTAGCAAAGCTGCTGGTCGCAAAAGGGCAGCTGAGCTCCAACAAGTCCGGTGGTGGCATGTTCAAAGAGACCCTGACCACTTTGGAACCTGCCACGGCCTTCGGATTCATGCCTGATTCTCGCTGGAATCCTATGCTGGAAGCACGGCAAAGCTGCTTCGCAAAAGGGCAGCTGAGCTCCAACAAGTCCGGTGGTGGCATGTTCAAAGAGCCCTGACCACTTTGGAACCTGCCACGGCCTTCGGATTCATGCCTGATTCTCGCTGATGCTATGCTGGAAGCAGAACGGCCCTCTAGCAAAGCTGCTGGTCGCAAAAGGGCAGCTGAGCTCCAACAAGTCCGGTGATGGCATGTTCAAAGAGACCCTGACCACTTTGGAACCTGCCACGGCCTTCGGATTCATGCCTGATCTTGCTGCTGTGATTCTATGCTGGAAGCAGAACGGCCCTCTAGCAAAGCTGCTGGTCGCAAAAGGGCAGCTGAGCTCCAACAAGTCCGGTGATGGCATGTTCAAAGAGACCCTGACCACTTTGGAACCTGCCACGGCCTTCGGATTCATGCCTGATCTGCTGCTGCGATTCTATGCTGGAAGCAGAACGGCCCTCTAGCAAAGCTGCTGGTCGCAAAAGGGCAGCTGAGCTCCAACAAGTCCGGTGATGGCATGTTCAAAGAGACCCTGACCACTTTGGAACCTGCCACGGCCTTCGGATTCATGCCTGATCTTGCTGCTGTGATTCTATGCTGGAAGCAGAACGGCCCTCCAGCAAAGCTGCTGGTCGCAAAAGGGCAGCTGAGCTCCAACAAGTCCGGTGATGGCATGTTCAAAGAGACCCTGACCACTTTGGAACCCGCCACGGCCTTCGGATTCATGCCTGATCTTGCTGCTGTGATTCTATGCTGGAAGCAGAACGGCCCTCTAGCAAAGCTGCTGGTCGCAAAAGGGCAGCTGAGCTCCAACAAGTCCGGTGATGGCATGTTCAAAGAGACCCTGACCACTTTGGAACCTGCCACGGCCTTCGGATTCATGCCTGATCTTGCTGCTGTGATTCTATGCTGGAAGCAGAACGGCCCTCTAGCAAAGCTGCTGGTCGCAAAAGGGCAGCTGAGCTCCAACAAGTCCGGTGATGGCATGTTCAAAGAGACCCTGACCACTTTGGAACCCGCCACGGCCTTCGGATTCATGCCTGATCTTGCTGCTGTGATTCTATGCTGGAAGCAGAACGGCCCTCTAGCAAAGCTGCTGGTCGCAAAAGGGCAGCTGAGCTCCAACAAGTCCGGTGATGTTCTCTTCAAACTTGAAGCAGACGCGGATGGTTGCCCGATTAAGCCTGCTCATCAATCCCCGTTCATCCCCGAACCCAGTACTGGACCAGCGGAGCCACAAGTTCTAGAGTCACTTAGCTGAACCTGAACTCCAAAGACACGAGAAATCGCAAGCCGCTGCAACCCGAAAACCTGCAATCCCGCAACCCCAAGCCCTAAACTAGGAACTACAGAATCCCCACCTCAAAGTTGAGAAGTGAGGTATGATCCTGGCTTCTCCTAGCAGTACGATACCTATCATATCATTACCACTACGATTGCTGCCATACTTTATGGAACCAATATTGCTGCTCTGCTGCTTGCAGCGCATACTTTGACCAAAGCCCTGAACCGCAAATCATTAAACCCTAAACCCTAGACCGAAAACCGTAGATTTAACCTCAAACCGCCCTAAACCCTAAAACCTGAACCGAAAACCTGAAAATTAAACCTTGAACCCTAAAGCTCGCTTTAAGGCCACATGGCACAGGGGCAGAGGTCTTGGGCGCAGGCCGAGCTCTTTGATGGCTGAGGGCTGCTCAGAAAGCCTCTTTGAAAGCTGCTGGGCTTCGGATGTGAGGGGTTTAGGGCAAGTTCAGGGTTTAGGGGTTTGGGGCGCAGGGGGTAGGGGTAGGGCTTAGGCGCGAGCCAAACTTCAACCCTAACCCACACCGAAAGCCTGAACCCTGACCCACACTCTACAAGCCTGAACCCGAACCCAAACTCTGCAAACCCAACTACGGCACCAAAGCAAGGCCCAAAACATCTGATCTGCGCATGCCTGAAACTCGTGCATCCTGACATTCCCAAACTCCAAACCCAAGACAGCGCAAGCCCGAACATCTTGCACCCTCAAAATCGGAGACAGCGAGAGCCCGAACATCTGGCACCCTTCAATCGACAAAAGCCCCAAGAGTAGAAGCCTGAAAACGCACAACCCACAGCCAGGCGAAGTGCTGGCTGGAAAAGCCTCTGCCCAAAAAAAGCCACGTGCAAGCACAAACATCTTGCAAGTAACCTTGACTAAAACAAGCCCTGAAACCTGCAAGCCGCACCAACATGCACATGCGCGCAATAATGGCCAGAAAGCGCACAATCCCAAATGAGCATTTTTCAGGCCGGGGCCCAAAGAAGGTGAAATGACTTCAGATAGCTCGAAACCCCAGACCAGACGTAAACAAAACTCCTTACATAAGGGTTGAGGGCTTGGGGTTTAGTGAAACATCGACCCAAGGCCCAAAGCCGCCATCCAAACACGAAGGCCACAGTTCCAGTACTTCAGTACAGCCCACATGCCAAACAATACTCTTTGATGCACATCTTTCTTTCGTGCTTGGAGTCAACAGCTGGACAGGAACTTGGGAACAATAATACACAAAGCTGCAATTTTGCTTAATAGTCCCGAATAACACAGACCGAGATGGCATGACACCACGGATCGGACCTTGTTCTTTGATTGTGTGCATGGGCGGCTTTGGTTTGTCTCAATACAAACTGTGGCATGCGTTGCCTGTCATCATGTCCGAAGAAAGGTCTTCAACGGTGGAACAACACAATCAGGACCTTTCTCCAAAGCTCCAGCATGGCTTCGGGAAGAGTACCAGTGATGGAGATGAAGCACGACGGGAGACATAAAAGTAGCTATGATGCTGCTTGTGAGGACGATGGGTATTCAGGTGGTGATGACGATTAAGAGGATGAGGTTGAGGATAACGATGACCATGACCAGGATGATTGTAGACGGTAATGGTCATGGTGATGGTGCCAACATTCGTGACGGTTACGACTACGACGATTGCCAAAACAAAGATGATGATGACTTTGGCCAACGTCTCGGCACCATCAACAGCACGAACCTGAAAATTGAACCGTGAAACCTGAACCAGCAACGTGAACCCTTTATCTTAGACTTTTCCCAACAATCGAACAGCGCGGGCTCGTGGTGCACAAGGCGGCCTGAGAAACAGCTGGCCACGCACGCATGCCTGTGCACTTCTGGGACGGGGGTTCTTCCTTGCTTGGTATCGGCTCTCCGCGAGGATGACTATGTTGTGCCGACCATGCCGCTGACATATAAATTGGCATTGGGGTTGCGACAACCCCCCCCCCTTATCATATCTAACACTGGTACACAGTGCTTGCTTCGAGTACTGGTACTGCTGCTGGCATTCGTACTCGAACGAATGCAAGAAATGCCAACAGCAGTCGTCGTCGTCGTAGCAGTGGCGGTGGCGGTGGCGGTGGCAGTGGCAGTGGCAGTAGCAGTACGAGTAGGAGTAGGAGGAGGGGTGGGGGAAGGAGTAGGGGAAGGAGTGGGAGCAGGAGCAGGAGCAGTAGTAGTAGTAGCAGCAGTAGTAGTAGTAGCAGTAGTAGCAGTAGTAGTAATCGCCCGCTATGTGCAGAGCCCGCTCGCACAGCGTTCAATTGAAAATAGCAGTAGTAGTAGTAGTAGCAGAAGCCGCAGCAGCAGAGGTAGTCGTTGCAGCAGCGGGTGAACGGCTCTAGTTGTTGCCTGTTTTGCTGATGCACCACAGCCGTGATTGTTTTCAGTTTCTGACTGCTGAAGTCAGCCGAATCCCTCGGCTCAGGGTCAGACAAGCACTCCTTTTCCAACAGAAGCGACTCTTTATTGCTTGCACACTGCATGCAAGAAGGAGTCATCGAAACTTGAAGAGACATGCCTCAACAAGTGCTCATTATACCTCTAAGAAACTATAGCAGAAGGAACTTCGTGACTTGATCTCGGGAAATGTAGGGGTTCAGGGCTTGGGGCTTAGAGGGGCATGAAGCTTGTCCGCGCGGTCACAGAGGCCACACACAAACGCAGAAGCTTGAGTTTAAACAAACAGTTAGGATGCTGGTCTACATTGAAAATGTCTCCGAAGCACATAAGTCGTTAGTCCAAAGAGCTGTGGACAGTGCACACATCCTCTGGCCAACCGAAACCCTAAATGCGAAGTCCTCAAACTAGTTTCGATTGTCTTTACTCTACATCCCAAACCCTCAACCCAAAACCCCAGGCTCCCACACACTTTAGGAGTCCGAAACACACACACACACACACACACACACCGGGACCTAAATAATAGGGCAAGAATAAACCTTACCTTACCATGCAAAACCCTTGCAACAGCCCTTGGTGACCTTTCGATATCCTCCAAAACCCCCTACATTTATAAACTCATTAAACAACAAACTTGTGCAACGCGAAGAGCTGGTCGGAGTAAACCCTTGACAACCCAGCCCTGTCACCGTATTCCCGAAGCCTGAAAATCCCACATTTGTGAGGGGGGCTGAAGTTTGTAGTGTAGTGTATAGGACTTGGAGTTTAAGGCCTAGCCCGTATCTTTCCGCTGGGGACCATTAGGAATTTGCAACAGAATACGTCCGGCGAAGCCACCCGAAAACCAATATCTTTCGAGATCATGCATTTTATTCGTCAAACCCTGAACCCTAAGCCCGGGAGCCTCGACGTCGTCGAGACGGCCGACGATGGTTCCCACTGTGGCCGGGGCGATTCTGAGGCCGCGCACTGCCTTCGCTGCGGCGCTGTTGGGCAGGGACTTCGGGGCTCGGGGCCTCAGTGATTTGAAGAGTGTTTGCGTTTAGCGTTCCCGAGAGAGGGGTCTGTAAGGATTACAAGACGGGCCCTGCAAGGGTTAAATGTAGGGGCCTTAGGTGATCAGAAGAAGGTTTCGGGAGAATGCTATGGCAGAGTATAGTATAGTATAGACATTGTAGTATGCTATAATTCTTTAAGTTATACAAAAGCGATAAGTATAAGCGAAGGTACAAGTTCAAGCATGAGGACCGAGGGATCGGGCAAGGCAACAGGGGCTTAGGTTCTTGAAGCTCTGCGCTCCATTTCATGTTTTGCGCTCCGCAGTCTACACCGATGCACTGCACCCTTAACCCTAAGCCCTAGATAAACCTCTATACACTGACCCCCCGAGACACGACCTTGAGTCACTCACTGCGTCGCTGCACTGCTTCTTGGAACCATCGATATCGGGGCCGAGATGGGAGCTAGAAAAAACCCTAAACCCTGAACCCTAAATGAATAGAGACTGAATCTACATTCTATACCCTGAACCACAAGCCCAAAAACACAAACTCGCCAGCATCACCGATGCCCGCACGGCAGTACATGGATCCATGGCACGAGCCTTAGGCTGAGGAAGTTGAAGTTTCGGGCCTAAGGCTTCAATTGCGGTTTCGGGTTTAGGGTTCAGGGGTTTGGGGGTTTGGTTTCAGGGGTTTAGGGTTTAGGGGGTTAGGGGTTTAGGGGTTTAGAGTTTACAGGGTTTAGGGGGTTTAGGGGTTTAGAGGTTTATGCATGAGGGTTGATCCGCATCGATTTCAGGAGCAGGATGGAAACACCAACTTGAGACGTGCGCGTACACGAAACTAATGGTATGGGGATTGGGATGCACCAATTTCGAATCTTCCACCTTCCTGCCTGTCTGTCGATCCATCGATCTACTCGATCCATCTACCGGCCTATCCTTGAAATCTCCCAAAGATCAAGACATACCTATGCTGGGTACCGGGTAGATATTAGATATCGCCGAACGCAGGACCTGATGCCAAATTACGCTTGCGTAGATTTCAAAAACGGGTGAAAAACATACTGCAAAACACCATGAGAACTCCGCGCGCACCACCATACGCAGTCGACGTGCACTACGCACACACCACACGTGAACCCCGTGCACACCCGGTGCGTTTACAATGAACGTGGATCGTGTGCAAGTAACTATACCGGGACATACGCAAACCATGCACCGCGCTACAGCATGAGCGCGGAATATTCCGCGTGGCCTTGGGCGCGACCCTCGGCTACATGAAACAATCTCTGTATACTCCGAGCCTGCCGGAAATCGAAAATGTCCCGAACACCTCGATCCTTTCAAATCCCAAGCCCGTGCCAAGCTCTCTGTCACACTTCAACGGTGCAGTTAGGCCAAATGCCAAACTCTGAGGCCAGCGGCCAGCAGCGCTGTTTCGGCATCTCTGGAAGACAAGGACGCCAGACCCCGAACCGCCTGTTTTTGGCTTGGGGATTCAGGCTTCGTGAGGGTTCAAGGATGTTCGAGGCTTAAAGAATTGTGTGTCCACCTGGCTCCCAACCCAAAATCCTGACCCGCCAACCCTTCCCGCAGTCTCATGTACTACGACATCCTTAACCCCGTGTTCGAATTCCTAAACCCATTTAAACCCTGACGACCACCACCCCACCCTTGAGAGTCAAGGTTCAGGGTTTAAACCACCACGCATGCGGCACTCAGGAAACCATTCACATTCAATGTCCAATTCTGTTCAGGGCTGGGGCTAACACAAGTGCTGCTTCGGGGCTGCGACCTTCCTTGCACCGTGCACCTTAGGAAGCATGAATTCTGCAATAGCAGTGCCGAAACCTTCCATCTGTCTGCCTTTCAGCGGCTGATTCCTTCAAATTCGTTTCTGAGTTGTGGGCATTGCAAAATCCAGTGCAGATACAACGCGCCCTGAAGCAGGACAACCCTCTTCCTGAACTTCCCAGAGATTGGTGCAAACACACCGCCAAGAACGTCCGTGAGCATCCCTGCCAGGCCACCCCAATTTATGAAACCGCATTCACGACAACCATCGCAAGAATAACACTGATCATGATAGTAACAGTTATGATAAAAATTTACTGCACCCTAACAACGCTGATCAAACATGTAAGAGCAATAAGCAGAAGAACATTAACAATACTAGCCCGACAATAATACTAACAACAACTCAACCAAAGCAATCGTTTGTTTTCAACCCCTCCAGATCCAGAAATCTGAAGATCTGGGCCTTCCTGAACCCTAAACCCTAAACCTTCTTCGAAGTCTTAAGGCCTCTTACAGGGACCCCAAACCCTTAAAGGAACCCTAAACCCTAGCAAGTACCCCCCATAGCAGTACCTAAGAACCTTACACCCTAAACCCTGCAGGATTCCTTACAGAACCCTACAGTAGAAGCCAGAAAGTTGGAATATCATTATCGTAACCCCTTTAAGGTAATTTATAGGGGATCCTACCATTAATCCATATTCCAACTTTCTGGAGTTCCCTTTAAAGGGCCTTCTCTCTGATAGAAGGAACTTTGTCGAGCGAGAACTCCAGCAGCTTATCCTGCGTTTGCTCGGATCCGCCCTAGGCCCGGAGGGTGTTTAGAGGTCTAGGCATTTAGGGTTCTAAGGCCTTTAGGCTTAGGGCTTCAGGACGCTAGGGCTTTAGGGCTTTTGGAACTTGGTGTTCTAGCTTTTAGATTTTGGATTCAAGGGTAGACTCAAGTGGAGGTATAGGCACTCTCACGACTACGACTATACGTATTTACAGTACTGTTGATACTAATCGGAGCTAAGAACCTCGCATGCCTAAACCTGGCACACTAACCGCGAACTCACACTCACAACCCATACAAAAAGCCTACACCATTGTTGATGGTCTGCGGGGTGTTGAGGCTTAGCCCCCCTTACGGCCAGTGGAAGCCCGAAACAACACCAGGACGTGCAGGTGGGAAAAAAGACCGTTGCCAACTTGGTGCTGGATCCCTCTTGGCATCCTATACCTGAAATCTACATCCTGGTTCCTGGAACCTCAGCTGAATGCAACATACAATAATGAAACATGCCATGCTATCACGTCATTTTATGCCACGGAACCTGGTTCGGAATCCTTCTGGGCTTCAGGGCTTGCCAGGTCGGCTTGCAAGTTCGAGGTTTTGGCCCAGAGGCTGCTGGGTTTAGTTTCTTGTGGTTGCAGGCTTGCCGGAACTCTCGTTTGGCGAATGGAAAAACCTGAAGCTGGAATCATAAAACCTCTAAACTGAATACGAAACACAGATTCCGGAGTCGGCCTGTGCCCCCGCATGCTCATCCACCTGCACTGGGACTACTGCAACCGGGTTTTTGTGGCTTTGGGGTAGGCTTGAGCGCACAGGGCTTCAGGGTTTCAGGGTTTCAGGGCTTTGGGTTTAGAGGTTCAAGGAAACTTACAACCAAGGAGAGCGTATGTCTGCTTTCGCGGCCAAAGCCACCCAAGAAAAGGTTTCGAGGCCCTGCAGTAGATCGCCCTTCAGGTTTAGGATCTCAGGGCAGTCAAGGGAAATCGGTAGACTATTCATCTTACCAGTGTTTAGGCTTCAGGGATTAGGGTTTAGCCGCACGGGACCTGGCTCATGGACACGACGCATACCGCCAGTTGATGAGTGTTTCTGGAATCACCAGTAATTTAGGAAACCTTGGGCCTTTATTCGGGCTCCCTGTGTGAATCCTACTTTTCTGGGGTTATGGGCCCAGGGTTCCTTAATCAGGTCCCTAGATTACCACTGCTCCCGGTCCAACACGCACTAGGCCCGACGGCCGCCATCCTGCGGGTTATTCATGATTCTTCACACAGTCATAGCGAAGGTCAGGACGATAGTACCAGTAATGATGAGCAGAATCGCACAATCAGAGCCACCTGCTGCATCTGTAAGATAGCCAGTGCTGCGCTGCAGCATCTTCCGGGTTCACCGGGATTTGAAAGACATACTTATCACAACAGCCCCTTCCCAGGCCCCTCAGCAACCAAGCAGAGCCCGAGAAAACCCACAGCTACACCACAGGCGAAGCGAAACCTGGGCTTCGCAGACTGGATGTGTGGCGTCGATATGCTCGGCCGGACGGGTGTTCAGGAAAGCCGGTTCCTTGTTTAGGAATCCTTATAGGAGGGGTGCGTGTCCCTGTCACCTGAGATTGCCGAATTTCCAAGCCCTGACGCCCGAGCCTGCGCCGCTAAGGCAGCGACGAGGGTGCAACCTTGCGTCCGCGTGGCCTGGCAGCAAAGACAACTGGCCTTTGAGTGAAAGGGCCCAGCTAGGTCAGGGTGGGGGGTGGGGGGTTTGGGGGTGTTATTTGCGGACTGAAGGCTTCAGGGCTCGTTCGGTTAGGTGTGCCTGAAGCAGCCAGCCTTGGAATTCTTCCAGTGCTGCTAGTACACTCAGGCTTTCTCTGAGAGTTTACTGCTTCCGGCGCTGAAGCCCAGCACCTTACCTGGTCAGGGCCATGACTCTCTGCAGTCTGTTTGTGCACCAGAAGTTTAGTACGAGATCATGGATTTGCAGCCCTGGGGCCCCAAATTGGGCCCAAAATACTAAGACCCGAAAGCCTAAAGCCAAGCCATCCTCATTGGGATATTAAAAGATTGGGGTTGGACGGTTCAGGTCAGAGTGCAGTTTTCAGGCCAACCCTGGACCCTCAACCCTGAGCCGTGCGTACAGTCACAACGGAAGGAGGCCGGGACGATTGAATGCAGGACTCCACGAACAGCACGGTGCTGCTTCAGCATGGAAAGCTGTCTCGGGACTTGAAAGATACGATTGCCAGCAGCCTCGAACCCTAAAACCGTGTGTGCTTGAAGCCCCAGAACCATTCAGTCTACATTGCAGCAGAGCCCTAACGCCCTGAACTCCATCTTTGGGCTTACCACGTTCCCAGAGCACCAAAACCTTCACGGCGCTTCTGTACCCGAAGGCTTCAGGGTTCAAGGTCCTAGCCCCGCGGTCACAGCAGTTCCCCAGCCTTGAAAGAACCCAACGTCCGACAATACCGGGTTGAGACTTTGGCATCTGGGGGTTTGTGTTTAATTAGGGTTTAGCGCATGTGGCTTCATGAAAGAACCACTTGCTCAAATCATCCGCTGCCTTGTCTTTGGGACCACGATTCTTGCCTCGCCAGGGACATGTCTTTGCTTGACGTAGGTGTATCTCGATGTCAAGTTGCTATGGAGTGGGATCTTTCCGAGACGAAGCAATTAGTAACTTGGTACTGTCATTCATTTGTCGAAATGCTGGAGCTTAAGCCACGAAGTTTGGGTTGTTCTGGTTGCTTTCGCTAGGGATTGGGGGTTTGGACGTGGTTGGTTCAGGGTATATGGCAAAGCACATGATGGCTGACGACCGTCCCGTTCAGGCAACATGCCTGAACTGTTTGCTATGGTTTCAACAGGATTTGCCCTACTGTACTAGTACGATTACATGTACTGTTGGAGAGAGAAGCGTTTCTTTTCCGCAGCTTTCCTTCAGTGATCAGGCTGTCTAGCCTGTGTGAAACACGGATGTCGAGGCTTCCGAACTGCAGAAGTCTTCCTTAACAGCTGGGTGGGGCCTCGGGGTTAGGGTACTGAGCCCTGGACCGCAGGCTCTGAACCTCGGCACTTACAGCCGCGGGCCCAACACGCTAACATCTGAAGCATTACTGCACCGATCGAACCCGAAATCAGACCCAAACCGTGGTCCGCATACTGCTAAAGCTTGAGGACACCGGAACCTAAGCCTCAAGCACTGCAACCCTAAGGCACCTGAAGCACGAATATCCTACCGAAGACACGACAAGCCCACCATCCATCCCCCCCAAGCCTCCTGTCAAAAGCAGGATGTGCTCAAGCAGAGGGCGGCTAACCTCTCAGGCGGTCAAGGTTTAGGGCTTTAAGTTTGAAGGAAATTGCAAGGCATCCCGGGTTGTTGAACTCAGGTTGGGCGTGCCATGTCTATGGCCTAGATCAGAACTTTGGGGTGAGCTTTTCGGCTCCAGGTTCCGGCTTTAAGGTAGGGAAAGTGACAGGATGCAGTTGCAATCTGAATCCGGGACCAAAGTTCTGACTCTTCAATAGAGATCGCAATATTCCCGTGAATCTCAGTTGCACCCTACAATCTCGTCATTCCATCTTAGGAGCTGAGGCTCCTGCTCACGGTCTTCCATCTCGGATTTCTTTGTTTTCGGGTGTAGGCTTCCGGCTTAGGATTCAGGATGTCGTGCCCCTGCTGTTTGCGTTGCTGCATGTTTCAAGCATGTTGGGAATGCTCTATGCCGTATGTATGTTGACTGCTCAGCTTTTCTTCTCCTAAAGGATTAGATGCAGTCCTCTGTTCCGGAACAAAACATTGCAAAACGGCACCCCAGATTTAGAAATCAGTGCGTGTGGTGTCGTGTCTTGCGTCAGGAGTCTTCTCGCGACTGGCCCATTGCTTCAACGTTCGTGGGTAGTTGTAGGTGCGGTTAAACCGAGGGCAGCCATTGTTGAACCTGGAGGTACTTCCAAGCTCAAGCAATATAGTTCTGACCTTGCTACGATCCACCGTGAAGCCTACACACTACAGCCATCTATGCCTCAAGAAACCTATTGAATACACTCCGCAGAAGCCCGAATCCTGAACTCTTTCGGGGCTACAGTAAGTAGAATACGGCATGGGGTATGTCGTGTGTACAAATTAATACGTATTGGATTTCTATCTATCTATCTACATACCTATCTATCTGGCTATTTTTGTGCTCATACTCATTTATGTAGATTGCGGTATGATTTTACAGGGACCGGATATTGATACCAGTGCTACCCCACAACGCGAAAGAAAACCCGTACAGTAACGGGACGTTAGGCAAAATAGTTCAAACTTCCCTACAAGTACCATTAATCCCGAAGCCCAACGCATGAACTCTAAGCTCGAGCCTCAGGAAGAGCCGGTGCTGTGGCGGGCTGCGAGCGACCTTTAGCTTCGAGCACATAGGACCAAAAGGCCCTGGAGACTTCAGCTTTGGGGGTTGTAGGATTTGGATTCTTTGGATTGGGGTATTGGGGTTTAGGGTTTAGGGTTTCAAGTTTGGGTCTGAGAGCCTGAGGGTTTAAGACTTCAGGGTTAAAGTTTAGTGTTTTAGTTGCCTCGGAAGTGCCGCACCTCGTCACAAGGCGGAAAGTCCCACCGAAACCCGCCGAGTCTCCCACAAACTGAGGGCTCCTTTAAGGGTTTCGGTGTGGGTTTCTCTAGGGATCCTTTCCAAGCGGTTGATTTCCAAGGTCAACCCAGCATGCCGAGGTCCACATGACATGGATGGCGGACGAAAAGATGGGATACAGTGCGACCAAACGGTCGTGCAGCAGGCTTTGCGAGCGCCCTTTTTGTGGCATTGTGTTTTGGGTGGCACCGAGAAGGCCCATTGTTCTGCAAGGTGCTAGGACGTCTTTCGAAAACGAATCGCAACCAAAAAAAGATTCGATGGCGAAGTCTTCTAAAGATGCTTTTCCGCAGATCTCCTCCAATGTTCAAGATCGCCAAGTCATCGGCCGCGAAATTCCGGAATTACAGCTTTAGGACTTGTGGACAATTGGGGCTTAAAGGTCCAAAAAATATCACACCTGCCCCCGGTTCGCCCGGTGCCGCATCTCCAGGCTTTGGGCCCGTGTCGCTGAAGAAGCTTGGTACTTTAAGGAAGATTATTAATTACTGACCCAAACCCCCATCTGCAAACCCCGCGGCAGCTTGGAGGTACGTACGTACACATGTATGCATGTATGTATTTATGTATGTATGTATGTATGTACTTCTGCATAAATGAATATATACGGAACAAGTGTGTGCGTATGTGTATACTTGCACATATACTATATGCATGTGTATATATATAATATATATATATACAGACACAGAGCATGACAAAGAACCCGGCGTTTGTTGTTGCCGCGAGGTTTCTCGGACTCGCCGTCGCGGTTCCTGGCGCTGCAAGTGCGGCGAGCTTGGCTGGCTTTAAGAGGTTTTAGGGCTTGTGGTTTAGGGTTCAAGCCTTGGGCAGCCTTGGGTGACAAATCTCGGATTCGTGTTCATTCTCTTGGACTCGACGGGATTAACTGGAGTCAGGCTTGTGGTGTGCTGCTATGAGAGAGGAATCGGACAGAGAGGGACGCAGGTTTAGATCAACCCTGAAGTCGGCAACCGGGTCGAGGGTTCCAAGAACAGGTCAGCCTTACACTCCGAAAACGCCGACCTCGTCCGCAACACCCTTGCTACATATGCTTGAGGCTTTTGGTTTGAAGCAGACTGGAAAAGCAGCAGTCGCAGTTACAGCAAAAGATTGTGTTGGCAGTAGGCACAGCACCGATGGCACTACGAGAAGCGCTAGCAATAGCGGCAACAAACGTACTCAACAAGAGCGAAACCCGAAGACAACAATACAAAGCAAGCACGGTAGTGGCAAGAAACGCTACTACCGGCACTAATGCCCTGACAGCACTTCTGCACACTGGCAGTGGCAAGGGATTCTTGCAATGATGCTGCTGCTAAGCAGGGCCACCAAGCCCTCAACACACCAACGCACTCTGAAACCTGAAACCGGAACCCGGAAGCAACAAGCCGCACCTGAAGCGTTAAATGCCATCCCTAGATGGAAACCATGAAGAGCAATCAAAACATGGCACAACTCTTAGTATGTTTTTTACTATTGCTATGGTTATGATTATGACTATTGCTCTAATTGCTATTGCTATTGCTATTGCTACTATTTCACTATTCCCAAAATCTGTCAGATCTGCAACCCTCCAGCTCAAGCGTGCCAGAGTTGGCTTGTCCAGGAAGCCTGCCACCTCGCTTTGAGCTCTCTGAAATTAGGGCTTAGGGTTCAGGGTTTATGGAATAGGGATTAGGGTTTAGGGTTTAAAATGTTTCAACACACCGGGGGGACTCTTGTTCCGACAGAAACCTGCTCCACCATGTTCGGGAACCTGAACCCTGCAAACACAAAAGGCACAGGCGCAAAACCCTGACGCAGCTCCAAATCACGGAGCTATTTAAAGTCTAAAACCCTACTGCAGGGGCTTTAATAATTAGAATAGGGTTTTGGTGCGCAATATACTAAAATTATGAAAAAAGGAACCCCAAAAATAGTATTGGCAATTATTTAGGCCCTAAAGCCAACTCGTCTGGAAGACCCGAAGGCAAACAGATTTTTCGAGCTTCGGATTTCTGCGGCACCCAGAACTGGACTAGTGTCAAAAGGAGTTCAAGTCAATGGGGTTGAGGGGGTGCTATCTAAATTGAAAGAATTAGGATTTACACATCAAGATTGGATCGGCTGCGAGACGAAAAACGAGAAGTTGCAGGATTCGGGTCGTTGGGATCATTGGCTATGGAGTTTGTGGTTTGGGGTTTGGTGATTCGAGATTTGGGCTGGAGGCCCCGCACATGCCCCTGAGCTTTGGGTTCGCGATTCGGGCCACGAGGCCTCTTCCTGGAAGTGCTTGCACAACAGCACGCCAAGTTTTCGAAGCCATTCTTCCGAAAAGGCATCGCGGTCTGCAGGTACAGTCCCTCTGCATGCCAGCAATTGTGGCGCCAAACTTCAATTGGAAAGGCGATGGGCTCTCGGCACTTCAACAAAGCTCAAGCCATGCTTACTTAGTTTACTTTGACCAGAAACTCATGTTTATTCCTTGGACCGTCCCTGAATCACAAGTAGTTTCAAGCCAGCGTGACCCCAAAATCAATCTTAAAACTCTGTGTCCTACCTTCCACTTCATCTTGCAGCCCTTGAACCCTAAACCC
This sequence comes from Symbiodinium sp. CCMP2592, assembly GCA_905221615.1. NCBI lineage: Eukaryota > Dinophyceae > Suessiales > Symbiodiniaceae > Symbiodinium > Symbiodinium sp. CCMP2592. The sequence continues at coordinate 536,187 of CAJNDT010001502.1, forward strand.
TAAACCCTTGGCAACAAGCCCGGAGCCATCCAAGAGAAATAGAAATAGACGCACAGCCAGTCCGCAAGCAGCTGCAATCGACCCACTTTCGCGATCTTCTTCCCTCTTTGTACAAACTACATTACAACGTAACCCCAAGTCAACACCGAACCTGAAACGCGTCCTTTCGTCCTAGGAAAGCGCTGGCTCAGGATGTAGGAATGCTCGTTGCTTCGGGATCAGGGTTCGGTTTGCGGTTGATAAATACAGAAGCTGCACTTCGCAGCAGATGGTTTCGGTGTTGCGGAATTTGGGCCTATGTCGTGGTGAACCTCAAAACGGCAGTTTTGGGTTCAAGTGTTCACGGCTTAAGGCTCAGGCTCTGGGACGCAAGCTAACGTATCCCGTGATACCAGTCGCAAACGATCCCGATTTGCGTAGATGTCGTTGAGCTTCTCACTTGAAGTTGAAGGGAAGGTTTGGCATGTACATGGTTGGAAAGACACAATGAAAAGCCTTGAATGCTACTACGAAACGTCTAGGAACGATTGCCAAGCTCACGGCTGTCAAGTGCGGAGAACATGGACGAAATCTGAGTCCGAGCTTGGGCTCGGGTCCCGCCTGGCTTCTCAGCATTTACAGCTCTCGTGATAACCCGGAGAAGTGATTGTCAGCCTATGGATACCTACCCATGTATAGTGATGCACATTACCTTAAGGGCATAGGCCGATACAACTGCTCAACTACGAGATCACCTCGGATGCTGCCGAAAGGAGTAGGACGAAGAGGAGCAGCGGTGGCTGCACTTATATGAGTAGTGCACAGCTGTCCGCTACCGCTGCAGCACACTACCGGCATTACGAGCATTCAATTTTCGCCGAGGCTTGTTAAGATTCCCCACATAGTGCACTGTTTGCTGTGATACCCAGGCCCATACTCCCCAAATCGAGCAGTTCTGAAGCCCTGCGACTCGGAACCCTCAAACCCCACGCTCGGGACGAAAACTTCTTTCGCTTGTGAAGCCTTAGTCATATTCGTCGAGGTCCCGTGCGGCCCGCAGCTTGAGGGGCTTCAGGCTGCGGTGATTCATGCCTCAGGGCGGGGGAGTTGGGTGTAGCGGACAAGGACCTCGACGAAAGGCGAGCGCGACTATCGGCCTTTGCTCCTGCACGGTGTCGGCAAACAAGTATCGGACATGAACCCTGCACCTTCCACCCTGGGCCATAGGCATCCAATGTGTTCCAGATAAAGACCCAACTACGTCGAACCAGGTCCTAGCAAGCAAGTAGTCATGAATAGACTGAGAGGCTGAAGACACTTGCCGAGCACTGGGTAGCGACGAGCACGTCTCGCCAGGAAAAGCCTCCTTCGACAATGAAGCGTGAGGTCGTCCGGCTTTTGACGCAACATGCGGTGAAGGCGCTAAACACCATACCATGAGTGGGGTTGTGAGGCTTGGGGGCGGTGGAAGCAGCCTCTAAAAACTCAGCCGCATGCGAAAGCCGCTCATCTGTTCTTCGGTTCTAAACGTTCCGGAGGTCCACGGCCCTAAACCCGGTAAACCCTTTACGGAATATAAGCCCCTGTTACAGCCTTGGGCCCTGAACCTCCGGCCCACCACCGTGAAAGGTTTCCCTGCCGTGGGAGGACTTCATCCGCTTCTGTTGAGCTTGAAAGAAGAGACTTTCTTGGTCTTGGCAATCAGAACCAAAGCTCTGACCCGCCCTTCACTCGCAACAGTTGGTTTCACCTTCATCCTCCTCGTCCTATGATGACTCTTATCCTCAGTCTTGTGAACATCCTCATGCTCACCATCCTTACCCTTCATCCTCATCCTCACCCGCCTTCACCCTTTCTTCCCTCTCTTCCCACTCTTCCCCTGCCTCTCTCCGCCCCATGATTATGGAGGGACTATACGGGAACACTACCACTAAGTGTTCCGACCCCCATAGAAGGATCTATGCGAACTCGTGGGGTCTGGTGTTGCGGGCTTTCTAGCGACAGGGTCTAGGACACATGAATGTGGATTTAGGGGCAACATGTCTCCTGGACCTGAGCCCTAAACCTCGAACCCGGAACGCTGAGCATTCCTGTAAGCCCCAGAAGTCGAAATTCAAGATGCTGCGTTGCTCTCCGTAGGTAGCTACATGGGCTCAGAAGCAGCAGGACATCTGCGAGGTCCTCCCCAAAAACGCGGCTGATCAATCCGCAAGCACATCTTTGCGCAGTGTAAGACAGTGTAAGACAGTGTAAAACATGTGAAACTGGCACGTATCCCTCAAGGGCACGCGAGGCGCACGTTTTGCTGCCTGGTTCGCCGGGAGACCTCAAAACAGCACCCTGCATGCCAGATCCGAGCAGCTGCTTGGCCCCAAGATCGAAAGCCTAATATGGGACCTTAAAAAAGCAGAATAGGATTTTGGGGCCCGTTATACTGTAATTATATAATGGGGAGCCCCCACAATAGTATTGCTAATCATAGAGGCCCCTAGAGTAAACCCAAAACCCACGTCTGCTCCAAAAACGAAGACACGGCAACTGACAACGCTGCTCTGGACCTTGACATGAACGGGTTCCAGTCTCCCTTCTCCCAAACGGCGCACTCCGAGAAGCTTGAAGGGCAAAACCGTGCGCCCCAAAAGCCTTGCACAATAGAATCCCACAGCCCAAAAACCTCACGGCCTAAGCCCAGGACCCTAAACACAAAAAGCTTCAAATAGGGCCTAGGACTAGGATCCCTGAAGAAATTGCGGTTCGAGGGACGGATCTGTGGAAGCAGGGGGTGTGCGATTCAAGGTCAGTCCTCATCCAGAAACCCTCGAATGCGTGGCTGGGCTTCTAGAGTCGGGAGTTTCCAGGAGCTTCAACTGCTGCTGGAGGCTATTTCCCACATGTTGTCTTTTGCCACCATGAGGGACGATCCCGTGGGCTCGTGGGGGCAATGGGGTCCTAAACCCTAAACCCGAATGGCTGAAAAGAGCCTATGGCCACTCACCCTGGTGACATTTCGAGTCTTCACAGCAAAGACAGGGTCAAAATCGATGACAGGCACCAGTTCACGCAGCCCCGACACGTTAAGATAGTAGCGCCGGGAGAACGAAAAACATGCGGTTGAAGTCTAGGACAAATCCACCGTGCTTGGCTGTGTGAGCAACAGCATCGACCAAAACGTCAAAACACGAAGTTCTCCACAGAAAGCCGAACTGAGGGCACCACATTGGCTCACAACCTGCCCAAGATCTAGACAAGGTCTAGATCCGGCATTGGACATCAGCGCCTCGTCTAGCAAATCCACCGATGTCTTCCTTTTGCGCGTTTACTCCCGGCATTTAGTGGTAGACCTAAACATCCATAGAAGGAAACAAAGAGAGTGAGACAAGAGAGAGGGAGAAAGAACGAGAGAGAAAACAAAAAAAACTACTAACGGAAAGATTGGCACACATGAGAGGAAAACGTAAGCTGTTGAGGGCTTGTGGCTTAGGGGCTCCGGGTGCAGGTATTTTGAGGTTTAGGGTTGACAGGGAGAAACCAGACTTATGCAAATTTTAGATTGTTACCTCAACGCTGTTCTCGAAGTCGCCGATCACGGATGAAAGGCAGAGCCCTCGACGGTTCGCTCATCGCCATGCATCACACCAAAATGCCTGGCCCTGACTGTAAGCCCGGAAACCTAGCCCCCCAGACTAACAACGAACCGCCAAAATAGTATAGGGAATTTAGGCCCCTATATTAAGCATCCATCCACTGTTCGCTGTCTTCGGACAAAGCTCCGGAGAGCGAGGCAAAATCCTGCGGGAGCAGCCTCTTGATTATACTTATAACTAGTTGTAGGCTTGCTAGGACTAGTGATACTGGTACTACTATCCGTAATATTAACATCATCATTATAAATCATTATAATTCTTGCCATTACTATTGCTACTATTACTACTATTGCTACTATGTCTACTATTACTACGATTATTACTACTGCTGCTACTACTACTACTACTACTACTACTACTACTACTGCTACTGCTACTGCTACTGCTACTGCTACTGCTACTGCTATGACTAGTATTACTATTATTACCTTTACTGCTATTATTTCTGTTATTACCATTATTGCTATCATTAGTATTATTACTATCATTACTATTTCTACTAGTACTATTCTGGTTATTATCTTTATTTACAGGTCCTGAACCACAAGTCGCCCAAATCTGGCAGATGCCTGGCAACGAGCGGATCCGGAAGCAAGAGTCTGGGTACCAAAACCGTGAGACTGTCCGGTTTGTGCACGAAACTTCCCATGGTTGTCGGGGAATTTCGAGAAGAGGGTGCTTGGCGACCCCCTGCTCTATAAGCGACCCAGCTTTCTTCGGGCCGCCTGATTGCACGCACACGCTGGACGCAAATGAAAGGGCACTCCCTGTGTCGGCACCTCCAGGTGCGAGATCTGATTTGCCGTGGACCTTGCAGCCAGATCCGAACGGAAGCTTTGAAGAAAAGCCCACAATCCCAAGAAAAGCCCTCAATCCCATAAAGCCCCATACAAATCGGATGTGGACGCGTCCAGCACGCTTCGCTCATGCGGCAAAGAGCTTGAAGCAACGACTCATGGATTCTCATCAAGGCGTTGTGGAGGGCAATGCTTTTGTCAGTGGTGCAGATCGTTCGGGAACGCTTGCCCGTCACGCTGAGAGCAGTTTTAAAAAACAGCAACCTCCTACATGGGTGCTGACCTTCTATGCAAGCTGATCATAACATTTGCTGAGGATAGTTGTCACGGTAAAAAAAGACGATGATGATGATGATGATGATGATGATGATTATGATGCTGATGATGATGCTAAGGATGATGCTGAGGATGATGATGGTGTTTGATGATGATGATGATGATGATAAGAAGAAGAAGAAGCAAAATAAAAAGATGCTGATGGCGATGAGGCGGTGGATACTGCTGGTGATGATGGTGATGATGATAACAATGATGATGATGACGATGACACTGATGATGATGATGCGACTGATACTGATGCTGCTGATGATGACGGTGGTGATGAACGTGATGAGATTAGGAGGATAAAGAAGATGACACGAGGAGGCAGAAAGCAAAGGCGGGTGGCAACCATCGAACCTAACTGTCGTGACGTCAGTGATGAGAAGCCTGCTTCTGCTGTGCTCATCAACAACAGTACATGAAGCCCATGGATTAGTTTGAGTTCGTCGCAATGCCTGGATAGTGTTTTGCATGTAGAATGAACTCTTGCTGTGACATGTATGCCAGGTGCGTCGGGAAGGCGGTCTCCTCCTAAACAAGGTCATCACTACTACCATCATCACCACGATCGGAGTCGTCTTGGCCATCATTGCTGACTGCTTAGCCACAGAACTGAAGCCTGAACCTTGCTTGTGTTGAGCTGGGGCTTGGGGCAAAAGGAACGTTGATCCGACGAATACGTCGAGATTGGGCTGAAAGATGTAAGAGTAATGCTTGCAGATTCTATCGCACATGCTTCTACAATGATCGGATCAGCAATTAAGCTAAGGCTCCAATATGGGGCTGAAAGCGAAAACCGTTGGCGAATAAACTCTTTTCAGAACACTCTGTAACACTAAATCCCAAGTCACCCCCTAAGACCCTGGCAACGGTTGGGGTTTAGGTGTGCATCTCTTCACTGATCCTCTATCTACACTGAGTCTTGCGCTTCGAGCTCTAAGCCTGCGAAAAGCTGGCGACAGGCTCGTCTATTGAATTGCCTACACACTACCCTGCACACCGAGGAGGGCGCCGCACAACTCGCCTTGACCGGAACGCAGACTAAATCCTTCTGATGTGGGGGGAAGTGCAGTCCTACACCTAGTGTTCCTACTGTTACTTTGACAGTGCTTTGCTGCGCTGGCTGCTAGCATTCCCGACATTCCGACGGGACTGAGGTTCAAGCTTTCAGGTCGAGGAATTTCAGGGTTTCAAGTTTTGCACTTCCGTGCGGTGTCTGCAGATTGGTGCGCCTGCTGACTTGAGCTGTTGCGGTATCTTCGGCAATCGGGCCTAGGGGGTCAGGGTTTGGGGTTGCGAGGTTTTGGACACCTACGTTTAAAACGAAGTGCCGCTCAGAACTGCCACTGCTTGCGAGTGGCCACAGCAGTCCCCCTATTCCAATCTCATAAGCTATAGGAAGAAGTAGTTCGCAGAAGTATGCACCTGCCTGGATCGCTGTAGATGGTAGGTTATTGAAAAAGCCGGAGGCGGCGAGAAATGCGGCGAAGAGCCATCAGCCCTTTTCCGACACTTGATCGCCCTAACAACTCAAACATGACAAGATTATAGCCAAACAACTGACAGTTTTGAATCGCTGAGACACGACCAAGCAGCTCGTAGCTTTCACAAGAGAACCCCGACTAGGATTGTAGATCCGACACCGAGGAGTTCAGAGTCTTTGCTGCACATAGCTTCTTTCCAACGGGGTTCGGAGGAACACACGTTTGCAGTTGCTTTTGCAGGAGTATCTGTAACACAAATCTGTTGCTGCTACACCAGTGTCACAAGCCGTTCCGGGGACATGCTTTAGCATGACTGCTGCTAGACTCACTCCACAACGGAAGAGCCACTTGGTCCCAAGGCGATGTCTTTGGAAAAAATGTGGCCCCGGCCACTACCCACAGCCTGCTAGAAGGCCTGGTACTCTAGGATCCTTAAGGGAGAGTGCTCAGCGGGGGGAGCGTGCTAGGGATCCCCACGCAACCTTACTTCAAACGGGTTTGACTTTGACATGTTGGCTCAGGAGGAGATTCCCCCGGATCTGGCCGGACTCAATGTCGGGGCCTTATTAGTGAGAATAGGGTTTTGGGGATTCCTTTGTATACTTATAGTAGAATTTACCCCCAAGCCCTCAGGCCGCTATAATACACTAGGAATTCAGGTTGCGGATCCTCCGGGTCCAGGTCGAATGGTGGATCTGGATCTCCAGTTCAGGATCTGCGGGAGGTTCTATATGGCCCCTTTGCGTGGGAACCTAGTCCGAAGAAGCTGCTGTCAACGCAGCTACCCTGGCTCCAAAACAAACCGTAACAAACCCTGAACCCCCATGGCAGCGTTCCCTTCGGATGTTCGGTTCTGTTCAGGGGCTCAGTTTTCGCGGCGGCTCGAGTTAGGCTGGAGGCCGAGGATCCGGGATCCGAGGCTTCGATGCGGGGAGGCGTCAGGCTTGCGGACTCTTTAGGGCTTTAGGGTTTAGGGGGTTTCGGGTTTAGGGTTTATGGGTTTAGGGTGTTGAGTATAGTGTTTTGTTCAGCACCGCACCTTGTTCCTCTATGCTGCAAGGTTGTGCTGCACACGGGTTTCGGATTTAGGGTTTGCATCCGAATCCTTTTTGTGCAAGGACTCGCTTGAGCCGTGAGCACGCGGGGTTGAAACATCTTAGGTGTTAGCTGTTAGGGACTGCGAGAGACTTCATGTTATCAAGGAAAAACTACTGCGGATGCTCCTCGATTCATGCTGGCCCAAGACTGCAGAAAGTGGGTATAAATTGGCGGCGTTACTTAACGCCAATCGCCTCTCCTCCCGGGACAGTCTCCGGGAGTTTTCAGCTTAAACAGTCAAGCCTTCTTTTGCAAACCCAAGCACCCAGATGTTCCAAAGCTCTAGAAAAATTCGAGTCGCACATCCTGAAACCCTTAAAGCCCTACCCAAGCCAGGCAGCTGTGGTGGTATGCACTCACTCTGCTATGCGTTGGACAGGCCCTGGTTCGAGAATCCCACGTCCTCAGAGCTCTCTCTGACGCGGGGCTTTCGGGAATATAGTACTGTGGGCTATGGAATTTAGTCATAATTGGATTTGTCATCAAGAGTTGTCGGTGTTCGGCGTTTAAAGGGGCCGGAAGGGGTTTTCATTCTCCGAACGAACTTTCAAACTCTTGTCATGTCCTGCCCCTCCCAAGTGTCGCGGCCCCTCACTTCTGCAAAAGCCAAGAGAGAGCATGGTGTTGTGGCAGCCCCTAAACCCTATACCCTAAACCCCCCTAGCTAGCTTTCTTGGCTCGGTCTCCAGGCAGAATTTACTCTCTTCTTCATGCTTCGGAATTTACGGCTCAAGGTTTTGGACAACATCTGAGAGAGCAGAAGTCTCGGAGGCCCACTTCGGACGTGCTTTGGAACGCATTGAGTTGGGCTTGCAGGTCTCGAATCTTCACCTGAACGCAAGCGGCTGCCAGCGGAATGGAAATGTACCAAGCTCGGATAGCCACAGGAGCAGTGGAGGCGCGTGTGGTGAGGCGGAAGCTGCCTCGGCAACCGGACCTCAAACTGAGCTCCGTGCCACAAAGGAAGGCCGTTGCGCACCACTTCTGCGCAGGTGCCCGATGCATCGACTTTGCCATGTGTGACAATGCGCAACCTGTGCCCAGCTTCCTTAGGCATACGATGTGCGGACAGGAGCTCTACGCCACCCAGAGGATGAGGAAATGTGAGCCGGGCATGGCAGTATCACAGGTGGCGCGGAGGACTGTGAAAGCCCAGCTTGGGAGAGGAGCGTGTGAAACGGGTGCGTCTGAAGCACGCACTGCCATTTTTGGGTTCAGAGTTGGGGAGATTGAGAGTTTTTGCGACTTGAGTTTGTGGAAGAGGCGGCTAAGGGTGTAGCACATTCGCATTGAGGCGTCGATTCTCTCGACTCTGACAGCTCAAGAATGAAATCCGTGGGGTACAGCGTCTCAGATTATGCTTCGGGCCTACAGCGAACAACTGTGAACAAGCTATGAGCGCGCAGCACGTTAAGAAACTCGGGTGATACAGGACTACGATTCCCCATCTATCAGCCTGCGACTCGGAACGAGAGAACATTCCGAGATCCAACACCTCAAACTCATGTAGACCCGTTGTAAGAAACACGCCTGCCTTCAAGTAAGGAAAGAGACATTATGAATCAGGAGTTTCCATGCAGAACCGAGCCCCGCAACTGTGATCAAGAAATCCTGCAGAAGTCCCTGTGCCGCTGTCTAGACTTCTTGCGGCAAGGCTCGATCTTCCTCAGGAATTCCGTTGATGCACCCGTCGGCAATCTTGGAAAGCAGGAGCATCGGACAGTCGCAAAAAGCATTCGGGCATGCAGCACTCTAGGGAATGATGATGGTGGTGATGATGATGATGGTTTCTACTTTCTACTGTGACTGCACTTTCTTACCATGAGCATGCGGTTCTCGTGATCGCTGCTGCAATTATTCCTGCAGTTGCTACTACACCGTGCCTCAATAACTTGAGAGCCACGGGCTGGGACGAAAGCTCTAGTAGGGGTAGGACGGCGACACGGAGCTTACAGGAATAGAGAGGCCCTAGCGAAGCTCGTGGCAGCAACTGCGGAGCCAATGGAGCCGAAAAAAACAAAAGGCGGGTCCAGGCCAAGTTCGTCGAGGCAAGTAACGACACTTACAAATGTCTGATCTCAGCCCGGAAGATGCAGAAAGCAAACAGACAGACACCTTTGCTAACCATAAACGGACAAACATGTTGCAGCATGGCGCAGTACTTCCAGTAGTTCTGTTCCTGTCGCACATGACCAGCATCAGCAGCATCAGTAGTTTCGTTCTTGCCGCACATGACACGATGCGGTGAGCATCAGCAGCATCAGGAAGCACACCCAGGCCAGCATCAGCAGCATCAGAGGAGCCCCACTTCTCCTGCGAACATCTCCAAAATGCACTTACCAAACAAACCCAAATCTGGCCCAAAACAAGCCCCCTTGGCAACAACGGTTTTCCCAGCTCCAGACGGTGGATAGCCGAAAAAAACAACGAAAAAAAGCCCCCCCCCCGCCCCCGCACCCCCCCCGATAACCTCAAGCTCACTTCGTGAGGTATTGAACGAAGCTCCCACACGGGGAGCTTTCGTGATAACGACAGTAATTGCTACATGAGTGGAAGATGACGAGGATTGTGATTCCCAATTTCCCACAACCATGGACCGAACGCACTTGGGCACCCAGATTCTTTGGAGATAACTTGGTAAGTCCAGACCATGCATCCTGCTCGAAATCCTGAACCTGAGACTCGGATCTCTTAAAGACTGGACCTCAGCTCGCCTCCTGACACAACAAACAGAATCCCTGAAACTCTGGTCCAGAAAAAGCGACCTAAACGGCGAAATCCAGAACGCTGAACCCAAGTCGAGCAGCCATTTCGTGGCCATTCAAGCACGCCAAAATGTACGCACGGACATACCAATTGCCTTTGGCAAGTTTTTGAAGCTTCTCCTGCTGCGACTGCATGTCCTGTATAAATCTTCAGCGGATCAGGGTTTAGGGGCTGAAGAACAGGACGCCGGGTTTGGATTCTCAAGTTCAGGGCTCTGGGGTTTATGGTGGTTCACCCTCATGCCGTTCCGGCACCGACTTCGCAGACCACATCCCCAGGTGCCGACGGAATTGAATTGAGCCAACATCCCATGTAATCGCTCTAAACTGCTTGGCTTCGGAAGTCGCTTTGAAAGACTGGAAGGGATCAAACTTTGCCGCGGCCTCTTGAAAGAGTGCACTTCGTACATGCTGACCAGGCCGCATGGAGGATGAGGGCAGATCGTCAAACGGTAATGTAACATTGGCCATATCTGTGACAGACGTGACAAACAACGAGAGTTGAGTACAAGTTTTCTGCACAAAGTCATGCGCGCAACCTAAACCCAAGCCTGAGAAAACCACAACCCGAAACCCTCACCTCCGGCCCTAATTGTGCTGAAAAATGGAAACCCTGGACAAGGACTGCTTGAAGTCCTCGTGATTTCCAGCAAAGAGCTGCATCACCTGCAGCAGGCACGTGTAATGCAGCACATCGGGATTGAGGGGTTCCGGACTTTCATTCAGAAATTCAAGGAGCTTGGAGTTTGGCACTTTCGCTTGCAGTCTAGACTCTGGGGTTTGAAACTCTCCCCGTTTGGGCTTTAGGCTTTTCGGCAGTTTTCGGTCGTCACAGCTCGGGTTCTCGGTGTCAAGGCTACAGCCTTTAGGGCTCGGGGCTTTGGGCTACTGCAGGGGCCTTAATAATTAGAATAGGGTTTTAGCGCTCATTATGCTTCCTTTACAATAAGGAACCACCAAAATCGTATAGGTATTTATTAAGGCCCCTATATTCCGTACGGCATTCAGGGTTTAGGTGGGCACGGGGTCTTCTGCGAGGAAAAGGGTGCAGATGTTGGTGGCTGCTTTGCCATGACTGCTCTACTTGTTTGGTAGAGAACTCGGATCTATATTGGATAGGGGCCCTAATGGTTAGAACAGGGTTTTGGGGTATGCTACAGTATACTGTACAATGTACAAACATGATAAGGAACCCCAGGGAACAACATGGGTGCTGCTTCAGGCTTCTATATTCCAGATCTTCCACTCCACGGCACCTGCAGGCCCAAAACCCGAAGTCACACAGCTAGCACTGTAAACTGCAAGCAACGTGCATCCCTGAATCGACAACTTCTCGTTTGCTGCACACCGTGGTGTGTTCGGTTTATGGCCTGGGTTTGTTCAGCTTTCACAGAGTAGTGTTTCGTCCTTCAAGTTCGTGGCTTCTGGGAGTCAGGACCAAGAGACCAAACCACCTCAGCGGAACGACTTTCCGAAAACTGTTCGATATGAGAATTCGTGAAATGCCGGCCTCCCCTCAAATTATGAACCTCCTCTCAAACTCAACTCCGACATTCACCCGCCCCGCGCCCACATGCCTGTGACTTGTATTTATCGCGAGTTTGCTTGCGTGCACGTCTTGCTGGACCTTTGCTTGCTGGGATCTGAGAGGGGATGAGGATTGACGGAGTCTTTGAAACACTGATGCCGGTGGCCTGAAAAGGGGCCGTGAAAGCCCAAGATCCAACATCAAGAGCACAACGAACGCAAGCCCTCAACCCTGTTGCCCCCCAAAGCCCAGCTTTGCATGCTAAGGCTGCTAAGAGCTGGCACCAGACAGAACCCTTGAGAGCATCAGACACTCGTGCGAAAAGCCACGAAAGCATGCTCAAGCTGCCCCATTCCTCGGCCCTTCCTGAATCCCTACAGCGGCACTGCGACGAACAACCAAGAGCATCCTCGGATGGGACCCCTGGGCATGGAAAGCACCATCCTCCAAGCCTTTCAGAACACCGTCAGCCCACGGACAGTCACAAGAAACGCCTCCATTGTAGGGGCTCTGAATAAGGATCAGGCCTCGGAGTTTGGCACTACTCTAGAGTAGTGTTCATAGCTACGGCTTCTGGATGTCTGAAGCCAGGCCAATAAACCCAAGCCTCGCCGATTTCCTCCACCTCCCGCAAAAACCTCTGCTACCCCAAAACCCTCAAAAGCCCAGAAACTTCAAATCTCCCTGGTATCCTAAAATGCTCTCAAAGCCATCCAGCAAGTTAAACTCCTGCACCCATCCCACGATGGCCAAAGAGCCGTCCTTCCTTGCTGGATGGAGGTGGCAAAACGAACAACCTGGATGCTTCTGTCGTTTTCATGCGACGGGTATGGTGGTCAACAATCACACCAGTCGTAGTCATCATAAGCACAAAGACAACAATAACAACAATACAAATTATGATACAAAAAATGAAGGTAAAAAATAAGAACAAGATTAATGACAATGACAAAAATGAAAACAACCACCATGGTACTAGTCTAAAAAGATAATAACCCTGAAGAACTTGTTGCTTCTCTCCCTCAGTCTCTCACATTTGACATGACGGACATGAGGAGAAATGCCGAAAAGATAGGGCCATAGCCATGTGCAGATTTACGTTTTCAAGCTACGATGGCCATCCAGATGTGACCAAGCCCACGCTCTCTGCAGGACGGTCATAAGGAAATACCACGAAATGGATTCTGTCAACAAACAGAGGCCCCAGTTCGAATCTCGAATGCTGTAAGTCGGGCACAGGTCATTTGCTTTGATTGAAGCCCAGGCAAAGCGCGGGGTTTCGAGGGTGTGGGGCCAGTGCGGTCAGGTTTGGAGGGCACAGGGTTCGGGGTTTAGGAAGGGAGGCTTGGTTTCGAGGGTCAAAGGTGTGAGATATCGGGGCTCCAAATCCTAATACTTCGAGTCCGAAACAAGATCCTGCTAGACACAAACAGCCCAACCGTCGGACTCCTTACCCTTGAGCCTCAGGGCTGAATCGAAAGCCCTGGCAGCGGATCTTGAAGCTACGTGCCCAGGAGCTCTCATGCTTGTGGCACCCCGCGGAGCTCGCAAAGAATATGCACGGGTTGCCTGGGCGGAGCGGCAGACTGAAGGGAAGGGTGCTCCATAAAAGGATACATTAAACTGGTTAATCTCCTTCTGAAAAACACTCTTCCCCTGAACGGTCGGGATTCTTGGGTCAGGACTTTGATTCGTGAAGATGTAGGCCCTATGGTCTACGGCTTCATCGCTTGTAGCTTTAGATGTAAGGTTTGAGGCGCAGGGCTTGGGTAGGGTCTGGGGTGGAAGGGTTCTCGTGTTTGAGCCTTTGTCGGCGGGGGGTTCAGGGTTTGGTGCAGCATGTCATCGCATCTCGTATGACATTATGCTCGAATGCAGTACAGCATACCCTAGAAGTGTACATTATCGCACATCACGAAATATTGTGTTCATATGCTCTGTGTCTGATGCATTCGACCATTGTAACCGAGCGTGCATTTACATACATGTACAAATATTCGCGTACATGTACATACAACTAGTAACTAGATATACATACATGCATGCATACATACATGCATACATGCGTACATACATACATACATACATACATACATACATACATACATACATACATACATACATAAATCGTACGTACATACATACATATGTACATGCATAGGTACATCCATACATACATTACATACGCACGTACATACATGCGTACATACATTCATGCATACTACGCACATACATACATACAAACTTACTTACTTACGCACATACATACATACGTACATACCTACACGTACATACATACATACATACGTACCTTCTTGCATACGTACATACATATATACATATGTGCATATGTACACACATGGAAACATACATGCATACAGCATCAAAAGAAATATACACATACGTACATATATACCTCTATATCACAGACAGAGCATTCCGCTCCTCACCGACAAGCCCAGAGTGGAAAGGAAGTCCACGATGTCCCACCTTGTCCCACCAAATCCTAGCACGAAATCATGATCTGATTTAACAGGCCCGACGCCTCAAATCCAATTTCCGGGCTGCTGGACCTGCAACCTCGACACTAAAACGACAACTTGTTCAGGATAATGTCCCGCAGACGACAAAGGCAGCGGTGTCGACAGAAACTACGTGCACGGCTGATCCACATCGAAAAGCCAGTCGGAACCAACACAATCGTCCGTAACAATCAGCCCCGAGTTGCCAGGAAAACTGGAGGCCCTGTAAACACACCAATTGGTTAGGAAGATCCGATAGGACGCGCGGGCGCAGGGAATCTAGCAGCCCTCCATCGGCAGAGCTACATTCACCGGAACTCGAGTGGGCAGTAGACGTAGTAGATGCTGTGAAATCCGTCTCCACGATGGACGAAGACGGCGACGACGGCGGGACCTGCATCCGGCATTTTTCGGACGTCGTGCCGCAATTGAACGATACACTCCGAAAGAAGAGACCAACAAACGTTTACGGCGCTATTCGCCAGAAGAGCCAGACTAGCACCTTCAAACTCGTACCACTCCGAACTGAAATGAATAGCGCCGCCAGTACTGAGGCGCATGGGGTCCAACCAAAACGCCGCGATTGCACGTCCGGCGGAAGCGCGTGGCTGTCGAGTCAAGCGGCGTGAAAGGGTGGGTTCATGTCGTGCCGCGCTGCTCAAAACTCTCCCCCTTCCTTCGGTATCTCCCACCAATGGTCTGTAGTTGAAGCGTGACGTGTATTTGCCCCTGTGGTGTCCTTCATTTCTGGCTTCTTTGAGTCGGTATTGCAAAGGTTTAGGGTTTCAAGGTCTTCGGATCTTCTGGGCCTTTCGGAAATTCTGCTTTTTCGGCTTCTTCAGGCTTTGACTGTTGGCAGTCGGGGTCTTCGGGGGTTTTTCAGACTGTCCATGCTGGGGAGGGGGGGATGATCACGATCACGCTACTCTAAACTCCAAACCGTAAACACTGAACCCTCAATACCCCCGCATGAAAGCCCAGGCCTGATCCCCAAATCCCAGATCCTGCTCTCAAAAGATAGATGCTAACTCAATCTCTCAAACCTTACAGCAGCTTCTAGGGTGCAAGCCCGAACCTTCAAACATGAATATCGGGGCAAGCCCAAACCTTCAAGCCCTACTGCCTAAACCCGCAGGGTGGTTTTGACCAACGAGTGACTTTGCCTCCGAGCCTAACCAAAGCCCGCGTTGAAGCCTACATACATAATCTATGGCGTTTCCCACTGTTTTGGTGCTCTCACATTCCTAAATCTGCAGGGGTGCCCATGCGCCATGCACCCTGTAGTTTCCTGTCAGCTCGTGGCTGAGCTTCTTGCCTCCATTCACTGCAGGTTAGCAGTCAAGATTTGAGCCTTGTGGCTGTAGGACGAGGCTTGTTTCGCTTAGGAGAGAAGCACCATCCAGTGGAGCGATAGTAACAAAATCAATCATAAGACTAAGTGACTAAGGCTCATCATCAGTGTATCGTCTTCAACAGAGTTGTCATCATGTTCATCTGGCGCGAAACACGGCCAGATGCCCTGCATGGGAGGGGGTTGGCGGGGCGGGGACGGCGATACTTGGTTTAACGAATTGGTAAGTATTGGATACGGTCGCTACTTTTGCACTCGCGCTCTCGAGCTGTGGCACAGCGCAGGGACTCGAGCATTCTCCAGAACACAAGCTGTTTCAGGGAAACTAGGTGCCGCGCACTTCAGCTCTTGATGTAGTCTAAGATGCTCTGGGCTTTCAAAGTTCCCTGACGCGTTTCTTGTGGAAGTTGAACATGCTTCGGAGTGTATGGGGTATGGTTGAGGGAAGATCATCGGCAGACATGGTGCCAACCCTGCACGGACCCAGAAGCCTGCATCCCGGCATCGAAGCAATGGACCGATTCTCCTCGTTGCTCCGGCGCATCACTCTCGCCACAAGGCCAAGAAGAAAATCTGCCGCCAGCGGTGGTGCAGAGTTGAGGACTTGACGCTTGCGGCAAGGGGTTGAGTTACGGGTTCCGGCAGTGGAGCTTAGGTCCCCGGGTGTTGTCCAACATTTAGTAGAAGAGCTGGGGGATGACTGTCGGTCAAGGGAAGGCGCGGTTCGAAGATTGCCAAACGCGCCTCTGGTTGTGGGTTCGGTGGGTTCGGACATGCAGTTGTTGTCTTGCTTAGGCGGGTCAGGGCTGCCAGCTGAGGTCAAACAACAGGAGGCTGACAATGGCGAGGAAGGTACCATGGCACCGTAAAACCAGACGCCAGGGCAGCAGAACAGCTCCCACAAACCCTTGCAGGGTTTAGAGCCTAACTCCGTGATTCCTTGAACTTGGACCGTCAACTCCTTAGGTTCCTGCGGCCCTGAGCCTCACCTCCTAGCTCCTAGCTGCTGGCCCCTGACAAACCCTGAACCCTGAGCCTACCTCAAACACTTCAAGCTTCGCACCTGCTCCACTTTACCGAAGCACGAAGGACGTCCTGTTTGTCAGTCGGGATGGGTCTAGGGATCTTCGCTGTTGGGTTTGACGCGCTGAGTCGCATCATGGAACATTGCAACTGCTGTGCTTCTTGTGACACTCGCCGTGATGACCTGCTACTGCCGCTGATGATTATCAGTATCACCATGTCGATGCACAGGCGGGGTGGTGGGGAGCTCAGAGTTTGAGACTCAGGTGTCTTCGGCTGCAGTCCTCTTCTGAGGTCACCTCGAGAAAAGTGTTCCTTGCCAGGATCTTAGCGCATTTTCCAAACATTGAAGCATCCCCGCATTGGAGGCATGTAGATTTGGCCCAGGTCACATGTGGACTTGGCCAACCCAAACGTAAACATGCATTCCAAGTTTATATCCCAAATCCGATTCCCCGAACAGACAGCGTGAATCCCCGACAGCTGGGCCCTGAACCCTGAGCCAAGGCACCGAAGCCGAAGGCGATTCCACCCTCCCACGCCCGAGTCTGCCATAGCGTAATGGGGGGAGTGGCAAATAAATTAGTTCTGATTGAACTGTAAAACTGCAGCAGATCCAGGAAACACAACATGAAGAGTGACTAGCAGTAGCAGGTAGACAAACCATAGGCAAAGAATTTGGTTGAACCAAACAAACAACTATCATCGCGACAGCCGCTGCCGTCATCACCATCAACACAGCCAACGCCACGAACGTCGTCGCCGCCATCGACACTACATTCATCCTCACAGTCATATTGAGAGCTGCCATCATCACACGATCCCAGAATAGAAGCTAACGTTTACAGACAACACACTGCACCGATAAACCCTGAACAACAAGTCAACTCAGTTCAGTGGTCGCAGAATCTCTGACTTTGCCTTAGGGTTTAAGGGCTTTGGTTCAGGGCTGCCCAAGATTTTCTCTACTAGGTCGAATGTTTAGGGCTTGTGGTCTTCGATGTCGAACCTGTCGACACCAAAGCAGTTTGTCCACAAGCCTTCAAGCACCAAACACGGAACCCACATTTCAGGACAATGAACCCGAAAACCCTGCAAGCAAGGACACAAATGCTGGAGATGCCCTGAACTTCTAAGCCTTACAACAAAGTCCTCTGCAAGATAGGCTCCAATGATTAGAAGCCCCGCACCCCCACCCCTCATCTGAGGGTTTTGAGTATATGGATCTAAGGTTTCGGGTTTTGGGATTCTGGGTAGTGGATTACCGTCAGTCTTCGATTTGCTCAAAGCACATGCTCAGGTTCGGGCATCTGGCTCTCCTTCTAGGGTTAATGCACAGCAGCGCACGACATTTCGAAGCTGTCCGAAAGGCATCGCTGTTTGCAGGTACAGGGTTCTTGATCAGGAGCAGTTCGTCTGCACCAGCAATTGTGGCGCTTCCCTCAGTTGGCGGCTCGGCCTTCGTGTCTTCCATCCTACACCCGCTTTCCAAGACCCCAAGAACGTGCGCGGTTGGGGGAAAAGTGAGAACTCACAGAATGCAGCAATGCTGGAGCGAAGCTGCTGCTCGCCCCCCAATTATTGTTGGATCCCCTTGAGCAACAAAGACCGGAGCCACGCGTAGTATTTGCGCTGCCAGTCCGCACGCAGGCGCAATCATTCCCCTCTAAACTGGGCCGGTGCACTTGCCGGAGCTTGAGCGAAGAGTAAGTAGCAATCTGCTTCCGTCAATATACAGACTGCTAAACAACATACTCTAAATGTGTTCTGACATTGCGCTGGGAAACCCTGCACAACCTTGTACACCTCTGTTGGAGTCTGCATAAAACAACATAGCCATGTTTGCTGGGTCAGCACCACAACCTCAAACTCAGAAACCTTGGCCCTATCCTTGCGGGGGTAGAACAGGCACCGGCTTGCATAAGTGTCGTCAACTCGCACTTTGATCCCTACATTGCCAAGGTCTAGTTTGAGGCCTAAAAAATCAATCACACATGCGCTCGAAACGGCTCTTTTCTTAGAGTGTGTGTCTCTCTCTTTCTTTCTCAATAGGCTTCCTGTCTGTCCGTCTGTCTGATTGAAACAGACTCTCTTTGTGCCCCTCTCCCCTTCTCTCTCTTTCTCTGCTCATGGTGCTCCCTCTCAGAAAGTCAACATGCATGTTCGTGTGCATACATGCACGCACGCATGCTTGTCGGCTGCTTGTGCCTTTCGGGTCGGAGCTTTTTATGTGAAGTGCTCCCTGCTGCAGACCCGCCGCGATCCCACCAACTACGTGCCAACATGCCAGTTTGGAGGGTCTAGGGGCGATCGCTGAATTCGCGGCCGTCCAGTGCGAAAGACATGGACGAGATTTGGTATCCAGCTTGGGTTCGGATCCGAGCAGGCTCTTTGTTGCTAAGGGTTTAGGGTTTAGAGTTTCGGGTTTATAACATACCCTCATCTTGACGGCATCTCTGGGAGTATGATGACAAGTGTTGCGACGTTTTATTCGACTCCTCCTCGTAATCATAGTTACCAACCCGGCAATGTCATCTGCGATCACGAAAAAGAGCATGCTCATTTCTACTTCTGTGACCTTGTCTTCATTTTGCTATGCCTTCCGTCAGTGCAGCCATTCATGAAGCATGCAAAGCCGCCATGACATTGAAAGCCGTTAACCGCCATCGTTGCCATTGCCACCACTGGTGTCTTTGCTAGTGTTACTCCTTCAACTCGTTTTACTTGCAATAGATGGCCCTGTACAAAATGGCCACCAGTTGGTGAATCAGTAGTGCTGTATTTGCTGATAGCGGCAACTTGAGCACAAGGAGGAGTAATGATGGAAGTGCTCACAACTGTAACTACCCTTGCTACTACCACCACACCACCACAGCCACACCACCACGGCACCACACCATCACCATCCCATCATCACTACCAAGGACTGAAGCTCCCCAGATTAACCCTGTTACTTGCCGATGCTGCAAATCCTCCCCCGCAAGTCTAGAAAGCAGAAAAGCCGTCGCCCTCTGACTCAACGGAAGATGAGGCTTTGTAAGGGTTTCAAATTTTTTTGGTTTATGAGCGCTGAACCAAGTTTCAGAATTTCAGCTAGGTTCATCCACTGACCTGAAATCCAGAAACAGCCAGTCCTTGTTCTCGTCCCTACCGGTTCAAGAGCCGTACGACTCGGAACTCTTAAAACCCCAAGCTCGGGATGAAAAGTTCTTCCGTTTGCGAAGACGTTACCTTGTTCATCGAGGTCTTTTGAGGCCCGCGGCTCACACGCGAAGGGGCTTCAGGCTGCGGTGATGCACGCTTCAGGTCGGAGGACTTTGGTGAAGCGTGCGCGGACTTCGGAAGACCAACGACCCACTCCAACTCCAAACAGACACGCAGAAAAGAAGGGCCGAAGACCCGGCATCTTCAGCACCGATACATGGCAGTGAGCATGTCTCAGAAGGCACAGCCTCTGAGGCTGCCCGGCCTGTGACCTCACATGTGCTGAAGGCGCTCGCCGGAGCAGCCTCTAAAGTTTCAACCGCATGCGAAAGCCACATAACAGCCTGTAAATGCTATTGTGTTCTGAGAACCAGGAGGCCAGCCAACCAACCAGAGCAACAAGAAGCCCTAAAGCCCCCGGTCGCCATTTCCTGATTCTTGAACACCTGAGCCCAGGGCTCAGCACGACAAAACGTTTCCATGATGGGAGGACTTTGCCCACCTCTTCGGAGCTCGTAGGACGTCACACGGTTTAGGGTTTAGGGTTTAGGGTTAAAGTCTGGTGCTCAGGGCTCTCTAGCGGTCTTATTGTGCTCAGGGCTCTGGATTTGGATTTGTTCGCAACATTCCAATAACCTCAAAGCCTGAACCCATAGCATGGAACCCCACAACTCCAAACCGAGATGAGCCAGATCCGAAGACTTAAACCCTTCGCTCCGTAGCTTTCTTGGCTCGGAGGCCAAGTCCTCCCGGGAAAACGGCCCATAGGGCCCGAAGCGCCTCCTTTCTAAATGCGAACAAAGCCTGGATCCGCGATGCAAGCTGTTTTAAAGCGCTTGGGGCCTTAAAGGGCTCAAAACACAATCAGTAGAGCTTGGGGCTTCGGGCGTAAAGCTTGGGAATGAAGTGTAGAGTTTAGTCTGGCAGGGGATTGTGATTGGTATACACGTTAGAGTCAGAGCTTGCGGTGTAGCCAGTCGAACGAACGATACAAGCAACTCTGAAGCTGAAGACACCGGGCTTTGCAATTCATGGGCGGGCAGCGCCAGGTACGCAGGTGGTCCAAAACGTGAGGCCTGGCCTGCATCCAGGGCACTGGGTCAGGAGCACACTATCTTCCGGGCTATTCGCAGCAAATATCGGATGTTAACGAACCCCACACCTTTCAAGCCCTCATACCCAACGTTTGCATGGCCTATAAGCTATACGAGATGCGTTAAACGCGAGTGGCTTCTTGACCCAAGAATCGAAAGCCTAAACCTTGACGTTTAGAATGGAGGAAACCCCATCCGAAACCCAAACGCGCATGGACACAACGAAACTATGTAGTATCAGTAGTATCACATAACAGCATCTACTGCCATAACTATGCTGGTATTTAATGTTTTTAAATTCTTCGGACCGTGGGTCCCGTTTCTCCAGAAGCGCACTTCAAGAAGCATGAAGCGCACCCAAGTAAAACCCTGAAGCCCGAAACCTCATGCCCTGTCCTTAGAATCCTTAGATCTCAAACCCCGAAGCTTCTCATGGCAGAGCCGGCAGCCACGAAAGTGGGGTCCGGCATCCGGCTACCACTTCCGGCCTAGGGGGTTTGGAAGTGATATGGTTAAAGCTTCAAGGAAGAATCGAACTTATGCAGGCTTCGATTCTTACCTCAACAACGTTATTCCAATCCCTCCAGATCGTACCAGATGCGCATGACACCTACCTTCACACCATGAAGACCTACCCGCAGGTGTGCTCCTCTCAGGAACCAAACGCCCGAGTGCAAAAACAGTGAGGCTATCCAGTCCAGTACTGGAATTTCCGTGTGTGGTGGGAGACCATCACAGGGAATGATTGGGCGGGGGGGGGGGGATTCATCAAAGAGTAAGAGAGATCTGCTCTGCCGTTCACCTTGCGGCCAGATCCGAACCAGCGCTCCGTCAGGGCTACAAGTAGACTTGGGTGGAGTTCAAAAAGAAGCCCTAAAGACCAGAGAGCCCTGGAGTTATCGGATGTGCACTCATTTGCAGGCCGACAGACAGACTCATTGCCAGGTCGACATCTCTCTTATGCAGCCAGAGAGCCTGAAGCGACGTTTCTGGGGGCAATAACGACAATAATAACAATGAGGATAATGATGCTGCCGGTGATGACGATGATCATGATGATGAAGATGATGGCGGTGATGGTGGTATCGATGGTGATGGTGGTGATGGTGATATCGATGGTGATGGTGGTGGTGATGATGATGGTGGTGGTGAAGAAGAAGAGGATGAGGAATATGTCATGTCATCATTTGACAAACCAGCATGGTAGTACCGGTAGTGGCTTTGATGATGCTCATGATCTTGCTTTTGCACTACCTATCAGGGCACATGATGGAGCCCCCGGATACGTGTGAACTCCTCCGAATGTGCGAATGCCGGACAGGCTTTTTGATGAAGGATGAAACCCTCCTTCGACTCAGCGCCAGGTGCTTCGTGAAAGAAGAAGCGAAGGTAGAAAGGCTAATCCTGAGATTCTTGGTTAGATAGAGGAACCGATTTCCGGTGTAGAGATGCAGCCTCAAGTCCGCCTAGGCCTGATTGAAGACGCAAAGCACCAGAAATGATACTGACACCTCGAGTAACGAAACGAAAAGCTAGAAACGTAGAACAAAACCACCATCGGCAAAGGCGGCAGGCTTTCAACTACGGAAAACGATTGTGATAACAACTAACACAACCGTCACAGACCTCATTACCATCATGATCATCGGCATCATCACCACCACCACCACCACCGTCAAGATCACTCAGTATCCACTGCTCTCCCAAAGAACCCTGCCAAACCCGGAAGCCTAAACCCTGCTCTAGGAATGGTTCGGCAGTGGGGGTTTGATGTTTACCACTAGCGCTGGAGTGCAAAGCTGGGTGTTGTAGTGCGCAATCATGTAGCGACACACCCTCTCAATAACGTCTGCAAACCCCTTCTGCACACCCTGAGCCGGCACAAGAACTTAGCAGCCGTTGGGGTCTACTTGCGTGTCTTCGATCTGATGCTCACTCTACACCGAGTCTTTCGCTTCGGGCTCTCGGCCGGTGATAGGCAATGCCATAAGGCAGCGTCATCACCACAAGTCTCGCCTTGACCCGAGACCATACAGAAGTTCCTGCTAATTCCTAGCGTGTTGCTTTGATAATGTTGTTGCCCACTTCTACTTTGAAGTCGCTGTCAGAGAATAATTTTCTTCAGTGTTGTTAGCTAAGGTGTGGACGGTATGGAATGGAGGATTTCAACTTCAGGACGTTGCAGGTTGCCTCCTGGCTGGAGGGTGGCGAGAAAAGCAACAAAGAGCGGTCACTAGTTGACGGCATTGAACCGTGCTGAGACGCAAGGAGGCGGCTCTAGACCCCAATTCCACTGTGCATCCAGAACAGAGGCCTCTCCATAAACCTCTGAACCCCATAAAGCCTTAAACTTTACACTCGAATCCCAAAGTTGGCCTTGAACACTTGCTTCGTTTTGAATACGGAGACAACGACAAAAGAAGGACACCAACCCAACCAGAACGACCGCCACTACGATTGCCATGATCACCGCGAACCACGATTGTCTCTGCCAGCTTGCAATGTACGAGGTGAGGAATACACGTTCGCAGTTGTTTTGTCAGAAACCTATTGCTGTGATGCAAGAAGCCGTTCTGTGATCAAGTCCTGGCATGACAGTTGCGGGAACAAGGCAGACAGCTCCGAGAAAGTGGAAGGCATAGGCGGGAAGCTAGCTGACGAAACCCTGACCCCTTTGAAAAGAGCCACCTGAGGTCTTCTGAGCACATGTGTATATTCCTGCAGGATGTGGTTGCAGCACACCACAGCGGCGCACGGGCTCAAGAGTCGCGGATGACAGATTAGGGTTGAGAATTCGCGTTCTAGGAAACGAAAAGAATGTCGCTGCCGGAGTTAAACAAGAATCAGGACACCATAGTAGCCCACTCTCACACCATCAACTTGCCACAAACCCCAAACAGGAATTCAGATTTCGGATGTCAGGCTGACGGGTGCTTTGGCAAGACCCTCCTGGGTTTGGCAAGGTACTTGACCCCGGACATGTGACGGTCCGGAAATCTTTCGTGTTGTCCGGGATAGGCATCACTGCCGCGGATCCTAGGTTCGTGTGGACTCAATCTCGTGCAGACACTGGGTGATGTTGGCTTTGCGCCAACCTTTCAGCGAAGCCCTTTGGCCCTAAACAGCGGAGCCATTTGTCTTGTTTTGCTCACTCTGCGATGCGTCGCACAGGCCCTGGCTCGAGAATTCCGCTTCCTTGGCGCTGTATCTTCCAAGTGGCTTGTTTGAAGAAGCTACAGGGTCTCTCGTTCGGGGCTGTGGGCATTCTGAGTTTGAGGGGGTTCGGGAGTATGTGTTTCGGTGTGGGCTGAACTGCAGCAACCTAGCCCTACACCAAATCAAGCCACACCCTCACACTCCCACTCCCTGACTTGAATGGGCTTCCTTGAGGTTCAGGGTTCGGCTTTAGGCTCAGGCTGCATTCGGAATTCACGGTTGAAGGCATTGAACAACATGTTCCTGCAAGCACTTGTGAGAACCGCAGGGGGGGGAGGGGGAGGTGTAGAGCGAGGTGTAGAAAGTCCCGCATTAGATGCGAAGCGGAGACGACTGATTTGGAGTTTCAAGTCTCTCATCGCACTGCCCTCCTCTGTTGTAGCCGCCCTTGTGAGCTGGAGCTCAGGCCAAAGGAGAAGGCCCTTGCATATCACTTCTGCGCCCGGTGCATGTCACATCCGGTTCTCGGCCGACGAGCCGACACGACACAGTTGAGGACCGGAGGGCCGGCAAGGTGGCCGAATGCGGCCCAGCTTGGGCGACTAGCGTTCAGGCGTCGGGGGTTTGAGATTCTACCGACAAGGAGGACAGTGAGACGGTCAAGGAGTTAAGGGTGTAGCATGTTCGAGCTGAGGCATCGACCAGGGTGAACACGGTGCCTATGAGTGCTCTCACATCCGGCTACACATAATGCAAATGCCTGCAGGTGTGATAAAGGACTACGACTTCTTTCCTAGACTGAGATCCCTTGAACGAGGATGACGGTAAGGACCGTATTGTTTTGTGAAGTTGCATAAATCACGTCATGAAAGTCTGATCTAAACTACTGGAGGAGTCAATCACTGTGCAGCTGTCAATCACTGTACAGCTGTCTAGACTTCTTGCAGCAAGGGGCGATCTTGGTCAGACAGTCCATTGAGACCGTCGTCGCCAACCTTTTGAAAGGAACAGAGCCCAGGACAGCCGTCAAGGCCTTAAGAAGGGCTCGGGGTGGGTGATGATGATGACATAATCATCACAACAATCTGACCGCTGCAACCATATCAACAACCACCGCAACCATCCACAACAACCACAACGACCAGAACCACAACAGAGACAACCACAACAACAACAACAACCACCACCGCAACCACCACAACCACTACAATCGCAACCACAACATACTACTACTACTACTACTACTACTACTACTACTACTACTACTACTACTACTACTACTACTACTACTACTACTACTACTACCACGACTACGACTACGACTACGACTACGACTACGACTACGACTACGAATACTACTACTACTACTACTACTACTACTACTACTACTACTACTACTACTACTACTACTACTACTACTACTACTACTACCACGACTACTAACTACAACTACAACTACAACTACAACTACAACTACAACTACAACTACAACTACAACTACAACTACTACTACTATTACTACTACTACTACTACTATTACTACTACTACTTGTTGTCGGTGTCGCTGTGGTTGTGGTGCTTGTGGTGCTGGTGGTGCTGGTCGTGCTGGTCGTGCTGGTGCTGCTGCTGCTGCTGCTGCTGCTGCTGGTGGTGGTGGTGGTGGTGGGGTGGTGGTGGTGGTGGTGGTGGTGATAGTGGTGGTGGTGGTGATGGTGGTGGTGGTGGTGGTGATAGTGGTGGTGGTGGTGGTGATAGTGGTGGTGGTGGTGGTGATGGTGGTGGTTGTGGTGGTGGTGGTGGTGGTGATAGTGGTGGTGGTGGTGATAGTGGTGGTGATAGTAGTGGTGGTGATAGTAGTGGTGGTGATAGTAGTGGTGGTGATAGTGGTGGTGGTGATAGTGGTGGTGGTGATAGTGGTGGTGGTGGTGATAGTGGTGGTGGTGATAGTGGTGGTGGTGATAGTGGTGGTGGTGATAGTGGTGGTGGTGGTGGTGGTGGTGGTGGTGGTGGTGGTGGTGGTGGTGGTGGTGGTGGTGGTGGTGGTGGTGGTGGTGGTGGTGGTGGTGGTGGTTATCGTTTGTTGTTTGTCGTTTGTTGTTGGCTGTGGGTTGTTGGTTGTTGGTTGTTGGTTGTTGGTTGTTGGTTATTTGCTGTTTGCTGTTTGCTGTTTGCTGTTTGCTGTTTGCTGTTTGCTGTTTGCTGTTCGTTGTTTGCTGTTGCTGCTGTTATCTTCGTAGTTGCAGCATCAGGCGAGCACATGCGAATAGAACTCGAAACCTGTCACCGGCGATGCTCATGATTGAAGATTTTACACTGATGCCAAGATGTAGCGCTTCGGGGTTTTTGGAGTCTTTCGGATGCAGGGTCGGAAGACTCTACCATAACAACAACAAGTCCGAGTCCTACACCCTAGACCTCATCTAACTGCTCTGAAACCGCTCTGATTCCTAAAGTCGTCGACTGAAAGCTTCTAAGCCGTTCTGCGCCCAAAGTTCTCAGCTTCATGTGGAGTTTCGACCTCTCAAACACTCCCTGCATGCCGAATCCCTGACCCACTACTCCTTGGACCACAAGCCCAATAAGCTGAGCAGCATTTTCGTTGCCATTCAGGCAGGCCAAGATGTATGCGCGCACAAACCAATTGCCATTGGCAAGTTTCTGAAGTTTCTCTTGCTGCGACTGCATGTCCTGTTTAGGTCTTAAGAGTCTCGGGTCTCGGGCTTCCACACCCTCAAAGCGATGGTTCCCATGCACACTTCCCAGCAGACAATGCCGAAACATGGGTGTCGAAGAAACTGCGCAAAGCTTCTGATCTTACCTTTAAGATGTAGGAGCCACCGCAAAACCTGAGCTTCGAAATCTGAAACACTCGCAGGGGTGAAACACTACCACGGCCTACATTAGGCGACCCTGGATCCTAAACCAGTTTTCTGCACAAGGTCAAGCATTTGAGCTCAGACTCAAGCCTGCGAGCCACCACAACCCTAAAGCTTCCTCCGACCCCCAAAAAGGACAGAATCCTTAAATTAAGATTGCTCCCACTCCTCGCGATTTCCAGTCAACAGCTGCAGCACCTGCACTTTTCAACACGCACGTGCAGGGCAGGGTGTTGGAGTTCAGGGCTTCTGTGCTCTTTTCATGGCATCTGTTTTGGGACTTCGGGTTTTTCGTGGCTTACACTCTATACTACAATACAATATGACATAGTACACTATAGTATAGTATAGCAGAGTGCAGCCTAATACCATATCATATAATAACATCTAGAATCTAAAGTAGAATATGTTATTATATACTATAGTAGAACGTAATTTAACATAATGAAAACAATTCAATAGAGTAAATCCTGGTATAAGAGACTAACTATCATAATGAAGTATGATAGCATAGTATAAGATCACACCCCATAATGAAATAGTTTACGGATTTGGTATATAGTGAGATTCAAGATAGATATAACAAAAGTGCAAATAGAAGATAATATAAAACAATACAATCTCATATCATATCATATAATGTCGCATCATCCCATATAGCATGATATGCTACGAATTCATTACAATAAAACATATAATATAAAACCATATAACACAATATCAAAAGTCGTATGTAAAACAGTATAAAAATGGAATACAATATAAAATACTAGACTTTAGTCTAATATACTCTGGCATCACGTACTATAGTACAATGTCATATACTATAACCTGATATCTAATCATATAAATAAGCATAACAGAAAACAACATAACGTGATACAATCTGTTTTACAAACTGGATATAGGATATATATATATAAACTAATATAACTGTAAACTACCATGAATGTAAACTTAATACAAATATGATACAAACATGAGCATAGTACAGCATGATGTAATAGAACACAGCATAATATAGTAGAATACAATATACAACTCACATACATACATACATACATACATACATGCATACATACATACACACATACATACATACATACATACATACATATACATGGACATACACATATATATATATATGACACTGTGGGACTTCCTATTTGGGTCTCTGAGGATCTCAGATCTCGGCTTCTTGGAGTCAAGACTTCAGCCTGTGGGGTTCGGGTGACGGGGTTGATGGAATCGGATATGCTATCATATGTAGCCTGGTGTATTATACTATAGCATAATATAATATACTACAATATGATGTGGCATCATATACTAAAGTATCCAAACAAAGGTGCGGAGGTGGGCACCGAGAGAAAGGCCTTGCTAAACACCTCAAGAGCCGCAAATCCGAAACCTGACGTGCGAAACACTTGACCCGAAGGCACAGGAAGCTCGCAAAGAGCATAATTCACCTGTTGAAAGTTCCTGTCATCATCTATGGGGTCTAAGACTCAAAGTTCAGCATGGCCCCTGTGCAAAGCTTGAGAACCCTGCTGATACCAAAACTTCTCATCCACTGCAATCGAGCAAAGCAGTGCAAAATCGCTTGCAGCATTATGGATTTTGCTCAAAACCCTGCTTGCGGGACCCTGAACCCTAAACTCTCAATCCTGCTTCAGGTTCATGTCTGAGAATTCAGCCCCCTCACATGCCTGGCTCTTGTATTTGTCGCGAGTTTGCTTTCGCGCACGTCTTGCCGGACCTTGGCTTGTTTGGGGTCTGAGAAGGGTTGAAGATTCACGAAACCGTTGAAAACCCAGATGCAAGTTGCCTGAAAGCGGCCACGAAACCCCAAGATAAAAACATCAAAAGCACAACCCACACAAGCCCTCAACCCTGCTAGACCCCAAAGCCTAAAGATGTAGATGCTAGAGTCCTTGCGTGCCTCAAAGAGCACGAAGAAAGATGCACTGAGCTGAACCGCCAACAGAATCGGGGATCGATTGCAATCGGGATCAGGGCTTGGGAATTTGGCATGTGATAATGTACCCACATGGCCAATTCTTTTCGAGTAGGATTACTTTTGCTGTGGATTAACCTCGCAGACTCACGAATCCATAAAGGGTCGAGGGTTCAGGCTCTGGAAACACCTCGAATCGATGCAGCAAAGCAAACTCCTGCACCCATCCCACGATAGCCAAAGAGCCGTCCTTCCTTGCTGGATGGATGTGGCAAAAGGAACAACCTTGATGCTCTTATCGATTTCAGTCGACCGGGTTTCGGATCAGGGTAGGAAGGTAGCGGGCTGCGGGGCTGGTTCAAAGCGGCTTCGTGGCACAATCGGAGAATAACTTGACATTGGGCAGTGTAACATGTATTCTTGTATTTACGTAGGCATGCACATACGCAGGTAGGTACGCATGTATGTGAGTGCATGTATGTCACCATTGCTGCGAAAACACGACTTTCAGGCTCAAGGGATGGAGGCTTAGTGTAAGTACCGCAGGGGTGGTGCAGGGCTGCCTCTCTTTGAAGAGGTTCGAGTCGGGTGTGTGGCCACGGCAGACGGTTTGGGGGCTGGCGTGGGTTCATGGGGTCAAACAGACTCTGAACCCAAAACGCAACACTGCCGATTGATCTCGGGCTCAGGGGTGCTCGTGCCAAGGCCCGCCAGTCCCACTCCCCGACAGGCGTACGCGGTGGTTTTAGCTACGAAGCATCACCACGACTCGTACTCAAGAGCGCAAGACTCGGAGGACCTCGAGCCCCGAAACACACTTGAGGATCCTGTCTCGGAACTTAGACTTTCGGTTTCAAGGCTCAGGGCTTTGATTGTGAGATGCCTATAAGACATACAAGCCCGCAGACTGCAAGAACTCCATTGTAGGGAACCTGACTGCTCAACCCCAAGAATCCTGAAGCCTCAACCCTCAAACGAGATCGGACCTCAAACTCCAAAGCTTGAACGCAATCAACAAGTCAAGGCCTAGTCTAAAGCTTTAACCTTGGGCTTAGGTGCTGGGGTCACGATTCCAGCAAGGTCTGTTTTCTAGGGCTGAGGGTGCGAGATGTGGAGTTTCAAGGTCCCGAGTGTCAATGTTGCAGGTCAAACTGACTAGATCCAACCCGCGAATTTGGATCCTGAACCTTGGTGCCCAGGAGCCCTCAAATTTACGGCACCCCACGGAGCTCGCGAAGAAGATGCACGGGTTGCCTTGGCGATTTTACGCAACATCATGCAAGGCAACATCGATGAATGACAACTTTCTACCGAATGATTGAATCCCGTCATCCCGAATCCTTCCAGACCAATACCGCGAAATCAAAACCAGGGTTCAGGGGTTTCTTCAACCTACCAGCCCTCAACCTTAAGCCTTACCATCGGCAAGGCTGCATTCACCTGAACTGGAGTGGGTAGTCGACGCTGTGAACTCCGTCTCCACGACGATGGAGGACGGCGACGGCTCGGCCTACATCCGGCACGTGGGTGGGAAGTCTGCGCAGCGGTCAAACGATACAGCCCACTTAAAGCCAACAAGAAGAAAGACCATTATGAACAATACTGGACAGTCTTAGCCATACCAGTAGTTCACAGCCTTCAAAGATATAATAGCATAGATCCTAAACAGTGAAAGAGCACCCATAGCAGTCCAAGCTCATTCCCAAGAACTCCCACTTTCGCATCCCCGAGGCTCCCAAGACCCACCAAAAAGAGCTGGGAGTTCTGAGAAAAATACGACATAATATAGAATGCCATATGATATAAATCATGTGAAATAGTATACACTAAATACACACATGTGTGTATATATAGATATATTACATGAAACAGTATACGCTGAAATATGGGAGGCGAAAACGTGCTGAGCTAAGAAAATCCAGATGATCGAGACCTCATAGTGCCCCGATTCCGCAAGTCGAGCCGTTCTGATGTGCCCAGGATGGGCCTAATCATGCTACTGCGATTGCTGTGCTACTCTTTTTATGTCTAGAATTCCAATATTATCCATGAACTGGCGCTGTTGATGACAAGATTGCTTGTGTGATCATCTAAAAACAACAGTCCCTAGCCCCAACAGCCTGAGCCCCAAACCATAAGCCCTAAGCCTCAAATCACCCCAACTCCTCGGACAGCTTGAAATCTGATCATCGGATTTGCCTCCAACTTCCCATCGAAGCTCCAACCGGTCAGTTCTCCTCGCGGTTCTGGTGCGTCAATTTCTGCGCAAGGCCACGAAAAACTCCTGGCACATCTGGCACCATGAAAACGCGGCATGCCACTCAGGGTTGAGGGTTTAGGATTTGGCGGGGTTTCGGGCTTGGGGTTCAGGTTTGGTGTAGGATTCGACATATGGATTCGGAATTTGGCTGCTTGCCAAGCTTTAAGACGTAACGTTGAAAAGCAGCACAGAACAGATTTCGTGGATGAGTTTCGATGGTCGCTGATCGTCTGAGAGTTAGGCTTCGGAGATTACATGCACAAAAAAACTGGTGGCTGTTGGCGGGATAGGCATTGGTCGAGGAGCGCAGGCACGGTATCTTAGCAGCTGACATGTTGGAGGTGGGTGAAAATTCACAGACAGCTAAAGGGGCATGACTAGGCAACAAGATGCTGATACTGATAAGGGCGAGATAACATGAATACCGCAACATCGGATGCCCAGGTGCTGGTACCAGAGAAAGCTTGCCCCCGAGACCTCCCAACAGCCCTCAAGTTCAACCACGAACCCCACATAGTTCCGCACCATCACTACAGTCCTGGCTGGTTTCTGCACCCTGGGCCTTGATCTCTTGAACCCACCACGAACCCCACTTCAAGCTTCACACCTGCTCCACTTCGCCGAAGAGCGCAAGACGTCCTGGGACATTTGCTGCTAGGTTTGATCGTGTTGATTCGTATGTTGGAATGATGCGACAGCTGTGTTTCTTGTGACACTAGTTGCGACGACCAGTACGACTGCTATTGCCGCTGTTGATTCAAAACTAATCTTTTACGTGGTCATAATATCAAACTTCCTCCCGCTATGGCTCTCTCGATCGCCGTGGACTCAGTCAGCACGCCTATAGCCAACTCTTGTGCCATGTGGTTAGTGAATATTATGTGGCACTGTCTGCACTAAGATAATGTATAGAACTGCTTTGTGTTTGTACATATATATATATATATATATGGTCGTATATATACATATATATGCATACATATGTGTAGAATTCTATTGCTGCCTACAAGACTGAAGACTCCAAGCCCCTCTCTTCTTGAAGAGGGGTGAGGGGTGAGGGTGCAACTAGAGTTTAGGATCGCGGCTTTAGGGCCTTTAGGGTTGTGGGCTTTGGGTTCGTCGCCGGGGGGGGGGGGGGGGGGTGAAGCTCTCAGGGAATTGCTCAACCGTCCTCAGAGGTCACCTCGAGAAACGTGTTCCTCTGCCAGGAGCGGAATTTGGGGGCCTAGGGTTTTGGGCATGGAGACTTGGGCCTTTTGCAGAGGCTGGATAGCTGTGTTTGGTCTCAGTTTGGAGCGGTTTCTGGCATCCGTTGCCGGACAAGTGAAGCCCGTCTGCTGATCATCATCGACTACTGCTGCTACTACTACTACTGCTACTACTACTACTGCTACTACGACGGTTACTCTTTCGATTGTCATCTCAATTGCCGAATGGCTAGTGAAGCAGGTTAGCCTCTCTGGTAAACACAGCTGTTGACATCGTATAGCGAAAACTGTTCAGCTTGCGCTTGGCATAAAGCTGTGTAGGGTTGCGGAAGGGGGACGTGGACTAAACATATTTATCCCATCGAGCTCAGCAAGAGATGTTTGAACGTTTTGGTTGGAAATTTGTAGTCTGGAACGAAATACTGGAAAAGAAAAACCCTACGTAACACATCCATCACCAGGTAGTGGTCAGCGGCCAGCAATGAACCCTTCCGAGCGCCAGCTAACACTCAACTCTCAACCGAGAAGTACTCCAGCTAGAACTGGTTCAGCATAAGCGGTATTGAAAAGAACAACAGTCACCGCAATCGTCATAGCCATACAGCTACCAGAGAGATCGGGAGATGATACGGGGCATGAACGAAGCCATTCAGAGCCTGATCCGAATCTAAGGTGGAAAGCCTGACATGCTTGCTGGCTGTGATCAGGACTTCGGATTGCAGATGACGTCATACTAGTAACCAGTCTTCACATCCACGCCTCGCACGGCGGCAGCCGCTCTCAACCTCTCCCCTAAGCAAACACCCTAAATCCTAAACTCCTGGGCCCTGCACCCTGAGCCAAGGCACCGTAGCCGAAGGATTTGACACCCTCCCACGCCCAAGTCTTCCATGGCGTATTGCGGGGGAAAGATGCTGGTTCTGAATGAACTCATCGATAAAATTGCTGCAGTGCCAGGGAGCACAACATCAAGTATGATAGAAGCCGGAGAGCAATCATACTACGAGATGCAACAACAGCAACCCATGGTAAAGACATGGCACACACCAATCACTACCATCATCGTCATCATCATCGTGATGGGCATGGCCGTCTCCGCACGACGCAGCCAACACTACACACGGTGCTCGTCGTCGTTATCGTCACCATCATTTGGCAGCATCATCAGCTGCATCAACATGATAAACAAAACCCTCATCGTTAGCGTAGCGAAGGAGCAGAGCCGAACCTGAATGCACTGGAGATAGTACAGGGAAGAACAGTACAAGCAACGGGCCAGGCGCGCCGACGGTCAGCAAAATCGCTCAAGACATGAAACATTATCGTCCAACAAACCCGCTCGTCGGCAGAGCGGTGAGAATATCAGGCACGTCGCGCTGCGTCAACACGCACCAGCTGCGGCAAGGATAGAAGAAACGGCGGTGGCAGCAGGAGCAGCAGCAACAATTGTGACAAAAGCGGCAGCTACCGTTGAAGTCATCATCACCGCCATCCTCATTATCGCCATCAGCAGCGACAAACCCGTCTTGGTGGGCATGTGAATGGTAATAACTATGGAGATTATGGTAGGCACAGCTGGCAAAATACCAGCATTGGCTGATGGAGCACAAGCACAAACATGCCAACACTCCTTCAAACAACAAAACGAATGAATAGCAACACCCAACAGCCTCGACCACCAAGAGACAAGCCATGCTGAACATTGATACATCGAACCCACGATTAGTCAAAGTATCAAGTTACTCGCAGTACTGGTCGCCACCTTCGCAGAAGCAGCGGTTGCTGCAATGGCGGTAGCAACAAAGAACACAGAGAAAGCAAGCCTGCCTCTATCTGACTCTACTGTCTGGTGCTTAGTAGGGAATGGGGGAATGGATCCCTATAGCAGTCCCTATGTAATCCCCAATAATAGTCCCCATAACCGGCACAACCCTTTCCCCCATTCCCTACTAAGAACCAGACAGTCTATCAAGAAGGTGACATCGAGTTTCTCTTGCCCCATGGATGAACCGTTGCATATGCACCTTATCCGTCGGAGATGCCTTGACCCCTGATGTCCAAGCCCGGGCCCCTTTGCAGTTCGTAGTTTGAAGGCCTCGTACTGGGAAGTCCGAACACGAGGGGGCTTGCTGCGAACATTGGGGTGTAGGGTTTCGGTCCGCACGTTTCTCCTTTTGGTTGCTTCCCGGCGGCATGCGCTTTCACATGCGGCTTAACCTTCCGAGAATTGAGAAAAGCTTCGAGGTGCTTAGTGTTCGGAAATTATGGCTTCGGGTTTAGGCTTACTTTAGGGTCTATGAGTGCGCTTTCATGGGCCTGGAGGCATCAATCATCATGTAAAGGAGCCACTCAGCAGCTGCTTTGCAGCACACATGTCCATAGAGCACATCTCTTTCAGCAACCGGTTCGGAAAGGTTGCTACAGCCAGTACACATGGATGCATCATCCCCCAAATAGTCTCAGAGCATGCCACAGGGTCTGCGACTGAAGAAATATCCTTTCTGAGTGTGTGCTGCATCTTTCCATATCGCAAAGTTTACAGTATTCGCATCCAGGAATGCGAAGCCCTAGACCGAACGCACGAATTGTTCCTAGCGCATTTGAATCACACTTGATGGGAATCCGAAACAAACTCCTAGTAAGCGCCTCTACTTAACGCTTCCGGCATTGGCTTTGCACGTGTAGTGTGAGGACACCGTGGCGGAACACTGGCACAGCTCATGCACGACTGTACGATAATCTCATGGAAGTGTTGAAGTGTATAGAAAGAGCTTCGTGTTGTCCAGAACCACAAACATCAACTGCACCGTGCCCACCAATGCTCTAGGCCCTAACTGCCCCACACCCCACATCAGGATACGGAGTTCTTGACTCCAGCTAGCCTTATGGAGCAACCAACGATTCGGAGAGAATTGAACTCGGCAAACCCATATCGACCCATCAGGCTTAGATATTGGTGGATGCGCAGCATGATCATGTAGTCAGGCGGTGCAGAGAGATGTGCAGCAACCAGCCACTGCTGACGGTAAGAAACATCCCAGCTACCGAGACTCGGTGTGGAATACCGCCCTTTCTGCCATCTGCAGGCGGTACAGACTGGGATAGCAATCAAAATCACACAGGGGTTGTTCCAACTTATGCTCCCTTACGGGGCCCCTGTATTCCGACCTTCCACATGCACACTCACAGGGGCACACTGTGGAGAGGTCAGTCTGGCTTCTTGCTGAAGCTCGGAACAGAACATCCATAGATAGGACTCGGCTCGAAAAAATTTACTGGGAACTAAGCCCGGAGGCTGAACAAAAAGATTCATCCGACTTCGGAGCTCGCGCAGAGTGTGGAGTCTTCAGTGGCAAGGATCCCGTGAGGTTGATTTGCCGCTTGTGAAGGCTGTGTAGTCGTGGTATAAGACTTTGCATGGGTTCTTGCTTTACGACCGAGGCTAGTAAGGCTAGTAACTTAATACTTGAGGCTGTGACTTTCTTGGACATGGCTCCCTGCAAAACTGAGCCGCTCTGAGCCTGAAGCCCTCAACCCAAAGCTGCATAGCTGCAAACACAAACCCAAAACCTAAAACTTAAAAGCCTTAGCGGTAAAACCAAGCATAAACGCTAAACGTGAAAAACTACATTCTAAACCAAACCGTACACTCGCAGACCAAGCCACGGGGTAGCAGGTCGGATGTGGGTGGCTTGGGGCTGAGGTTTCATGTCTACGCTTCGACCTAAGGGTCTTTCCAAGCAGATTCCGAGAAACTCCCTGCGGTGAAGGCCTGATCGGCAGCGAGCAGCCACAGTGGAGCCCAAGTACCAACAAGCCCCTTTGAGGCTTGAGGCTTAAGTCTTGGAGCTTTGCTGCTCCAGTAGAGCATTCCGGATTACAGTGAGGCTTCGACCAGACATCGCCCTAAACCAAAGGCAGACTGCTCAGCCTTGAGATTTAGCGATGAGGTTAACCCTACAGCTAGGAATTTTGAGTGTTTCGTTGAGGGTTTTTGAGGTTGATGATGAGGGTTTACCCTATTTTAGTCTGAGAGTTTAGGCTTGCGGTTTCGGGTGCGGGTGTTCGCTTTGACGGCTTGGGGTGAACAGGCCATATAAAAACGCGGAACCCTCTCTGAAACAAGGAACTACAAATACAGAGTAATGTAATAGAGTAGACGACAATGCAAAAATGTACTGCAATATACTAGAACTCATACAGTATAATACAACACAATATAAAGGATACAACGTAAGATAGCATCATATATTACAGATACAGTACACGACCATGCAATGCAATATAGCATAATATGCTGCAATGTAATACAATATAATATTGCACAACACAAGATAGTAGAATACATTATAATTAAAATAAAGTACTAAAATATACAATACAATAAAATAGACAACACAATACAATATGGTACAAAATAATGATTGAAAATACAATAAAACACAATGATGCAATACAATTCAATACAACATGCTACAGTACAATATAGCTTTATGTATACAACATGATATCATGCAATATGGTATTGTAACATATAACATGGCACATTCTATAAGAGATATATATATATATATATAGATTTCGATATACATATATCTGTGTGTGTTTGTGAATAGGACCTAGCATAACATCATATAATGCAACATGAGTGCCTTAGATGCAACTCCAAAAAGAGCCTGGGACAATGGAAAAAAATGTCCTTCGGAGGTGTATGAAAACGCTGCTTCAAGACAGCCTGCATGAAGACTGCTGTTGTGATTGCAGGCTCCTGCACTATCTCCAACCCTGAACCTGAAACCAAAACTCAGCTGCAAAAGGGAAGCCGATCTCCTGGGCAACGTGAAGGTACTTCGTAAGAAATTGCATCCTCCGGTCTTAGGATACGGGTTACATCTTTGGAGGTTTGGTGGTTTTAAAACTTGGTCTTTATGACATCTCGGTTTGCTCTTCCCGAGCCTTCGCTCGGAATTGCAACTGTTTTTCCGAGTGGCTTTAACAACCCCCGTTGCAGGAACCCCCATGAACCTTCTCCCCGTAGATTCTTGGCGAATGAAAGACTAGAGGCTTAGGGTTTTACGGTTTGGAGTAGGGAGGGGGAGTCTCCGACGTTCCCCCCAACCCCGCATCCACCTCAAGCTCCAAGTATCTCAGGCAGTTAGCTGGGGCGCTCGAGAAAAGCCCTTCGCCAAGAATAGGCTCAGGGATTTAAAGTTTAACGATGATTCCGGGGACTGCTGGGTGTCGGCGCCCATGCTCCGAACACAGGTTAGATCCTGGCTGGGAGAAATAGCGAACCGCCACTCTGCACTTCGGGAGCATCGGGGCTCTTCAGACGTGTGCTCAGGGCTTGAAAGTATCTGTAGAAGGGCGCAATCCCGGGACAGCCCTTGCAGGATTCATCGTGGAATCAATTATGAGCATGGATGTAGCAACAAGGCATGCCGGCCCTGGTGGTCAGGGCCTACTACTCCATCAGCTTGCACGGGCTGTGCGAGAATCCTTGTTTCGAATACTGAGTTTCTTGCATGAAACCTACGGCTTGTTGGCCTGCCGCCTGGACCCTGCCCGACTTGAGATGTCTTTCACGGACTGGGTGACATGGACAGCTTCGTTACAGAAACTACGAGGCGATAGCATCAGCGGCTGGGAACGTTTGAATCTCTTCTGGGATCCGCGTCTTCGCGATGACACATGAAAACCAACTTCGAGTTCACCATAGTCAAGCAGTAGATCTGGGCGTTTGCATTTGTACCTGTGCAATCATATCGCCTGTGTTTAAACTAGGTGAAACCAATTTGAAATTCAAGGTTCGCGGTATCTATCACCAACTCTCGACTTGCTGCATTGCAGGCATTTCACAACAGCGACTCCCGAGGATGGAGATGACAAGGCCGAAGTCCCAAATCGCACAGCGACACACAGCCACGGCATGACTTTCTGAGAGCCGCGACAACACAAGACCTAATTAGAAAAGCAACCTCGAAAACCACAAAAGCGACGACGGCGAAGTAAACCCTAAGCCGACCCTAGGCAGGCAAAAAGTCCAAACCCTCCTAGCTCGAACCAGAAATCCAACAGCCTCGCTGCAAGGAGGAGGCCCCAGCGGGTGGGGCCCGGGGTGGCCCTTTGCGAATCGCAGGGCACTTGAAAACAAAATGGTGATCGTAAGCCTGCAACATTTTTGCTTCGCCAGGCTCTGGCTCTGAATGAGGTTAGGCGAGGAAGCCAAGTACAGCGAAACCGAAGCTCCGTTGGGAGAAACCAACTCAAGAGCGCCCTACAAAGCGCTAAGTTTTAACAACCCCAGACACTCCTTCAAGATTGTGACGTGTCGGGCTGCCAGGTAAGGCTTGGGATGTGTCACAGCGACGGGCATACTGCCCAGGGCTTGGTTTCAGGCTGTGTCTTCGGCGTGAAAATGCGGGGGAGCGAGGACACTCGATCAGAATTACGTCCGGAAGCATTGCCTAGATCTGAATCTGAACCACATACCGTTTGTGCGAATCATGGACTTTGGAAACACAAAGCCCTAAACCGACGCCTCCTGTTCGAGGGTAGAGGGAACGTTGCTGTGGACGGACGGTATTTTTTGCTGTTTGGGGGCTTCGGGTTTAGTTCAGGTTTAGGGCGCATAGGCTGTATATTATACATGACATATTTTGTATGCCCACAGGTTTTTCTACCCGTTTGTCATTGTCCATGCCTCTGCCGGCACAGTACAATTACTGTACAGATTACAAGGATCTGATTTTGAGTGTGGAGCAGCACTAGATTCTGGGCCTCCATTGAGCGGTTTAGGCTGGGGACCTATGCTTCCTTGCAGGTTGCAGACGTCCCATTCGGGACCAGGCCAGGCTCCAGGATGCGCACACCTTACTGAAGTCTCTTGCTGGCATTTACAAGGGTTTCAGGTTTGGGGTTCACAAGCCTAAAACCCCAGACTCCCTAGGCCTTGGCAGGGACGTGCGGTTTCGAAAAGATGCTTCAGAATTGTTGTCCCTCCTCTCAGATTCTCTTCTGACGCAGAAACATCCCATGGCGGCTTTTGTCATTTATAATGAAGAGGGCGCTCTAGCCAAATAGTCCTCTAGCTCTGTCTCTACGCGCCGCCAAATGTGACCACGGTGTGCTGCAAAACGAATGAACGGGCTCTGTGCTCGTGTGCAGCGTGTCCTTGCAAACTTGCCACAGCCAAAAGTTCCGGAGGCAACACCTGCCAACTGGGCGTTCCGGGCTTGTCCAGCAGTGGTTTTCTGTGTGTCGTGAGCGACGCAGGAATTTCACAGCCCAAGGCGATTCTGCAATCTTGCTGGCCGCCATTGACAGCTATTCGACAGGTTTCCCGATCTTATGGCCCGGCATCCACCGCTGTGTGGCGGGAAAGCTGTCCGGCCAACATCGGGCCAAAACGATCGGAAAAGCGCTGGTATACCGCGATTAAGACAGGAAAGATCGCACTCATGTTTGCGACTTGCAAAATCCATGGTCGAACCAACAGCACCTTCCAGAGCTTTCCAAGCCCGCTGAATTTGAAATTGTAAACCCTGGATCCTTCAATCTGTGGTTAGCTTTCTCTGGCGAGATGCGATCGGCTTCGGAGACTGTGGGCAAGAATGCCTCCTCCTTGGTCTGTGCATTGGTGGGTGTTTGGGGCTCGGAATTCGTACATAGTGCTTTCGGCTTGGGGGTCAAGAAAGGGGCCAGGGTGGAGTCTCGATGCAAGATTGAAGTACAGTAGTCTTGCCTCAGATTGGCTCTTTCTCTCTGTACAAATATTTCACTACCGAGAATCGCGATGATAGCTGAGATAGATTCAGTTGCTAGGAGCCTCATTGAACAGCGTGGCTACAATGAACGTTCAGTTGCCTCCAGTATTGCGTTGAACAGTATCATGTTACAGCAAGGCAAAGGTAAGGTGAAGTCCGTCCTTCAACACTCTAACTAACTGTCTCAAGGACTGCAAGCCAACGACTTCCACGATCTTTTCCGAGCACCGAAACAACTGGATTGCGGCGTGCAACCAGACACTGCCAGAACTGAAGTGGTAACCAAAAATGAACCAAACTACCGATGATGGAAACCGCAAACCCAGCCCTTGGTGTCCTGAACACTACGCCGGTTCAGCTCTAAGCCCATGGGATGTGTGTAGAGTTTGGGGTTCATTACTTAAGGATTAGAGTCCAGAGTCCAGGGCTTAAAGCTTAGGTGTAAGCAGAAGCGCTGCCAAGCATCTGTCACATCGGTGTTGAGGTAGAATGAAATCAAGGATCGGGCGAAGCTGCTATAGCTTGCGATGCTTTGAAGCTCCTCCTGGCGGGCTTGCACGTCCTGCCAGGGGGTCTTGCTGCAGGGCCTCTGTTTCTGATTCTGAACTCTGAACATTGCACAAGCAGGCTCTGCTGCACAGTCTAGTAACTGCCGGTTCAGGACAAGACTTCAGGCCGTACAAGCGCCATGGAACTCAACTCCCCGAAGAGTCTCAGCCACGAGCCTGCTCCCTTTCCTACAGGAACACACGCACGCACGACCAACAAGCCCCTTTTGAGTCCTCTTGGGTTCCCGTCATCAGCTTCATGACCTGGAGGTGTTCGGCTGTGTGAAGCTGTAGGTTTAGCAAAAGAACAACACAGTGCACAGCAAGTACCGCCAAGGGACACCTGCAACCAGCGAAGCCAACACCACGATAATTAACCAAGGACAATAACAAGAAGAGAAACGTCACTACAAGTCTCACTCACTACGACTACTACAACTACTCCTACTACTACTACTACGACTACTCCGATTACTACTACTACTACTACTACTACTACTACTACTACTACTACTACTACTACTACCACAACCACCACTACTAGTACTACTAGTACTACTAGTATTACTAGCACTACTAGTACTACTACTACTACTACTACTACTACTACTACTGCTACTACTACTACTACTACTACTACTACCACTGCTACTGCTACTACTACTACTACTACTACTACTACTACTACTACTACTACTACTACTACTACTGCTACTACTACTACTGCTACTACTACAACGACTACTCCAAGTACTACTGCTGCTGCTGCTGCTGCTGCTGCTACTACTACTACTACTACTACTACTACTACTACTACTACTACTACTACTACTACTACTATACTACTACTACTACTGCTGCTCCTGCTGCTGCTACCTGCGACTGCTACTGCCATTACTGCTGCTACTGCCACTGCCACTACTCCTACTACTCCTACTTCTCCTACTACTACTACTACTACTACTACTACTGCTACTACTACTGCTACTACTACTACCACTGCCACTACCACTACCACTACCACTACTACTACGACGACTACTACTACTACTACGGTGGGACGTCATGTGACGCTAGACATTTACAGCAAGTTAGAGGCTTGTTCTCGCTACAAACGATGCGCTTGCACTCAGTGCGAAGTAACAGAGCAATTAGACACTTGCCACAGGAGTAGAAAATTTGCTGGACACTGATTGTGATGGTGCTTCCATCAGCTGCAAGCCGGAAGAAGTTCATGACCGCCGTGGCTCGGACAACGTTAGCGACACAACAATCATCTACACAACCACCACAACTGCGACGACGGCACCGTTGCAAGCATCATCATCTTATTATAATCCTTGTCGCAGTCATCATCTTATTATAATCCTTATCGCAGTCTTCACCATCGTCAGCCTCACCATCACCAACGGCCCCACCGGGTCAGTGTGCTGAGCAACAAAGAGAGACTAACGGGTGTTAAACTAACCATGGACTTCTTAACATTGGACGGTTAAAAGCTTGCGTTCCAGAAACCACCCGCCTGCAACTTGTGTTTGTCGCGCAGCGCCTTGCGTGGACGCTGTGCCGGACCTCTGCATCTTAAAGTCTTAAACATCCTAAACAGGTTGTTGATCGCCACACAACATGAAGAACAGAATTGCTTTCACTCCCCAGCGCCACTACTACTACTACTACTACTACTACTACTACTACTACTACTACTACTACTACTACTACTACTACTACTACTACTACTACTCCTGCTGCTACTACTACTGCTACTACTACTACTACTACTACCACGACTAGGACTAGGACATAGTGATGATAGAAATCATGTCGAAATGATAGGAACCAAATGATGCTCAATCGGTTCTTAAGTTTTTAAGTGATGATGATGGTCATGATACCAGCTGCATACTCTCTGGACTCTGCTTTTTCTTGGATTGCAGCCTTCACAGTAGGGACAGCGTTGCTGCGGGAGCGAGTGCTTAGGATTTTCAAGTACTGGCATTTAGCGGAAGTTTAGCGCTCTTAGATTTGGATGCTCTGAGCTCTGAATCTCTGACATGCTGCTACACGACCATTTAGCAAGCACAACAGCGGATCTCATGCACCCGTTTCGGACATAAAGCCACAGCCGCGCCCACACAGTGGGTTGCAAACACGAAAGCAATATCAACACAGCACACGTCTCGAAGGCCGGAAGCGACTTTGAATGCAAGACTAGAAACCCGTTACCCTGGAACTCAAGGGGCAGATCATCCTGCACCTTCAACCACATTAAACAGTCTAGTCTCCCTTGATGGTGTGCTCGTGGCAGAACTGGCAACCTGGAAAGACGTCTGTGCTAGAGTCGAGCGTCCAGGTTTCGAAGCGTACACTGGAAACTCTAATCTCAAAACCTAGGTTTAGATGCTAAACCGCAGCAGGGAACCTTTGGGGCTTTGGGCTTTGGGGTGGCCATGGGCTTCTCATACAAAGCCGCTTAGGACTTACGAATGGAGGCCCAAGAA
This sequence comes from Symbiodinium sp. CCMP2592, assembly GCA_905221615.1. Lineage (NCBI taxonomy): Eukaryota > Dinophyceae > Suessiales > Symbiodiniaceae > Symbiodinium > Symbiodinium sp. CCMP2592. Next base: position 579,266 of record CAJNDT010001502.1, read on the forward strand.
ACGTGAAGGTAAAGTCTGGAGCCCTTCGGGGTTCGGGGCGTTGCGTAGAGACTTGGACGTGATAAGGAGATATTTCTGGCTAAGGGCTGCGGGGCATCTAGTTGGTTTGGAAGCCCTGATCCCTGCCGCTTCGATACTCTGAAACCAGAAACCAAGTGCCAGGTTCCAACCCTGCTATACGGAAACCAGCGAAAAGTGCCACAGAGTATGGTAACCCGGTAACCCTGATAGCGCAACCCTCTTAGCCACACTTTAGACTTACCCTCGTAAGTAGCCTCAGCCCCGGCCCAATCTTTTCTTTTCTTGTTAATGCCCTGCCCGGCACCCACTTCTCCCTCAATGCCCGTCCCCCAACAACAACAAACAAAAAGCAAAACTACCGAATTGAACCCCTCCGCGACCTGCCCCCAACCCCCCCTTTGCCGAACCCCCCTCCCAGCAGCCCATGCTCGTTGTCTTGCGCATGCACTCTTGCAGGTTTAGGGTTTAAGCTTTAGGGTAGTTGGGCCATGATGTGGAGACCTCTTCACCTGCAACAGCCACCCAGTAGCCCTCCCGGGCTTCCAAACATCGGAGACCCGGCTGTGAACCCCAAATCCGTCCAATCTACGGGACGCAGAGAGAATGGGGATTTTGAGAACTGATGCTTGCTGCTCGACTTTCTATCCAGCTTTTTGAAGAAATTCCGGCAGCTTTCTGTGAGGTTCGAGCTTTAAGCCTAAAACGCAATCAAAGCCCTTCTATCCCTGAATCCTCAGCCCTCAATGCTGCCCACATCCTGAACCAACCAAAATGCCTGACCTTTGCTTTAAAGCGTTTCGTGCTAGAACTTTGGGCTGTATCTTTGTTTGAGCTACACCCTCAACCGCGAGCTTTGCCCCTTGTGGATGTTTGCTGCCAAGTAGCGCATCCCGTGCGAACACCCATTACGGCTGGGGAAGAAGACACATGGATTGCCTCTGAGCTTTGACGGTGTGAATCCAAGAATCTAAGCACCTAGATGAATCGTTAAGGATTGGGCTTTCGGAGTAAGAGCGGAATCAGAGCTTGGCCCCTATAGTACATGTCTGGTTGCTCTTGATCCTCCGGGATTTCCCAAGCTTCTGAGAAACTCCAAAGCCCGCAAGAATCAAGAACTGACTCGTCTCCACGGTGTACGTGTCCATCGACTCTTGAAGCTCTACCCTCCCGCCCACCGTCGCAGAGCTTCAGCAATCCAAATCTCGAAAGCAGCCTGTGCAGGAAAGAGACATTTAGCGCGATCCACGCATTTGGCGGGGTCGGGCAGCCGAACTTCGTTCTCCTGGCGACCGCGTGTCCCTGTTGAAGCAAGCTCAGGGAAGCTCTAGGACGTCCGCTAGCCTCTGGCATGATGAGCTCAAGCGTAAGACGACTAGCAACGGCAGAAAAGAAGCTGCTGGAAAACGCTACTGTTGCTGTAGACTCTTTCTAGAAGCACGGCACTTAGAACAAACCCAGGTGGCGGCGTCCGCGCTGCCATGAGTTTGAAGCTGATTTTGCAGGTGTCGGAAAGACTAAAGTCTAAAGGCTTGGGCAAACTTTTCGCTCGGAGCCTGTTCGGGTGTTTTGGGCTGTTTTGGGCGGGTCCTGAAAAATTAAAGTTTCAAGAGCATTTACTTACAAATCGTACTCTAGCCACAGCGCTGGAGTGTTTTATTTACTTATGGCCTTGACCACGGCCGAGTACCATCGTGGTGCTTTGGCCACAGCAGTGCGCATTGTACACTGTCTGCGGTTTGCAGTACGGAGGCTATTTGTGCAGTGAAGGGCTACAAGCTGCGCGGTGCTTACCAAGACAAATTAAATGTCCAAACCCCGGCGAAACAACAGAAGTAAAGTCTTTCCAGATCCACCGGTGTTCGAAAGTGCCGTACATACCAACGGCAAGGGGTTCTGCCCGCAAAACAAATAGTAGTAGTACAGCATGATACGAGGCTTTAATAGCCCCCTTTTCCGCCCCTCCCGCGCACCCCACCCCTCTAGAGTCTAAGTCTAACTCATCTCTCTTCAAAGACGCTTAAGCCCTGATCCCGGCACCCGTCAGCCGGAAGGTACAGGAGTGTAGCAAAGACAAAGTACAAACGAATTGCCATACAAACGAATTGCCACCATGAAGATGCAGTAAGAATGGACCCCTCCCCACGATGGCAAGGAAGTAAGACTAAGCCCCCTAGACTAGCAGTGATAAACATAAGACACTATGTCAAACTTGCTGCTGAGAATTACAATAAGATGGCCGGAACTGACAGACAAAAAACTGCATACTCACTCGATTGTCGTGCACATAATGTTCTAAGCACCACAAGCCTATCCTTCTTGAAGCTCCCAAGTTTGGAGCTCGTGACCCCAAGGTGTTCGAACGGCTTTGGGCTTGGGCGAAGGTCCTTGACCTGAACCTCCTGGTTGGTAGAGAACTCGGCCATCTGGCATGGTGGCAGCGGGCGTGGCTGGGGGGGGCTACCGCACCGAACACCGTCCTCAATTTCAGTAGCAGCAGTAGCAGTAGCAGTGGCAGTGGCAGTGGCAGGTAGTGGCGGTGGTGGTAGTAGAGGACAAGGAATGGAAATGGGAGCAGTAGGAGGAGCAGAAGCAGAAGCAGAAGCAGGAGCAGGTGCAGTATAATAGCAAATGGGATTGCGACGGTTGCAGCAGCAGCAGCAGCAGCAGCAGCAGCAGCAGCAGCAGCAGGAGCAGCAGGAGCAGAAGCAGCAGCAGCAACGACGCGCATGTACTGTGATAACTGATAACATCACACCATAAGCTTTAGGCTCCCATGATACTAATCTGAGACAGTGGCTAGGCACTTTAAGGAGCTCCTCCTCTAAACATGTGCTGCAAGAAGTAACTACTGCAAGATCGACAACAGCAACCACAACTGTAGCAGACAGCGACGAGGAACACAAAGCATCACAAACAAGAGAAGCCACATCAGCCGATAAGACAAGACGCAGTAATGACATTACGGAAGTAGCAAAGAAAGCACCATCGACAACAAGAGCACGGACAAACCCGAATAACCAAACTTCATGGCCAAACAGCTCGAACTGATACCAGGATACTGCAGGAATGGAAATAATCCAAAGAGTTTACGTGAGCATGCAGAAACAAAAGCGGCATCACCATAACGGCAGTAGCTGTCAGCAATACAACGACAGTTTATACACAGCACAAGCAGGTAATTTTCGGATTGCAAGAGCTGCACGACTATCGCATCTAGATAGCATGCGACAAGTCATCCACCACATCTGCAAAAAGGCAATGAAAACACACCCTGCCTCAAACTTCGTGTCTTCACTTATTGGAGTCTCCGGGCCAACAGGAGGCCAAGAGATACACCTGTCCCGCGATTTTGGCTTTGGAAAGCCGGCATTGTGGGGCTTTATGTTTCGGTCTGTAGAAAATTGAGATACATGTACATGCATATCTACATAGTCCCTTGTGCACAACAAGGCGGCTTGTACACAAAACGGCTGCTTTTTGCTGATGACGAAAAGTACGGGGTTTCACCTTACACATTGGTTCGACTTTGATGTAGTGCTGGATACAAGGCATCGAGTTCGGGGTCTTGGCACCTGAACCCTGATTTGCAAAACCCTCAACCGCAAGCCTTGACAAAGGCATCCTAACCATACTCGCACACACCAAAAACACAGGATACTCAGAAGTATCAACCGGGGAATAGGTAATTTCGTGCTATTCCCGATCTGAATAGTCACTAGAAGCAGCAGTATCAGTAAAACCAGAAGCACTCAAAGTAGTAGTAGTAGTAGTAGTAGTAGTAGTAGTAGTAGTAGTAGTAGTAGTAGTAATAGTAGTAGTAGTAGTAGTAGTAGCACCCATGTGCGACCAGGCCTCTAGCTATCAGGCACTTCCCCCCCACTTTTGCTGTGCATGCCGCGCCAACGTCCATGCTTGTTGGGTCTAGGAAGGAGGGAGCCGGGCTAGGGCAAGGCTGTCAATCTGTCAACCATGGCCAACCCATCAGCAATAAGCGTGATAACGTCCATGCCGCAGTAACAGTAGGCGCCAGTAGCAGCAGCAGCAGCACAAGCAGCAGGAGTAGTAGTAGTAGTAGTAGTAGTAGTAGTAGTAGTAGTAGTAGTAGTAGGAGGAGGAGGAGGAGGAGGAAGAGCAATGGTTGTTGTTGTTGTGAAAGCTTTCAAAAGTTGCCATGATGGAAGCATCATCACAAAGACAAAAACAGCAGCAGCAGCAGCAGCAGTACATCATGGAAAAATGGCAGCAGAGCATTAAATTCTTCTCATCTTCCTTCTCCGTTCGGAACCTGCTCCACTTCACGGCCTTACGCAGCACATCCTGGCAGATCAACTGACAGGCAGCTGAGCAGAAACCCCAGGCCAATTTCGAAACCCGACACACATGAACCATACCTACACTTGCCGCTGGTAGAGTGAAACGCACGAACTTCAGTCGTGTCCCCTTTTACAATGTTTATCCAGAAACAAGAGAAAGACAATGCTAAGAGCACAAACGTACGAACATGCGACATGGCAAATGTGGCAACATTGGCCACAAAACAAACAAGCAACAAACACATGCCTTCGACCATTATTGGTGGGGTGGATAAGATCTACGTAGGACCTGGGATTTAAGAATTTGCGGGCATGCTTGCGACTTTGGTGTCGCTTGCGCTCCGATGTCGCTACATCCATCCATCTACCTGTCGAACACTGCTTAACTACGCCTGATTTAAGTATGTACGATTACTTAAAGGGTCATGGGACTTAGTAACTATGGTTACAAAAAGGGTAACTATACTTATAACTACTTACAACCCCAAGTAAGGTACTTACTTATAACCTTACTTCGTCCCATGATCCTCCAAGTAAGACGGAATATCCATCATCATATATCCAATTTCGAAATCCTCCGAGTCATGTTTTTTTTATCTGCGGATCTGCACTCAGAGATCCATCGAAACCCGAACTGGGTCTCAGGGCTCTGTGCTGAACACAAACGCCTCTTCAACTGAAAGCTAAAGCCCGAAAAGCCCAAAACCGCAAAGTCTAACCCGACCTTAAGCCCTGAAACTCTAACACCAGAACACATCCAAAAACCATGAACCCAAAACCGTCTACATCCTAACATACCCTCACACTACTCGAAGTAGCTCAGTATAGCATAGTATAGTATAGTGTAGTAGCCCTCATGGAACCACTGTCATGTCCGGCTCTTAGGATGTCCTCCTCGGACACCACTTCGATGAACGTATTCCTCGGCAAAGCTCGGGGCACAAATCCGAAATTCCAAGAAAACGTGGAACTTTGCAAACTGTTGTGTTTATGCCTCCACGGGTTTGGATATGGTCGCGGATTTCGGGTCGCAAGACCCCGAGGAAACCAGGACGTTCAGTATTGAGGGGCTGCTGCCCATCTGGAGCAGAAGTCCTGGACGAGAGTGTGATGGAGGGGCCTCAACAATGAAAATAGGCTTTTGGGGCCCATTATACGATGATCATAATAAGGAAACCCCAAAATAGTATAGGTAACAACAAAGGCCCCTATACTACAGGCTCTAGATGAAGCAGTGGATTTGGGGTTGGATGCTTGGTTGCCGGCTCAGGGATGGTTTAACCTGGAGTGCTCAAGGTTCACGGAACATTGAAACCTTTGTCCGAGAAGACGTGAAAGATGCTTCATGAGATGCTTAGCATCGCACACGCGTTCAAGATCCTATTTCCTATGCTAAGAAGAGCAGCTGCTCTACCATGGTTTCATACAAAAGCAACGATCTGTGAATTCCACAAGATTCTTGTGGAATTTAGAACCACCACGAACGCTTACAGAAAACTGGCTTCAAACCCAGTTCCTGAACACATGCACTTCACACAGGGCATTGCAACCCAGGTTTGTGTAGGTCTGTCAGATGTAGAACACAGGCTGAATGCGGGAACATTACCAATTGGATACTGTTTAAACCCAATCCCTGCACTGCAATCCCGAACCCGCTGCTAGACTCTAGATCTTAAGCTGTAGACCAAGGCACCGCAAAACGATGTGTGCGAATGGCTGTGTCGCCATGGCGCAGAAGTAGAGGGACACGGATAATGAACTTCCCTATCCTTGCAGGCTTTAAAACTTGCGGCAGAAATACCTCAATTCATTGTGCAGCGCGACAGCAAAACCTGAAACACAATAAAGCATCTAAGGGAACTCGGGAACACGGGTTGTGGAAGTTGGAGTAGCTGCACAGGTAGAAGTAGCAGCAGCAGCAGCAGCAGCAGTAGCAGCTGCGGTAGCGGTGGCAGTGGCGGTGGCAGTGGCAGCGGCAGTGGACGTGGAAGTGGGAGCGGCAGCGGCAGTGGCAGTCGCAGCCGCAGTCACAGTCGTTGTAGTAGTCGCAGCAGGGGTAGTATAGTAATATAGTAGTATAGTAGGGTAGTATAGTAATATAGTAGTAAAATAGTAGTATAATAATATAGTCGTGTAGTAGTATAGTAGAGTAGTAGAGTAGTACAGTAGTAGAGTAGTGTAGTAGTATAGTAGTAGTACTAGTCGTCGTCGTGGCGGTAGTAGTAGTAGTAGTAGTAGTAGTAGTAGTAGTAGTAGTAGTAGTAGTAGTAGTAGTAGTAGTAGTAGTAGTAGTAGTATTAGTAGTACTAGTAGTAGTAGTAGTAGTAGTATTGGAAGAAGAGGAAGTAGTAGTAGTAGCAGTAGTAGTGGTAGTAATAGTAGTAGTAGCAGTAGCAGTAGTAGTAGTAGCAGTTGTAGCAGTAGTAGTAGTAGTAGTAGTAGTAGTAGTAGTAGTAGTAGTAGTAGGGTTTCCCCCCCCGGTGCGACGCCCAAACCTCTTATTTTTGGGACTTGCTGTGGTCGGACATGCTGTGTTTTACAGCACTTTTTTTCCGCAGTTATCGAAAGTGGCAACTGTTCCTGGTTTCGTGTGTATCTTTTATCATATTTTCTAACATTGTTCATCAATCTCGCACCGAAAATGCTGGTATTTACAGCACTTGTCTTTGCGAATTTCATGATTTTTTACTGTTTTTGGGTGTCTCGATTTTCGTGCCCAAAACCTAGCGATCAGAATCAAGGTTTTTCGGGCCTCATTTTGATCATGATTTTCATTCAAATCGTTGGTTTGGAGAGCATCCATGTCCAAAACCTAATGACGTCCATGGTCTAGCGCATTTCGGTTTGGAGAGCATCCATGTCCAAAACCTAATGACGTCCATGGTCTAGCGCATTTCGGTTTGGAGAGCATCCATGTCCAAAACCTAATGACGTCCATGGTCTAGCGCATTTTGGTTTGGAGAGCATCCATGATGACGTCCATGGTCTAGCGCATTTTGGTTTGGAGAGCATCCATGTCCAAAACCTAATGACGTCCATGGTCTAGCGCATTTTGGTTTGGAGAGCATACATGTCCAAAACCTTTCGAAATGTTGCTTCTTTGCATCGCCCCGAGCGGGGATGGTACTTTCCACTGCTCTCTAACAGCTTACTCTGTGGTTCACTAGCCGCATCTTGGACCGCGACAGCTGTGATGGAACATGTTGTACATCCACGAACTCAGCGACCGGCGTCGCACCAGGGGGGGATGGCCTAGTAGTAGTAGTAGTAGTAGTAGTAGTAGTAGTAGTAGTAGTAGTAGTAGTAGTAGTAGTAGTAGTAGTAATAGTAGTAGTAGTAGAAGAAGAGGAAGTAGTAGTAGTAGTAGTAGTAGTAGTAGTAGTAGTAGCAGTAGTAGTAGTAGTAATAGTAGTAGTAGCAGTACCAGTAGTAGTAGTAGTAGTAGCAGTTGTAGTAGAAACTGGCGTACATTTACGTTCACGACATCCACGTATACAGTCATTGCACATGGTCTCTTGCGCATTGTATGTTGTTCCAAGCGAGCTGCAAGGAATGCTCACGGACAACATCCCAGCAAGAAGAAACCTGGAGCTCCCCTCTCGGCACGCCGGGGCCCACACATTGACTAGGAATGCCCCAGCCCTGACGGCCGCCTGCCCGGCATCCTCGGTGCTGAAAGCCGGGGAAGTTGTAAGAAGTCATAAGTAGTAATAATATTAATAATGATAATAATAATAATAGGGATTCGGACCATGAGCATTTGCGGTGTTGGACTTTGGGTTCGGGTTCGGCCGAAGGCTAGCCTGGGCTTAGGGCTTGGTCCTAGAGCCAAGGGATGGGAATCCTTAACTAATTTGAGGCTAATAGTTTCAGCTGCGGCAACGACGCGACGAAAGTACGTTATGTCTGTGGATCGCCTGCTTTGAAGACTGCAATGAGGTGTCACGGGCTTCATGCAGACTGCTACAGCGACCATTGCTGCTACTGCTGATCAACAAGTCTAGTACTACTTCTAGTACTACTACCACTACTGCTACAAATGCTACTACTACTACTGCTACTACTACTCCTACTGCTACTCCTACCCCTACGCCTACTCCCACTCCCACTCCTTACTCCTACTCCTACTGCTACCCCTAAAGCCACTGCTACGGCTGCTACTACTACTACTACTACTCCTCCTCCTCCTCCTCCTCCTCCTGCTGCTGCTGCTGCTGCCACTGCCACTGCCACTGAAACTGCCTCTGCCTCTGCCCCTGCCTCTGCCACTGATTCTGCTGCTGCTGCTGCTGCTGCCGCTGCTACCACAACAAACGAAACCGCCACAGCCACCACCTCCACCGCCATCTCAACATACAGGACCAGGTCCTTTAAACCAAGCCCACTCTGCTCGAAGCCTTCAGCGAACTCCCCCAAAAGCCTCCCAGCAAAGAGCCGGAAACGATGTTTGAAGGAGGCACACGTAGCTGTGACTTGTGGCTCTTCTTGCTTGGAGACTTCCTCACTGCTCTGAGAGAACACTCACTTGTGACTTGTCTTTTGTCGTGTATCTTCGTCCCGCTCGAGAGGGACAACAAAAGGCTCGCACAGTTGTGACTTCTTTCCCGGGCTGGTCTTACCCCCGCATTCTGGATCGCCTATGCCGCGCGGGTGAGGAAGGCTTCGGCGGCGGTTTGTAGATGACATGCTTTTCGGTCCTGGGCAGGTTGGGGACCTGAAGCCTTCCAATATGATCCGAAATGACAGCAAGAGGCCTTGTACACCCAGAAAAAAAGCTGAGACCGCTGCAGATTGTTGGACAACACTAGTGGCCTGCAACTGCCAATTGGTTGAGGGCTAGGGTCAGGAGCTGTGTCTTGAAGTTGACATAACTCTAAAGAGTTGCAAAGGCGTGTTGCGAAGATTTGCTGGTGCCCTGCTGAGTGCGCATTGGTCATGGTTTCAAGGTTTTGAGCTTGGGTTTCAGGTGCTCGGGACCAGGAATGAGTGGCCCTGCGTTGCAAGGGCTTCAGCATGCAAGCAAGGGCCACGAAGTGAGCACAAAACTGTTTGGGGATTTATGGAGTCGGGATTCAGAGAGACTCTAAGGCTTGGGGTGCGGGGCTAAGTTTTCCGAACACATAAAGCAAACAAACACAAAACACTTCACAAGGAACCCCAAAGCGTAGGGTGGTTCAAGTGGCCACCCGACTGTCGGGGAAATTTGAGCTCAGTGCCTGAGAGAAAGCACCCGCAGGGGGAGCCTTAGGCTCCCTTGAATCAAGGGAGGCCCGGACTCTGTAGGGTTTAGGGCTTATAGAGTTTAGGTTTAGGGTTTATAGCGTTTAGGGTTTAGGGTTTATAGAGTTTAGGGCAGGGGCCTTGCATCTTGGCGGTATGCAGTTTATCATTAAGTTTCAGGCTTCGGTTTGCCGGGCAATCGTACGAGGTTTCGGAGTATTTCAGAATCGTCAAATCGGATGCCCATTCATACGGCCATACTCTTACAAGCCTAGATGGCAGAAGCTTAACCCGACATTCTATCCGAAGCATCATCCACCTTAAACCATTCATCCGAAAAGATGTAGACTGGCACCCCTGAACCCTCTCATTGATCCCTTAAATCCGATCACTCAGCTGCGGAAGGGATCCGAAACCAACGAAACTTTGAAACTGACGCCCAGAAGATAATATGATGACATTTTCTAGCCCTCAGTCTACAGAAACCACGAAAAGCCGTCGAAGCCCGTAAAGCTTGATGAATGTCCTTGTCGCAGAGGGCCGAGATCACGTCCCTGGTTCAAGGTTTGGTTGGGTTTAAGGTTGCTTGGAGATCCTTTTCTGGAGGTTTAGGTCCGGGCATGCTTTGGATTTGAGGATTGGGGTCGAGGTTTAGGGTTTCAGGCTGGCTGCAGCAGGCTGTACAGGGCGCGTAGCTTTGCGGTTTGGGACTTGGGGAGAGGAGGTTGCAACTTGTCGGAGAACCGGGATTGAAGTTTCAGGAACCTAGGTTTGAAGTCTATCTGGCTTCCATGTGCTTGCTTGAAGGAGTTGATGTTGGAGCCAGTCGCATCTTGCGAGTTTGCACTATTTTGCACTTTCGGACATGCCATCTGGTTGTGAGGTGAATCCACGATGCTTGTAGCACTTAAAAAGAGGTGCAGAGTTTGGTAGCAGCTGAACAGCTATACTACAGCTGCACCCTACAAAACCCCAAGCCTGTTATCAAAGAGGAGCTATAAAGCAAGGCCTTCACATGTGTCTTCGAATCCCCGCAATGCCCTGCAGAAAAATGTCCAATCCCTAAACATGGGACCCTCTCGAGCCTCGGCTTGCTCCGGTAGATGTGCTGCAACTGAGCAGGATTCAGTGTTGAGGGTCGGAGTGCCAGGAGTGCTGCTTGGCAAACGAAGAACCCGTTGGTAACAGTGTCGGTGCCGCTCGTGTCAGACACTAAGCTTGCGTGGTTTCAGCCCTGGTTAACGGCAGCTCGCACAAGGTGTCGACGTCAAGGGTGTGCTGTTATTCTCGGCGACAAACAAAACCCTGCTCCACGCACTCAGGCCTCTATATGACCCCCAAACTGGTGCGGACCTACGGCGGCATGGGGGCTGAAAAACTGCGGCCTATGGAATCTCGTTCTGGTCTGAACGAACAGAGCAAGACCAGGGTAAGCATACATGTATGTGGTGGAAAGTATGACGATAGTGCCATTGTTCATGATGCTGTTGATGATGAAGATGATGAGGATGATGATGATGATGCTGATGATGCTGATGATGCATGTGGGCTCATGTGTTGAATTACATCCCCAGCAATGATGCTGATGATGATGACGGTGACCATGAACAAGATGATGATGATGATGATGATGCATGTGGGCGGGTACATATTCTGCTATAGTCCAGTTATAATCTTGTCTTTACCCATTCAAGTATCTATGCAACTCAGCCTGGCTTAGGGTTTTCGGATGCTCCCACGAGCCTGTGGAAGCGCATTGGCTTCCGGAACCTGACAGATGGCTTGGGGTTCTGAGTGACGTCAACATCTTGCATGCATGGCACACCCCAATCCCTCAAGACCTGAACTCAGGCCGAAACCGCTGAGCGTGCCAGGTGCCAGAAAATCCAGAAATTTCCATGGGAGTGGGATATAGGCCGAGATGGAGAACCCGCATTAGGAAAAAAACTGAAGGGTCTCTCTCTGAGCCTGTAAAGTTCTTGAAGGCAAAGGAGTTTCTCCAGCAGAGCACACAAGCAGAGCGAAAAAACGATTCGGGACCTGCGAGGATATTCACAACCGTGCTTACTTACACTCACAGGGGAGGGGATCAACATCAAGGACCTCAATCAACAGTTGAACAGTACAACCCATATTGAAAAACTAGTAGCAGGAACCCACGTAATGTCAGGCAATCCACGGCGACCAACCCTGGAAGCGTGCCTCCCCGGCAATGCACTTCTCCAAGACCTGGCACTGAGGGTTGCGGAGTTTCGGATTTGGGGTTCAGGGTGGAGCGCAGGTGTAGGGATTTGTTTGCTTGTGGGTGTAGGACGTACAACAAGATACAAGGCCTGACGTGACGACAGGATTCTCAAGGTAAGAAGAGCACTCGGGTCGAAATCGTCAATATCTCAATCTCAGGTCCAATCCACGGCTCCAGAGCCCTTAAAGAGCTCTTGATCTGACCAAAGCTGGAAACCGCAAACCCACGCCCCAAAGACTAACCCCAAAGCTGGCGCCCTAAAACCCGAAAACCCTAAACACCCACTGCAGTCTGCCGAGTGGGCCTGTGATGGATCCATGTCCTCGTTGCTGCTCATGGCCTTACCAACCATCTTCCGTGAGTTCTTATACCGGCTTTGAAGATTGTCACTTACGGCTGTGAAGTTCGGGGTGTAGGGCCAGTTTAGGGATTACGGTTTTGGAGCTCGGGGTTTCCGTCTAGGGTTTAGGGCTGTTAGCAAGACGAGGCTTCCTCTCGTTCGGACGTGCCCGCTCCGAAGGCTTTAATATAGGGGCCTTAATAAACATCTAGGGTGTTGGAGCCCATTATACTCTAACTATAATAAGGAATCTCCAAAAAGTAGTTTCGGTAGTTATATTTATGTGCCCAGATTGAGCCATCAGCACCTCGGAACAAAGGCTCTCATGCGTGCTCACGACATTTGCCAGGTCTGTCAATGAGTGTCTGTTGGGGCTTCGGGTGTCTTTCGGACTGCAGGAGGGCCAGGATTCCGGGGCTGCTCGCTTAACCTGAATCGCCTTAACAGCACTTCAGGCAGAGGTTGCTTTGTCGTCACGAAACACCGGCCCAAAACAACGCAGCACGACCCAAGGCACTGCGGCATGACACGACACAACACAACCCCAGCAAGAGACGCTTCGAAACACAACACAACGACACAAGGAAACACAACACAACACACGACAAAGAGAGCAGGCGGAAAAACAGACAAACGAAGGGACACAAATAAATCTCTCTTATGTTTGTATGTAAACACTACCAATGCACGATCACTGCACTCATGCATCCCAAACTTACGACTGTGGAGCCTGCACCTCGCACCCTACACCCTAACCCCCCCCTTGAGCAAGCCCAGAAATGCATGAACCAGCGTGCGAGGAAACATAAACCAGTCAGACCCTGGTACAGAACATAGTATAGACCCACCCTATTGAGACCCTTATGGACCCTAGAAAGGTTAAAACAAAACTTTAAGAGGCTCGAAACAACGTAGTATATCCGAAGACATATATATATATATATATATACATCTATACGTTTATAAATATATACATATATATATATACATGCATATATATATATATACATATATATATATACACACTTTGACATGTGTATGTATATATTTATATATGTATCTGTATTAATATTTGTATTGGTATCTATAATGTACTCAAATTTACTCATGTATATACGTATGTGTATATATATATATACATATACATATACATATACATATATATGTATATGTATATGTATATGCATATGCATATGTATATGTATATGTATATGTATATGTATATGTATGTGTATGTGTATATGTATATGTATATGTATATGTATATGTATGTGTATATATATATATACATACATATATATATATATATATATATTATTTGACTCTTTGTTTATGTTGCACCTTTTTGGGCCCCGGGCGGGTCTTCGGCCTCTCCTTGGGCCGGCTGCGACCCAGGGCTGCTGGGCCGAGATTTGCAGCTGTTTCCGGAGCCCCTTTTTTTTCAAGAGGTTTCACGGGGTCTAGGGTCTCAGGATTTATGAGTTTAGGAGTTTAAGGGTCAAGGGATTTAGTGGGGTTTAAGGTTTCAAGGGATTTAGGGTTTCAGGATTTAAGGTTCAGGGTGTTGTTGGCGTAGAATTCAGGGATGTAGGGTTTAGGGCTTCGGGTTCAGGGATGTAGGGGTGAGTGTCTTAGGGTTTACGATTGCATTCAAAACTGAAGACCCACTTGTGTGAAGTTCGGGGATTGGATTGCCGGGATTAATCATGGTCATCAAACAATCATCGCAGTCATGTGCGCCATCACCCTCGTGGGCACAGCAACTGAACGATGTCGGCAGTCGAAACACAATCTCAATCAGTCTAACATTTGTTGCGATAGGTGCGCAACCTTCTCTTACAGCTATTGCTGGTTTCCAGAGCACTTTCACTGCTTGAGTTCGCGTAAGCCTGTTCAAGACGAGCTAGAGCTTCCACTGCGGACTGATTCATCGCTACAAGGGGACAGGGAGTGTCTTTGTAGGGTTCTGGTGGTGATGCCTGCAAGGGACTATGAGAGTGTTTGCACACGTAGCAGTACTGGCAGCAGGAACCGAGCTTGTTGGGCGCGTTCCCCACCATAAAAAGCCACAATAGGAATGCGCAAGAGAGCCGGGTCGGGGGGAGAGACACAGACAAATCCCAGGAAAGAACACAAAAAACAAACAAAGATAAAATTTCAGAGGAACATGCTCCACAAAACTCAAAAACCTAGAAACTCAACCCGAAACCCTGCACTGCTCTTTGCTGCTGCAACAGATCCAGAAAGATCCAGGGAGCTAAGATGTCCCGCGATTTCACTGATCGCGAGATGGGCACCTGGTGCAATGGAAAGCACACAAAACATCGACCCATGTCCAGCACCCGCCAGTCAGAAGCCACCCGAGTGTAGTGTAATTTTGATGTCAGGCTTTTCACTAAGGGTTTTTGGTATGGTGCTCGTATTGCCAGCAAGTCCTGCTACCTGAACTGAACAGTCACAGAGGACACAACAGAGAGAATGTCAAGATATACAGACCTGCACGCAAGTATCCATGTCCTGATCTAAACAGAATTGCACAGGAATCACAGCCATGGCCCGTCATTGTTTTTACCCGCTGGGCGTGCCCCATTGGTACACGTTCCGCACGAGTTCTTGCAGCGCCGCGACGTCGATCGGTTGCCCTCGGTCTTTCCCCAATCGGAAGCCTGGTGCGTTCCCAAAACGAGGCTTGCTGCGGTGCTTAGAGGGTTCAGGGCTTGAGCATCTCCGGCCTAACTTCACAACTTCTTCGGCGTGACATCAAGATTGATACATCAACTTCGCCTGTCTGGGCATCGCTGATGCATTCGCAGCCATGGGCCGCGGCTGCCGTGGAGTACTTGGTGAGCCAGTCCTGAATCGGACTCTAGCTCAACAGCTCCTGCAACTGAAGATGTAGGGCTTTAGCCAATGCTTTTGTGGGTGTAGGGGTTGCGCAAACAGGTGTCATGCAGACTCTTAAACCTTACAGAAGCCTGCTGTGGAATACATCACTGCTGCAAGCACAAAAGCGGGTGATAATCCCAAAGGGGGTAGGTCCTGTCGGTGTTGATGGGGCTAGTTTTTAGCACAAGCCCAAACCCTAAACCACTCCTGACCTGACCCGAGGCCGAATCACAAAGTGTCATCCCTCAGCATAGATCCCGCATTTTCAGCCTCATAGGCTGAACCTGACATGCACTGCCTGTGAGATACGAAAAACTCAAGATGGGACTGCCCACGGAACCTGCGCCAATCTTCAGATTCACGGTAACCTCTATAACACATCTACTTGTTTAGGTTTGCTTCAGATTGCAAGATGTTTACTTAACGGCCCAGTAGTGACTTGAAGAGCCCGTCCTGCACATTGGATGCATTGATACCGCCAGTGAAGCCAATTGGTTGGCCCTTGCATCACGGCAAATGTGAGAGAGAGAGAGAGAGAGGCAGAGAGGCAATGAGACCCAGAGGGAGAGAGAGAGAGACAGAGACAGAGAGAGAGAGAGAGAGATCATTATATATACATAAATACATAGATACACATATATATAGAGAGAGAGAGAGACAAGAGAAAGAACGAGAAAAGAGAGAGACAGGCAGAGCGAGAGGGAGAGAGCGAGCGAGCGAGCGGGGAAGGGAAGGGAAGGGAAGGTCGATTTCCGCTACTCAGCTCCTCAGCGCTCGATGGAGCCTGTGACCCTGGAAGATCCGAGCAATCCAAGGAAGGCTACGACACCACAGTGAAATGTCCGTATGGCTCGAAGCACGAACCCAGAGCCCAAGACTCTAAGCCGGCGCCAGTCTTAGACTCCAAAGGCTGTAGACCCCACTCAAGAACGACAAGCTTACCCAATCCACCAAAGCCGGGTTCCCTTTCCGCGTTCAACCCCGAGGCCCCAACAATGCCTCCTTCGGATAGTCCTTCGGGATCTCGGGCACCGCATCGGGGGCTGTGCCCGAGCCGGCCGAGTTGTCGAAGAAGGCGACCAAGTTTCTTAGTGCGTCAAGGTTTAAGTGGGGTTTAGGTCAGGGTTTGGGCTGGGGATTCGGGTTTGGGATTGGGTTTTGGGTCGAGGGGGTAGGGTTGCAGACGTTGTTCTCCGTTTGAGGTTCAGGGTTTTCCAAGCGGCGCTAGGGCTGAGGCCCAAGCACGTAGGTTAAGGGATGTCAGGTGAGAACTCGGTTAGTTCCGGAGCATTCAAGCATTGTAAGTTCTGCAACATGTTGAAGGCTTGTGGTAGGCTGTACGATGTAGAGGCTATGGCTTTACGACTTTACAAGCTCATTTCGGCACTGAAAGGGACATTGTGCTTGTTGCTATTCTGAAAAAATGCCGAATCAGCATGTACCTCAGCTCAGTCTAGAATGTAGAGCGATCCCCCTGCAGGGCTGACGGGATCCGGACACCGGTGGAAGCCGATATGATATTGGGGATGTAATATGAGGTGTAGGCTCGATGCGAGCTTGGCAGATCTATGAATATCTGTGTAACGGAGTCAAGATTGCAAGTAGCGAAGGTTCTAGACGAGAACATCTCTGAAACTCGAGACATCCCGAGACATTGGCGTAAGGCCAGCTGTGAGACCTTTCAGCAGCAAAGCCAAATCACCTAAGCCTCCAGCTACATCAAACCCGTGCAAGGGCTTCGATCAAGTTGACGACCGAGCTGGACGGTTCCATGCGATCATCGGACAGGGGCGCACTCAGGCTGCATGCTAGAGGTGTATATAAGAGCGACGGTCCGACCTTCAGCAGAGCTGTTCCGACCCGAGACAGACGAAGCAAAAGGTTCTTTTTGCAGCCAGTCGGTTCCGCACCGGCTGCCCCCCGTTCCTCGCAGCTGAATCCTGCAGGTTGACATAGAATGCACCACGAAACCCACAGTTTAGGGTTTAGGGTTTAGGCCCAATCCCTGCCTGCTGACTTCTTCGTTGTCAGATTTTAGACGCATGAACACGGTTCATGTTGACGGATACGGTTTGTGTCTCTAAAGCCTAAACTCTGTTGAGCCACCATTGCACACCTACAAAGGCCCTAAGCGTCTGCAAAACCCCCAGGAATTCTCTCATAACGTCGCAGCCTTTGGAAAGTTTCGGCTTCCGTAAACGCTAAACCCTCACCCTAAACCCCTGACCTTTCAGGCTTGGCGAGCGCCCAAAACCCCAGAACCTTCCAGGATCCCACACCTGAAAGCCCCAAGAATTTACCAGCCTTCTGGTCCTTTACGAGTTTGGGACATTAAGGCATTGGGATAAAGGATGTCAAGAACTTGAGGCTTTGGGATTCAAGGCTGTGCCGGCTTATGGTTTGGTTGATTCGTGCGTGTTGGAATTGATCCCTTGACATCCCTCCTGGAGGAGCTTTTGCACGAAAGGCCATGAGTCCATCGCAGGTGTAGAGGATGAGGCGGGCCGCTGGAAGACCGGGATCAGGAAAAGGGTCCTGTTGCCAATGGCAGCAGTATGCTGTCATAACTCTATCCGGTGCTAACCTCCGCAAGACGAAAACTTCTATCGCTGAATGGCTTCTACCCTTTCCTATTACCTTGATCATCAATCCTACGGAAGCGCAGCTGCAAGGGGCGTGGGGCGTGCAAGTGCTCTGCACAACACCAAGGCTTCAAAGCCTCTCGAGAAAATTCTGCCTCTGCCTGCGGTCTAAACAGTTTAAAACTGAGTGTGACCACAAAACTGCGCCGAAGCCACTCCCCAAACCCAACCCCCACATGCTCCCTGCCAAGTGGCTCAGGGTATCGCTCTGAAAGCTCCACGAGCTGCTGGGCGCTCTTGCCCCAAAGGTCACCTGGCATGAAGAGCTCCGTCGACAGACCTCTGGCACTGATGTTCACCTGCTCGTCTGGCTGTCGGCATTGAAGGCTCCGGAGGTTTCGGGTTCAGGGATATGGGTTCCTCCTGAACTCACGAGCCCCGACAAGCTGCTGTGCTGAAAAGCAGGCATGGAACTCAACAAAAGCAGAAGCAGCAGCAGCAACGACAACACCAACAACGACAACACCAACACAACTCCGGGAACCCTACGACCCCTACAACCCCAAATCTCTGGAACAGACCCAGCCTAGCCTGGATATGTCGCGCATGGTACTGGCTGCAGAGCACTTCGACAAGGCGCAGGGTCTCCGGCTCTCCTTCGAGCAATGCCTTGGGCTTTGCGGCTTCGACTTTTAATTTATGGTTTAGGGTTTAGGGCTTTCGGGTCTTAGGTTTAGGGTTTAGGGCCTTTAGGGCTTAGGGTTTCGGCCTTTCAAGGCTTGGAGTTTAGATCTGAAGACTTCTAACACTCGAGAGCTTGGCATCAGGGGTTTGGAGGCGGATTCCAATCCGAACCAGCCATTGAGTTCACCAGGAACCCTATCCGTAGAAAGCATCGCCGCACAAGCTTTTCGTTCTTGATGGCAACATTGCTCCGACATGGCATGTGCTCGCAAATTGAAGAAGGCTTGAAAGCTTGCGTGGACTCTTCTTTTTGCAGAACTTGCGCCGGAACATTGAGCTTATGCAAGGAGCCAAGTCTATCGAGCATTCCAAAAGGGATGTTATAATTCCTGTCCTCTCCCTTGTCTAGACTCTCACTTTTTGCCTGCAGGCAAAGGTCCTCCTGGCTCTGAAATTCCAGATCCGAAACCTTGAACGTCAACACTTGCCTACTGTCAACCTTCAACGGCACATCCCGAAAACCCGAAGCGATAAAAAGAGCGACCCTCGATTCACGCCTGCTGCTGCCCCAGGCACGGTAACATAGGGAAACTCCTTCGTGTTGTTCAGGTGGAATGAGAGCCGCGTGTCGGGTGGCAGAGTCTTGATCCTTTTCTTGCGTCGGGCGTGTGGAACACTGCATGCACTTGACACCCAGGCTTCGGAAAAAAAACGACGGGCACGCAGCTGTCTGGCCTGGACATCAGCATGTCAAACCTAGGGTGCTTAGGCCTGTGGTCTTTCTGTTGCATAGGGGTTCTCGTATTCGTGATGAGAGTGCTGGGTATGAAGCAGAACTGACAACCTCCACCACCAAAGCAGCAACAACAGGAAAGCTAACACAGCAACCAGCAGCAGTTCCAGTAACAACATCCATAGGAAAACGAGCCGCGACAACCACAACAACACAAAAGCAAGAAACCAACAACAACAGTCAGAAAGAGTGTTCCGGCACAGACGATTCTCATGATACGCTATACCTGGCATTGCTCCTTCTCAACCTTCAATCAAAAATCGTGTCGGTGTACCGTTTTGTCCGAAACTGCCGTAACCACAAATACCGTATCAACAAGTCCTGAAGAATACGGCAAATGCAAGGGCAACTCTGGTTTCTTGATTAAATATCGAGTGGACAGACCATTTCTCACACCGTTGAGTTCGAATCTGTTCTACTGCTCAGGGTCAGCAGACATGTATGAATGTAACTGCATAGCCTGTTCCATGAAAGCCTGCTGAGAGACATGCACACAAGCAAGAGCCGTCATGAATACTAACTAAACACTAAGCGAGACCATCGCACACCAACCCGGCAACAAAATGAAGCTACACAAGAAGGAAGAAGAGCGAATATGCACAACAATGACGACGATCATCATTTCCAAGGTCCCGTTTTGGGTCCTGTTGCACAGTCACCACATGGTGGAACCCTGCCGTCCCCGTCCCAAGGATCAGGATGGATCAGGCCCTTCGATGAGGCACAAACCATAAGCCCGAACAGCTCAAGTTCAGAATGCCGCAAAGAAGAGCCTTCGGTCCCTTCGGCCGAAAATCATCTCGTGGATCTCATGCCAGGATGGATAGGTTTCGCCATTCGGATATCGCCGGCCCTCAGATGTTGAAGAACACTGCGATTAAGCGTCAGGCTCAAGCATCAGATCCTTGGGGATCAGAAGGGGTCTTTCGCCCTTAGCGGTCTGGACGGGAACGATATGCCTTTCCCGAGATTGGATTTGTGCACACCTGGACCTCGCATCTACAAGCTTGAGAAGTACATCCAATCTCGTCACCTCGCGACTCTATTTTGACAGGAGGCTCCCGTCGTCAGCACCATGCTGAACGACTTTGAGCTCAGACTGCCATCGGGAAAAGCTTACCGTCCCTATGCTACCCTCGCCTCCATGGAGCCATCGGGAAGGTAGCCCGAGGCTGGCAGCCAGGGATAGCCTCGTTGCTTGCTTTGGGGTTTAGGACTTGGGGGTGTCAGAAGTCGGTGGTTCGCGTTTTGGTGAGCAGGGTGAACTTCAGGCTCCGACTTGTCAAGGCTCCGCCTTTTGCAACGAATATGTACCTGAGCCTGCAATCCTTACGCATGTCGCTCAGCAACGCTTCCTTGGAGAGCTTGGTGGACTTTCGGACCCAGATCAGCACCACGTTTTTGCAAACAGTAGGAAAGTTCTCACGGAGGTCCCTTTTTGGAGGTTGGGCAGTCTCAAAAGAGTTGCAAAGTTTCGGACAGACTGAGCAAAAGAACGACTTTTCTTGAAGTAACCGTGGAGGCTAGGAAATGGAAAATGCTGAACAGCTACAACAGCAACCTTTCTGCCAACGCCTCACCAATTCTGCCACATGCTTCCAAAGAACTTCCCGGGAGTCCTTTAAAAAGAAGCAAATACATCAAGCTTCTAAGAACTTCCAAACAGCTCGAGAAGTTACCTTGGTGAAGGTTCCATCGGAAAAAGAAAGCCACAATAAGTTCGGCAAATTCTGTTGCTTTATGAACAGCAGACGGCGCCCTTACCGCAAAAAAGCAGAAGTCGTCCTCTAACCCTGACAGGGAACGGAACCCAAAGGCAAGGGGCCTTGATAGGCCAGCTGGAATGCAGCAACCGGCACCACCCGGCAGGCCGCCGGCGGGCTGAAAAGCTCCGAGAGGGCTTCCTTCTCAGGAATTTCGACCCTTTAGGGGTGCAGGAATTCCCGACGGACCACGAAAGATCGTCAAGGGTCTCGACACAGCCTGCTGAGTCCAAACACGAAAGCCGCTACATAAATCCTAAATCACAAACCTGCTCTTCCAAACAAAAACCATAACAGGAACGGTAGTCACAAGGCCTGACGGCTTGCACCACTGCAAATGCACTTCCGATCAGAGGAGTCCTTGGGCACCGTGATGTCCAGACCGCAGATGCCGAACTCCAGGCACCCCGCCGTCGCCATGCCCCCACTGCACACCCCAGTTCTCAATTCTCCTGAACTTCGACACCATGGAGCCCTACCCGTGGAGCTTGAGATCCCACTTGGTCGCACTCCCCGACTAAAGCCTCGTTTTGCAGACGAAAAGAGAAACCCGTGCTACTCGAAGCGTTCATCTCCTTGGCTTCTTTAATGGGATCCTCTGTGTGAGTTCCAAGACAGAACAAAGACTCCATCGTCGTGACGTTAGGGAACGTATTCACGTTTCGGAGACTCTGGCGAAACTCTGCTTCGTAGATCCCAAGAGCCTGCACCCCAAAGCCGACTGACGAACAAACTCTTATCCCGAGCTCAGCTGCTGCTTCATGGACCAAACCCTGTGTGAGGAAGACTCCATTCTCAATGCCGTGGCCGTGACTTGCCAGAACCACGTGAACTGTTGCAAAGGCTGCGGTGCAGGGAGACTCGGTGACTCTTAGCGGCTTTGGCTTTGCGGATGTGCGGTTTAAGAAGCAAAGACTTCGGCACTTCGAGCTGCATCCCGACGTCTGTCGACTGTACAGAAGCTCTGCCCAATGCAGCACATCGAAAACTCTGACAAACAGAATCAACTCGAGCGGACATCAACGAACTATGCACACCGAACAGACCTTCGGATGTAGGAGAAGAGGAGGAGGGAGGAGGAGAGGACGACGACGATGACGTGGCCTTCGTCACCGTTGAGGTTCCAGGCTTTCGCGATTGACTAAGGTGTAAAGTCCTGGTTACAAGGTCTGGGGAGCATCTAGCACGCAGCACCCGAGATCCAGTCGAATCCGATGCTTCCGCTGAACCTGAAACTACAGACTTCAAGCTTGGAAACAATTTGGAATGTGACAGGTAGACATGTACATCCAAGACAGTGTTAACCCGACACCAGAAGACGAAATGCGAACCCTGCATCCTCCAGCAACCCAGAAGGGATCGGGGTCCAGGGGCCTCTTTCATCTTCCTCACTCCAGTCGGAGTTGCAGTTGGGTAAGCGGGGCTGTGGTGAGTTGGCGCCCACAGGTCGTACTTTGAGAAAGGATGGAGTTTCGACCATCAAACGAAGACACCTGGAACTTCGAATGAGTGCTTTGCATTTGCATCTCTTCACGTGAAACATGAACCCTCGAAACCCCACTCTCTTCCTAACTCTCTGCTGCCCGGCAGGCCCGTCCAAGACAGCACTTCAAATGTCGCCGGATGAAACCCCTTCAAAACAGAATCTTCAAAACTACCACAATCTCGAAGGCGTATCGGCTGAGTACCCTAGCCCATGTTATGGTAGTGTTATATGATCCCAAAAAAGGTTAAAGGTTGCCTAATCAGCTACTAGGAAAGGATCTTAAGTGGGCTCAAACAGCTTCAACTGCAGACAGAGGTCGAAGAGTCGAGAGTCTAGAGAGGGCTTCAGCACATAAGAAACTGCAAAGACGACAAATAGCTGCCGCAGCAACCCCAATAGCAGGAGTGGCTTTTAGATGATCCTGTCCATGCGATTCAATTGGACACGACCTGCCTTGTGGTCGGCCAACCACTTTCGCCGGACGACACTGAGGACCTCATCACGGTCACTACGCGACCCCCGCAGATTCTCCTCCAACTCGAGCAGGACATCCAGAAATCCATCATTGGGCCCAGCTTTAGCACGTTTGTCCTTAACCCAACTCACTGCCTCAAGCAGTGTCATGGCTCGGTGCTCCATCAGGTAGCACACAACGATCGACGCTGATCTCGACGCACCATGCTTGCAGTGCACATACACAGACTCACCTGCATCCAGTGCCTGGCCAATGAATGTCGATGCGTTCCTCAGCAGCGTTGCCGCATGCTGCCTCGCAAAGGGCTCGTCGTCGAAAAGAGGGCAATGCGCAACTCGCAGCTTCCCGCCCTGCTCGCTCTGCTCGCTTTGCTCGTCGGTTGGGGGCTGGAAGACGTACTCCGAAGATCCAGCACCTGATCCAGCCCTTTCTGAACCGCCTGAATCGTCCCACGTTGATATCCAAGCCCTTTCTTGTTCTGGCGTCATTCGTGCATCCACACGGACAGTGATCCCTTGTTCACGCAGCAGCCTGCTCTCGTCTGTCAGCACAGATTCCTCTCCCAACCATAGCGCCATGGCTGTTGAAGTTTCGTGGACTTTCGATCTAATTTTGTTGAAGCCCTTCCCCCATGCGCTTATGCTCCCTTGGAACAGTATGGCATCTCGCTTGTGGAAAAAGCACTTTGTATGCTCGCCAGTGCATAAGCACAGGCTGCAACTCGGTCCAGACCACACAACACTGACCTGCACCCCCATTTCCGTTTACAAAATGATGCACAGATCTCGAACTCGAAAGCTCATAACGTACGCTTTGCTTGAAAATCAGGCGAACACATGTAGCGATCGAGTCTTACCGTTGAAGTACCTCCACAGGGAGCAACAGCGGCACTTACACATCGCCGTCGTAGCAGCAGGAGGACTGGCACGGCAGCTGCAACGCCACGAATAATGTTCGCAATACTGGAAAGCTGGAGATTTTGAAGAAGGCTCTTTACAACAAGACGTGATGCTGACAAACCCAGCGCGAGGCAGTTGCGGTTGGGACCATGAAGACTTGCACTGGATGCCCATCAGGCTTTGAGGCATGTAAGCTTAACATCACACCTTTCTCGATCATTGTTGGACCATTGGCTCCACGTATCATTTGCGGGCGAACTTAAACCTTCCGACTCCTCCGAATCAGATCCGAGGCCCCGCTTGCCACGCGAAAGCCAAAAGCATGGCGAACTAACCAACAACATTGGACAAAGTCTAACAGCGTCCCTGACCCTAAACGGGCTTGCATTCTCAACTTGAGAACTTTGACTCGAAATCCTCAACATTGACGAATTCAAACTCCAACCTTCAAACCCAAACCCTGAAGTGCCTTGCTCGTGCTCTGCTCAGACATGGCATAGTCAACTGGCAAAACATTACTACGGGTTGAAGGTTTTGAGGTTTGACGTTTGCGGAACTGTGGTTGAAAGTTCCTTTGTCAGGTTTGGGACTTACGTTACAGGTGTCGGGACTTTACACGATACTTGAAGCAATCGGCGCCGAAAAAGGCGTGAAACCTTAAATGAAAAAAGATGTTGGTGGCCATGAATAGCCATCATGAGGGGTTCTTGGGCCGAAAAGCAGCTCCCCTGCATCTCGGCCACATCAAAGGAGCTCATGACATGTAGGCATCCCACTTGAAATCTGCGGCGGGCAAGCTCATGGCCGTGGTTCTGCAAATGTCTCTACTTTCAAGCAACTTGGCGCTCCTTTTCTCGCCTGCCAGGGCCTGAAAACTTTCAGATCTGCACGTCAGAATCGACAGATCGCGGCATCCCACTCACCAAGGCTGGAGACTTCTGCTGACGCCCGGCCCACAGCCCACACGTCGCGTCTGCATGGCGTTGACTGGGGAATTGCACGCGGCTGCTGAGGTGTCCGCCACTGCACCTTGAAGTTGAAGCTCCCGTGCTATATACAGGGACAAAATCCTCGACGAGAACGGTGTCGGCATCCGACCAAGCCGCTGCACGACGGCAACAGCTGGCAAGCGGGCCAGGAATGGAGCTGAGTGCAGCGGCACGCAGGCAAGGGCCCTGAAAGAAGTGGCCAGCTAAGAATAAGACTTCTGCAACTCTGGGACAGAGGTTGCAAGACTTTTGAGGCACATGCGAAGGTCGGCTTATCCTCGCCAAACGAGCGTAGGAGGCATCAGCACCAACTGGCTACCGAACCTCCCACTTCCTGTTCATCTTTCTGCGAATACCAAAGAAATCCGGGCAGGTGCTAGATGACCCTACAACTGCAGCATTCCATACTTGACTTCGTTGCCATGGGCATCCTCCCTTGACATCCTGGCCGCCACCCTCACGGAAAGCACATGGCGCCAGCGTTGCTGCGAGGTGGCGAAGCTCGGAAGATGAGATAAAGAGAAGTCCTTCGATGCTTTGACACAAGCCACCGGCAGGAGACAAACAGATCCTCGCCTTGGCCGTACGGGCGAAGTGCTTGGAAGAGCCAGCAGTGGGTGAAGGAACACGGCACATGACTCCGAAGCACTTGCTAGGCTTGCATACAGCACCACTACCGAGCACACCCGATGCCAAAGCACCACCGACCCTTGGGATGAATCGCACAGCCGACACCACGCTGTGTGCAGACAAGCATGGCGCCAGCGCGGAAAGCGTGGCATACGCTTGCAGCTACCCAGCCCTGAACACGGGAGACACAGCCTTTCTTGCGAAATACGCCCATGCTGCAATTGCCTCCAGTATACTCTCAGAGCGCGGCGAGCACAGGTTCTGCTCACGAGCATCCTGCACATTCTTCGCTTCCAGGCTGTGTAAGCCTTTCTGGTATCTTTTTTCGAAACCCTATAAGAGACCCTTATGAAGCCCTTCAAGGAACCCTGAGAGGGACCCCGCACCCGGAGCTCAAGCCACTGGGTCTCCAAATAAGAGGAATCTGCACGTTGGCTTTGCTATGGTGGCAAAATGCAGGAGATGTTGTGCCTCCGATATTGTGGACTCCCAAGTTGCCAAGGCGTGGCAGCCAGCTGCTTGCCAGGGGCTCAGCAGCAAGTAGTCTTGCATTTCAAGGTCACTGCGAGAAGCCACCGCGCCGGTTGGAAGAGAGTTTAGGGCTGCAGGGCTTCGGGGATGAGAGTTTAGGGCTTTTTCAAACACGGATCTAGCGGATTGCAACTTTCAGAAAAAGCTTAGAACACCGGCAGGGCAGGGCCTTGCATCTGATCAAGGCATCAGCACCCAGTAGCTACCTAACCAGGTTTAGGGGTTTAGGGTTTAGGGTCATGTATCTCTCATGCTTGCACTTGCTCCGTGAATGCAAAAGAAATCCGGGCAAGTGCCAGATGACCCTACAACTGCAGCATCCCATCTTTGACACTGTTGCCATGGGCATCCTGAGTTGACACCCCAATCGCAAACAGCTCTTCTGGCGGCACAGCCAAGTTCATGGAAAGTGCCTGGCATCACTGCGAGGTGGCCAAGCCGTCCTGAGAATTAGCGAGAGAAATCCCTTGCAACTTGAGAAAAGCAACCTCGCCTCAGCCGCGAGGACTTGGTAAGCTTGGTAGTTGATTCGCTTGTGACTTCACAAGAGGCTCATACCAGGGACATGCAGGACACCTACACCTCCCCTCTTGGTTCCTTCTGGCGAATACTAACACCATCAGACACTCCCTGCAGGAACAGTCAGTGCCAAAAGAGCCCGTCTTACAGAGTCCCAAACAGCTGGGCACCTCTTCGAACGCCCGGATCTACTGTAAAGTGCTCTCGCACATATCCAGAGAGCTTGGTGATGTGAAGATTCTCAAACGACTGCAGCGAGAACAGAGCACCAGCGCCAAACAGACCCCCCCGCGACGACTGAGAAGCGCATGGAAAGCCGGCGAGAACACCGGGCCTGCTGCTCAGCAACTCTTGCGAGACTTGCGTAGAGCGCCCAAACTGAGCACTTCCCAGGGCGAAGTACAGCGAACCATGCTTAGGGTTCTTAGGGTGGTTTAGGGTTTATGGGGGACTTCGGTAAGTGAAGAAGACACCAGTGCCTGGAAGGCCACATATCACCCAGCCGTCAGGATGCTGACGCGTGTGGCATTCACGCAAAATCTATGAGGGCTTAGGTGTCAAGCTGTGAGAGCGGGAGCTCTTCAGAACATGTGCCCGACGGCACAGCCTCCCCCATGCATTGACCGCCGTCTGTCGAGGCAACAACACAGGGGCTATCCGGCATAGGCAATGCTGGAGGCAGACGGATGGTGTCTACAGCATATGCGGTGAACGTGGGGCCATCCTTGCTCCAAATTCACATTTTGTGACAGAGCAAGAATCACCATCCTCTCTCTGTGGCCATGAACTCGACAACTCACAAAAAAACAACGACCGGTGCCTGCAGAACGACACCTCACTCATCTATCAGCATGGCGACATATGCAGCATTAACGGAAATCTCCGGGCTCGGAATCCTAGACCATGACGAACACATGAGCTACTCTCAGGAGCAATTGGTGCTCCAGCATTGCAAAAATGGGGCCTTCAAGGCCAGCAGCCTCGCGGCGACTTTCGCGCAGAGGCCGCCAAGCAGTTCGGCTGAAGCCTCGACGGAACTTGCACATTTTGGGCAATGCTACAGGCTTTAGGGTTTCATGGGCAAGGTCCGCGCGGCACTCTTGGCGACCATGGGGCCAGCACCACGCTGATTTTTTTTTTGGGGCAAATGAGGAATTATCATCCACGGACTCTGCGACCGCCACCTCGACAACTTAAGAAACGACCAATGCCTGGAGATCGACACATCGGGATACTGACACCTGCCTCATTCCCCAAAAATCCTCGGCTGCTTAGCGTCTCTGAACTGCGACGGTGTGACACTGGGAGGTGCGCTTGGAAGGCCAGGGCGATTCAACAGCAGCTTCTCAGCGATTCTCATGGAGAGGCCACAGAGATCCTTGCGCCCCAGACGAAGCTTGCAAGAGCAGGGCACCTGCCCGGAGGCGCGAGGGACCTTGCACATGCCGGGCAGCGCTACTCGCAGATAGGTGCGGCGAGAGCGGCCATCATGCAGACGACAGACCAAGGCATGCAATGACGGCGCAGCTGTAGCCCTTGTGGTGAGTCTTGGACCATCCCGGCAACAAGTTGAGCTTCCCCGACAATTCACGAATCACCGTCTGGTTGTGCCACTTCATCAACTGAACTTTAGGGAGGACCGAATGCTGCTAGCCAGAAACCTCTCCTGTCCGTTGCTAAAACCTCGACAAGCCTACACTAAAGCAGCAGAGCAGGCGACGGCTGCAGCAGCAACCATTGGCTGCAGCAGGAAAGATATGCTGCGAGCTACCTCAGCAAGGACCGGAGGAATACGCCTCCCTGTTGCAGCTCCGCCGTGTTCAAACTTCAGCTGCACCTGACAGGGCAAAAGTGCTGGCAGATGCATGAACCTCCCAAAACCTAGCACTGCGAGCTCCGGCGTGAGGTGTGGGGTTTAGGAGCCTCCAGTCGGCAACAAACAGCACCCTTCCTGCGGTCTACGCAGCCAATGTTCTTCGGCACACCTGCGTGAGAGGAGGCATCCCGTCACGCCGGCACCAGCAGCGAGTGCCTGAAACGGCAAAGACTCCACACTTTGAGGTGTCGTCGACTTCGAGGGCTGACTCAAGAAACAGAAGTATAGAGATTCTACAAGAAACTTCTTAGTATATTTTATCCGTACTCAACGCAGGCACCATCTCCACCCGAACTTGTCAAAACACGGCACTGCGCCTCAATGACACCATCTGGCCTGCCTGTGAGGAATCGCTTTAAGGTTAGGTTTCGGACGGTTTGGGGGTCAGGACGTCAATGTTGAGGGTTTTAAGGTTTATGTCAAGTTCGCCTTCGTAGCCCTGCGATATCTCCACGCCAAATCTCACTATACTTTCTCAAAACTGAGGGCGCTCAGGACCTTTGCCGAAAGCTTGGGGGAATCTTAAGACATTCACCCGAAAACAACTCTACCTGCTCTACTCGCTCGTGTTCTGTGATTCAATTTCAGCAGCCTCGCTGGAACTGGCTCGTAGGAAAGCAACGTGGGTGACACACTTGAGCAATATCTGCCAACAAAGCCGGAAGCCACCGACCAACATGACCAAACAAGTTGTACAAAGCAAGGCACACATGAATCCAATCTTCTTAACATCCCATGTAGCATGAGAGTTCATCGTATAAGCTGGCTGCTGGAAACTTTTTGGCGCGCTCTGGCTCTGTACCAACAGAAATTATTGAACAACGCGCGTTGCATTGCAAAGTTGTGTGCTTGTCTCATTCAACGCAAACGGGTTTAGAGGGTGCACCCAAAATTTAACCCAGTCGTGAATTAATGCAAACGGCGTTGTATCAAAACGGAGCTCCTTCCTTTTGCTTGCCAAAACATGCTTTGGGGATGCCTCTGCAGTAGTCATGAGTGAGCGTTCTGCGTGGAGACCACATTCCCGGACATCGCTGCCCGGGCACGCTGTGCGGCCGTTATTCTTTTACGTTTCAACCAGCGACACTGGCAGATTCGATGTACGCATGTTCGACTGTTGCAACATGACATCGAACCAGCAAACCTTTGCTTGGCACTGCCAGAGACAAGAACCATTCAAAAGCAAACCGAAAATGCAAGATTTGCTGGAACATGCTGGAAAGATTGCACACATGGAAGAAGGAGCAACAAAGAAACAAAACTGTGCTAAGCTGAAACACAAAACCAACAACATGATGCAATAGAAGAGTTGTTTTTATGGTCATGACCACATTGGTTGAGCGGGTTTGTCGGTCGGATGCCCTGAAGATGTGTGGGGAACATCTTGCCACGAACAGAACGGCCTCTAGCGTGATTTCAACAACTCTCCACCTTCAAAAACACAATGCCCAAAACTTCCCCAAAAAAAACCTCGTACATGATGCGATGTTGGATGAAAGAATCTTGCAAGCAATCTTTTCATTCCGTGTATGCTTGACATCTTTCTTTTCATGTTGTCATGCGTGCTTCTTAAATGGCATGCTTGCTTCACTTTGTAGTCTTGTTTGGCTAAACAGCTTTTTGCGTCAGCTGCACGTAGTTGAACCACAAAAGACTCAATCAAAAAGACAGCGGTGAAACAAGAGCTCAGAGACCTAAATAACAAAAGACGAAAGGACTGCGGCGAGCAGACTTGGTCAGCAGTGGCCGTTCTTGCCACGGCTTGGCTCAGCAACCGGCCAGGAGCACCATGGACACTCTGCCAGATGCCTGGAGACCTATGGGTCTTGAGGACACGGACGCAGCCGAAACCATAGCTGCCAAGCATATCGGAAAAGGCGACGCAGGCTGGAAGTGGACCAGATCAGTGCAGAGCTTGCTGCGTCATGTCGCAAACCAAACAACACATTCCAAGCTGCGCTTTGTGGGCCCTGCTCTCCAATAGGGAAAAGCGAAATGGCGGCAGTATGGCAGCTGTCATGTCAGCAGTATGGCAAACAAGCCTCACTCCCTCCTTCAAGTCTTCAAGCCCTGAAGGGTTTGAACGAGTTGACACAGATTTGTCTGTGTACACCGTGATCCATAGACCGCGCTGCATCCAGCATGTCCAAGCGGTTAGCTTTTTAATGCATACAGACATTGCCATGATGGCAAAAACCACAAACCACAAAAAGAACTGCATGAACCACAACGTTCGAGCTTTCAGGTGCTCGGTCCCAATGAACATTCAAAACCAACAAACACACACAAAACAGCGGTGAAACGAAAGACTTCTTTTGTGAGGTGCTCGCGGGCGGACTGGTCAGTGGAAGCTGTTTAGTGTTGAAAAAAACTCGCTTTCAGCACCTCGAGCTTGAAGCAGCAGTGCCGTCATCCAAACCGTCTCAGACAACGAGTCGCGCAATGCAGAGTGCACTCGAACACGCAATATTTTTCTAACTTGGGCCACGCAACTGAGACTGTTTCGAGCGGATCCACAACAGTTCTTTGGAAGATCCAAGACCCGTAACCCGTAACTTGCGTGTTGCCGTGCATTGTCGCATCAGTTACCATCAAGATCACATTTGACGCAGACGCTTTCAAGCAAGCTCAAAGTCTCTCAATTTAGAAAAACCTATTTTTTGGTGTCAGCAGCTTAGACTGCAAAGAAACACAACAGCAGTCTTGTCCAATGTCGCTGGCAAATTCGAGCTGCATTTTTAAAATTTGGATCGAGACTTCTGATAAAGGGAACACACGCATTGCCGTGGTTGAGTTGGCCAAGTGGAAGTCTGCTACAAGCAACTTTTTAACAAAAGCACAGCATTTTCAGATCTTGGCAATTGGATAATTGCCAACAAGGATCAGTGCAGAGCAGCTGGCATCATGTTTGTCGGGTTGTCTTTCACACAGATTGCTTGGCCTCGAAAGCAAGCCAAACCCCTTCGAGCTTCGAACCAACGAAAGGTCGACAGGGTTTAAAGGCCAAAGACGCAACGATCATCGGCCCTGTAGCTCGGAAATTTTGGACCCGATCGAATCGGAGCTTGACCGAGCGGAGCGAGCGAGCAAATGGAAGCGGAGCGAACGAGCGAACAGAGCGAGTAAGTGAGCGCTGTGAGCGGGTGAGCCACAGATTGCTTTGCTTCGAAAGCAAACCAAACCTCTTCGAGCTTCGAACCAAAGATCGACAGGGCTCAAAGGCCAAAGACGAACGATCATCGGCCTTGCAGCTCGGAAATTTTTGGATCCGATCGAATCGGAGCTTGACCGAGCGGATGCGTTTTTGGCCTTTGAAACCCAGATTCTAACCCAGGTTTCGAACCCGAATTTAATGAACCCAGGTTTTTTCCAGGGGTGTTAAAAGCACAACAAAACAGAAGCAGAAACATAAAAATTCAGAGACACACAAGCTGTGAAATCGTTCAGTGGAACCCACTCTTCAAAGCTCTGGCCCTTCCAACTCCTCCGCTTTTGTGTGTTGAAAACTCCCGCCTTTTTGAAGCCGTCTAGACCGCATCCAAATCGCACAAAGCGAAAAATTAAAACAAAGAGAAGGTTCCCAAAAGCAATAAAATAGATTTTAAACGCGAATAAAAACAATCGAGAACATGAAAATGGAAGGGCTGCGCAATCCAACCGTCCACTTTTTTTGTAACACCTAAATCGTGAACCTTCAACTCCAAACCCAACCAACAAAAGCGAAAAAGAACACGAACAGAACAAAGAAGATGCCACACGAAATCGCTTTTGGCGTTAAACATGAAAATTCAGAGACGAAAAGAAGAAGCTGTGGCCAAGAAAAACGACTTTGTGTCGCCATGAGCAAGTTTCACACCAACCAGAGCTTGTGAGAAGCCTGACGCAAAGTGCTGAGTTGGGTGCAAAGTGCGAAGCGAAGCAGAAAGCAGTTGCTATCATTCAACATGGTAGCGGAGCTCTGCGGAGTTCCAGGTGGCAAGAAGAATGTCACAAGACGGTGCACAGTCGCCTTCGTCTGCAAGTTGGCGCAGACATTGCAAGCAGTGCAAGCGCAAACCCAGGCTTTGACCCAGTTGGCCACTGTGACAAGTCAGCAACAGCAACAGTCTTTGCAGCTGCAACAGCAGCAGCCGCCACCACACGCTGCTCCACTCGCACCGAGTACCCTGGAGGCCCCTTCACAACAGCCACCACAATCCTGGCAATTTCCGGACCCAGAAGTGGGCTTGTTGGAAGCACTACAGAATCTGAACCTCGCCGCCTGCTTCAGAAACTTCGATTATGTCTTGGCCTGCTCCGAACGCAGTCATGACTACACGAGCCATGCAAAGCATTGCCAAGATCCGGCGTTGCAGGAAATCTGTGGGAAACCCATAGGAAATCCCAGGAAACCATCGGAAACCAGACCGGAAACCTTCAGAAACCTTTAAGAAGGAACAAATTCACTTTTGAGGAGCATATCTATCTAGAATTCATGGGAAACCACAGCAGGCCATAAGAAACATGTGGAAAACGCTAGAGAATCACAGGAAACCGCAGGAAACGTGTGGGAAACCGGAAACCACAGGAAACCATATCTATCTAAGATTCATGGGAAACCACAGCAGACCACAACAAACTGTGGAAAACCTCGGAAACCGGAAACCGCAGGAAACCCATGGGAAACCTATAGGAAACCAGAGGAAACCAGACCGGAAACCATCGGAAACCCCTATGGGACAGATTCACCCTTTGAGCATTTACAAAAGGTTAATGCAAAGGGAAGAGGGGTGAACTGCACGGTCGACAGCACTCCACACTTCACCATCGCAGTATGAAACTTCCACTCGTGCCCAAAGGTGAACAAGTTCTTCCGGACCCGTGTTTTGGAGAGCACGCACGGCAAGACAAGAATGCTCTCACATTGCTGATGAACCTAATTGAAGTCCTTGTGTAACTGAGGTCTTACGTGCAAACTTCTGTCGGCTTCGCTGTATATATATTAGTTTATACTAACATGGCCAATATACTCCCATGCACAGTCCTTCATGTACAGCATTGCAAGAGCTTCACAGGGTGAACGTGCTGCACAGCTCTTTCACCCGAAATCCAAGACTGTCACCAGGCGAGTCCTTTGATGCATGACATCATGACTGTGGAGCAGATTCAGAGAAGCTTAAGAGCTTTATCTGAAGAACGTGCCTGAAGAAGTGAAAACCTATGTGGCTACATGCGCGAAATGAACGGTTCTTGGGTAAAAGAATGCAAAAGAGCCTCGTTCTTGAGTGCACCTGCGAAAGGTCAAGATTCGACAGCATGTTCCCCTCAAGATGGAGAACCGCGCAAAGCCAGTTTTCAACCGGAAATGCCTTTCCAAAACAGAAACGCTGATTCCGTTGCATGGCATAGATGTTGTTTTGGCAGAAGACGTAAGTGCATGCACACATTGTCTCGTGCGAGGCTGGTCCCTCGGGGTTTAACCCAGGTTTGAACCTGTGAGTTCCTTCTCTCCCTTGGACCCCCACACTTTTTGTTTGAAGCCGCCTAAACCGTTCTCCAAACCAAAAGAATGAAGCGACGAAATTGCTTGGGAGTTTACACATGAAGCAAAATTGACTGTCTCTCCAACTCTCTCTTTTTGCAAAAAAACTTTCCGCGCCTTTGACGTCCAAACCGTAAGTCTTCAACTTCCAATCCAAGCAATTAAAATGTCCACGGGCTAAAATGCGATGAAAGCCTGCCCGTTTTTTTGTGAATTGCACTCTCTGTACACTTCGATTTTCTGACTCAAAACAAAACCTGAGATAAAAACGTGAAACTGAATTAAACTGGAAAAAACCGGAGAGGTATCTTCTAAAACAGATTGCAAGACATCCAAATTTTACAGTCTCCAGGGCACACACAGTGTTAAGACTTCAAATCGATTACCGTCAAAGGCAAGTGACAGAAACAGGTGAACGTTCCGGTGCAAGTCTGTGAGAACCTTGGTGTTGTAGGTGGCTTTGATCCTTTGGATCTTGCGGAGTGACTGTGCTTAAGCTGTTGTTCGCTTTGTCTGACTGAAGTTTTGTGGTTTGTACTCTTTGGACTTTTGGTCTTTGGAAGACTGCTTGAAGTCTTACACTTGCGAGCACTGATGCACTCAGTCACATCGGATGAATGCCCGTTGAATTTGTGGCACACTTCACACTTCTCCAACCTACAAGCATGTGGAAAACGTTCTCTTGCTTGTGCGCAACTGAACCTCCTTGGATTGTTTCGTGTGGAAGATGTTCTCTTGTAAGCTGAAAGATCATGCACCTAGATCTTGCTAGGTTTTAGGTTTTTTACTCTCAGCACTTCCCAGTCTTAAATCTCGTTTCATCCAACAAAACCGATTGTTTGACAATATTCTCTTGCAAGCTCGGGCATTTGCCAAGGCTGTCCGCTTTCCCCCTACCCTTTCCTGGTGGTTCACAGCATAATCATTGCGAATGTCGACGAGGAGCTACAAAAGAACATGGCCAGATGCTTCCCGTGGCTTTTCAGCCAGAACCAACCTATCTACGACCTCGCTTAGGGGCCAGCAGATTCTGCACAAGATTCAAGAACTTGCTGGCTACAGCAACCTCTCGTTGAACCTTAAAAAGTGCGAATTGCTGTGCTCACAGCTGGCCGTCAATCACATACACTTCCTCACAGGTGAACCAATGAAGGAAGTCACGCAGGCCAAGTATCTAGGAGTGGTACTCAGCCAGGACTCGTCCTGCAAGGCGGATATTACCGCAAGATTGGGGAAAACACGGAAGCACTTCAGCACCCTGCACGCCTTCTAGACAGGCTTGAGTGTAGCGCTCTCATCGAGTGAAAGATGTTCTAAGCACTAGGAACACCTACATCTTACATCTTAAGTCATACTGTGTGGGTCGCAGCTTGTGGTCTATCGCCTGCTCCAGGCGTTTCTGGAGAAGTCTGGCGAAGAGCTGTAGAAGGTGCCATTCTTCCGGTGCTAGACCTGTGAGCAGTGCGTCGTTGAAGAGGTCAAGTGGCGGCTGCCGATTGGCTGGGGTGAGCCACTTTAAAGCTTCTGCTGGAGTTTGGTCAGGGCCTGGGGCCTGGAGCTTTGTGTGAGGCCATGCCTTTGAGGGTGGCGTTGAGCTCCCCTCCATCGTGATGGGTTCCATGTTGACTGGACTTGCGTCTGTGAGTGGGTGGGTGGGACCCTGTGTAGTCCGTCGTTGGTGGGGCCCACTGAACTTCTGACAGGTGTTTTGCAAAGATGTCAGCCTGCTTGTTGTAGCTGGTAGGCTTGCCGTTGGAGTCGTGCAAGGTGACTGTGCGGCCGAGCGGATGCGCTTTATCCAACGCCACTTATCCCGAGCGTCCACTGTCTCTTCGCTCTTCTGAAGGCGGTTCTTGAGCCACTGCTGCTTGTCTTTTGCGGGCCTGTGAGCGGATGGTCTTATGTAATGCGCGCTTAGTGTCCGAGTCCTGGCTCTGGCGAGCGGCTGTGCGTTGTTCTATGAGCTCTTACGTCTGCTGGCTAATCCGGTGCTTAGGTTTGCTGTCCTGTGTGGGGATGTGCTTCTCTATGGACTGCAAAATGGAATCCTTGATCGATTGCCATTGCTGGTCCAGCCTCTGCTGTTCGGTAGTCGACTGTGAAGGCTGG
Source organism: Symbiodinium sp. CCMP2592 (assembly GCA_905221615.1). Lineage (NCBI taxonomy): Eukaryota > Dinophyceae > Suessiales > Symbiodiniaceae > Symbiodinium > Symbiodinium sp. CCMP2592. The sequence continues at coordinate 615,148 of CAJNDT010001502.1, forward strand.
GGGGAGGCGTCCTCCGCTTCGGCCTCGGGTGGGACAGGCTCCTCGAAGGCTGGCTGTTGCTGAAGAGTTTCCGTGAAGTGTTTGTTGAAAGAGAGTATGGACTCTGCGTCTGGGCGTCTGGTCGGCTTGGGGGTGGGTGTTGCTCTCTTATGGCAAGCTGTGTGTAGGGAGAGCGTGACTCTGGTGAGAAAGTGGTTGCTGTTGAGGGCAGCGTTCGGGAGGGTGTGCACGTCAGTGACCATATTCTTCCAGGCGAACTTGGTGATGGCGTGGTCCAGCTGAGCCAGATCACCATTCGGACGCTGGTGTGTCATCCGGTGTTTCTCGGCTTTTTCCATCCACGTCTGAGGGAAACACAGGTCGTGACTGACCGACATCTCGAACAGCTGCGCGTGGTTCGATAGAGAATCATCCTCGCCAGCCTGTGAGGCTAAGGTCTCATCTGCCACATTCGCTCCAAAGTGGGCGTGTGGCCCGACACTGTCGCGATTGGACGAAAGTTCGTCGAGCAGCTGCGCATTGAAGTCGCCTACCAGTAGAAGGGGTTCGCTGGCGGGGTGGCTGTGAAGGATGTCCCCTAGTGACTGCCAAAAGGAGTCACGGACTGGCTGCTCACGTTGGTTGTGAGGAGCGTACACAACCTGGACTGTGAGAGGGGCTTCGGCTGTGTCAATCTTGAAGGAGAGGAAACGACCGTCGGTGGCAACGATGTCCAGGATGCAAGGTGTGAGCCGCGGGGAGGTGATCAGGGACACCCCCGTGAAGGTCTGTACCGGGTTGCCCTTTGCATCCAACTTGTCATCGGCGCTGTGGGTGACAGTGTATCCATCGATCATGAAGCGGTCCTGTTGTTTCACGTGGGTCTCTGTGAGGGCCAGCCAGTCTAGGCCGTGCTTCTGCATGATCTTGATCAAGGTGTGAAGCTTGCCGGCTTCCAGAAGGCCCGTGGTGTTCCAGAACCCGCCCTTCAGTTGCACTTTGGAGCGCAACTGTGTGGAGTGCCTCTGTCTTCCGTGTTCTTGAGGGCTGCGGCAATGAGTCTTGAACCAGTGCGCTCTGGTGTGCTGCTTGTTCTGAACATCGTGGGCCTCTTCCCAAGAGTCGCGGCCGCTGCTCAGCTGAGGCTGTGAGGGGGGGTTGGGCGGAGAGGGGAGAGAGGCGGGGAGGGTGTCCGCTGTGAGGGGGACCGTGGTGGAGGAGCCTTCCGTCGGGGAGGCCGGTGGGCCAAAATGGCCAATTGGTGGGGTGGCAGGCTCCGGTGTTCGAAGCCTCAAATGGTTGGGGGTGGAGCGGTTCTGCGGGGGGTGTTTCTTCACTCTCATATCTGGAGCTTTGGCCAAAAGGCGGTGGAAACGTCTGCAGGAGCGAAACTGCGGGCTTCGACCCTTAAGGGAAGCCCTGGTGGAAACAGGCTGTTAGCCGCCCGGGGTTGGGGCAGTCGGCGTGGGGCCGTATGAAGGCTTTTGTTTGTTGATCCTAGCTCTGGAGCCCAAACCACAACTAGGGGTTGGAGAGGTGGATAGAGCGTTCCTCCAAGCTCTGTATTCCCGCCTGCTGCGAGATCTGGTGGTGATGCGGCGGCGTGCTCGCCGCTGCCGTGCTGTTTGTGACCTGAGGTGGCGGTGGTACTGTGCTCGGGTCTGTGAGGAGGGGGGTGTCCGGGGAGTGGTGTGGGGTCTGTGGGGCACTTCGTCGCCGAAAGGCACACTAGAACAACTCTCAGAGCAACCTGGAAAAGCGAAACTGTGAGGTAAAGATGGACTAGAGTTACAATAGTGGCTCGGCGCACCCAGCTCGCCTTTAGGTGGCGTGCCAGAACGGTTCAACTTGTTTTTGCCCAGCTGTGTGGTACGGTCTGGGTCTGCTATGGTACAAGAGGCAGCAGCCTGTGAAAAATGCAGTCGCACAGCCGCTGCGGAAGATTGCAAGGAAGAGAGGGCGCGCTTGCCGAACCATCACTGTGAGCCAGTCGAGCGGCGCTTGATGCACCAGGACTCCCAAGCCTCCTGTGGGTAGTCGGTTGGGACCCCACCGTGGTTGATGTGGGCGATCTTTGCCTCTTCAACCGCTTTCTCCAGTTCTGCCTGTGAGCTGAACGGGTAGTAGCTCGGCCTGGCCTTGGTCTGCTGTGGAGGATTCATCGCGGTGCTCGGGATGCTGGCCGAGCTGATGCCACTGACCGCTGAGGCTGCATCACTGTGAGTGCGCTTCATTTGGGAGGCCACGTCGATCATTGCCCCCACGCCTCCACTCTCGGGGTCCACTGTGAAGGCTGCCTCCTGCTCCTGGGCTGCCATCTCTTCCATGAGCTCCTCGGTGGACCGAAGGCCTGTGAAGTGGGTCCTCTCGTCGGCGTCGGCGGGGACTTGGACAAACTTCACCGGCCACGGGAACTCATACCGGAACCGGGCGATCCAGTGGTCTAGACCTTCATCCTCGCCCTCGTTGTACTCCGGAATGGCCTTGGTCAGGAACCTGCTAAGTCGCTTGGCCTCAGCATAGTTGTGTGCTGTGAGGCGAGCTGCGCTGTCGAAGGCTTCCTGCTCGACCGTAGTCTGGTTGACCTGCTGTCGCAATTGGTCATACCAGATGCTTCGCCAGGTCTCCAAGAGCTTTGTGGCATGCTCCTCTGGGATGTGGATCTCGCACTCCCAGTCTGTGAGGGTGCCTGTGGAGGTCGTCTGTGAAGGACCCCCGCGGCGGTACACGATGCGGCCCAGCCAAGCCTCTTTGGAGTCAACCAAGGCCAGCGTCTTCCACCTCGGAACCAATGGCTCTTTGGTGAACTTGCTGAAGGCCGCCCGGTAAGCGTTCATGAGTCCCTGGAGCGGCGAAGCAAGCCTGCGTTCAAACTGTGTGACTCCAGGGGAGAGCTTTACCGGGCCGCCGCCCTTGTACTCAAAGGTCTGGGCTGGCTCTTTTGAGCCGGCTGCCTGTGAGGAATCCGCCGTGTTCTTCTCGGCCGTTTCTTCGGAGCCGTCCTTCGCCTCGTCGGGCTCCTTGGGGTCTTCCCCTGTCCCTGGCTTTTCCTGGTGGAAGTACCAAGGGTACACCCTGTCCGCTACCTCCAGGATCCGCTTCCGGACCGTGAGGGAAGGGACTGTGAGGATGGAGGTGGCAGAGAGCTCCGGCTTGCCGGGCGTGCCCGTGTCCAGCCGAGTTGTGGCCAGGTCCCACATTCCATCGATATTCCACAGCCCAGCTTTCGCAAGGGCCTTTTCCACTGTGAGGCGGCGGTCTGCCTCCGTCTGCCAAGTGGGGAAGTTTCGGCATACGATGGTGCGCTTTGCCTGCTCGATCTGTGAGAAGAGCATGTCCTTCTCCGCCCATGCGGTGCGGATGCGAAGGGCCCGGACCTGCTGCTCCAGGTTACCCACTCGCTCGTTCGTCCTCACCTGTGAGGTGGACAAGGACGAGTATACTGCTCCGAGAGCTGGGGCGACCTTCTGCTGCATCGCCATCTGCACTAACTCCATGCACTGTCCGACTGTTGCCGGGGCGTTGAGGTCTACCCCCTGGGCTAGCGGAACTGTGAAGGACTGTGGCTGCAGCTGAGTCGGAATTAGCACAGCAGCCGAAGACTGTGGGGCATCCATGCGTGCTTCCATCTGACTCATGCGTGCAGTAAGGTCTTGATGCTGCTCTTCACGCCGTGCTCCTTGCAGCTTCACTTGTTCTAGCTGAGCAGCCACTTCTGCCAGCAAGGTGGACATTTTGTCCAGCTGGTCTCCCTGGCCCGCCATGGCTTCAAGGAAAGAGGAGGGAGTGACCTGTGAAGCTTGAACCGCTCGTGAGCTTGATGGTTCTAACGTAGCCAATCAAAAGCTGCATTGGTTGCGCTGTGCCAGGTATGCCATCCACATCGCTGGACTGCAGCACAACTTTGATGCAAAATAGATTGACAAATGGCATGCATAGTCAAGCAATGCAGATTGTTCCGCTCCGCGTCAGCAGTGCAAACGCTACAACCTGGCACCTGACTGGGCCAGTTTGTTTGACATCTTCAACTTCTCGACTCTGCGATACCCTGGCCGTTGCTTTCAATGTTGGCTATTAGTTCGCTGGAAGAAAAATGATGCCTTGCTCAAACTGTGACTCCTCAAGTTCTAGTTTACAGGTGTACTCTTAAAAAGGGTGATCTTAGTCACTGTTTGTCTTGTGGCGGAGCCTGGCTTGTGCTGTTCTGAGTTTGACGACAACATTTTTCTTCGACTTTCTGCACTTGCCCAGCCACCTGCATGCTGTGACAGGCGACTTGTTGTCTGGACGCCGGCGTCTGCGACTCTTGCGCTTTAGACGCCAAGAAGAAACGTTTGGTTTTTGTTCTTGGATGTGTGAAGAGTCGCCGATACTGAGTTGCTTTCCTGCGACTCTGACCATCATCACACTTCTATCTCGAAGCCACTCACGTATGCAGTGGGCTTTGGACTTTTGGACTTGGTGTGTACGATCGCGACGGAACAAAACACAGGGCCTGTCCGTTGTATGGCGAGACTAGAACGGCTGGCGGAGTCTGGTCTTGGCTCCACCTGTTGTTTTGGACAGCTTAGAGCGACGGCTCTTTGTTGCTCCGGACCGGTCATTGAGGCTCCGTAGTTTGTGCTGAACGGCCAACACAGGCAAAAACTGTGCGCCGCAGCTCGCTTTTCTGTTTCACCTTTGTTGCAGTTCTGTTCGATTGTTGCTTTGCTTGTTTGTAGGGACCGAGTGCTACAAGCGTGGTTGACGAAACCCAGTTCTGGTTTACAGGTGGCCTCGGTAGCTGTCAAACAGGCTTCCAACGCCTCTTTTGGGAACAGGCACTTCTGAATTCCAGCTTTAGTTCCTAAGGCATTCCACGGCAGTCCTGTGGGCGTGCGTACAAAGGTAAGCTTCTTCCCTTGGTCTGCTCTTGCAGGTGTGCACTCAGGGGTGAGGTTCTCCTCTTGTTAATCCCACCACAGCTTGACACGGTAAAGACAGCCATGGCCCCTGCGAACTGTGTGGTTTTCTCTTGGCACCACCAGGGTCGAGTGGAAGGCCTCTTCCTGGAGCTGTCTGCCAGCCACAACATTCACTTCCTGCAAGGGGTGGTCACGTAGCGTGGGGTTCGGTGGGCACTTGGCATGCATCTTCAACGCCTCTCGGCCCGCGACTTTGCCTTCGCAGCTTTAACTGTTGCCTTGAAGCTCGCTTGAGAGATCTGACCTTTGACGTCGACCCAAGCGACCCAAGAAGGATGATTGATGGCAAAGGTCGCTACCTTTATTACAAAGGGATCCTGCGAATGCATGACACTTTGCCCAACCCACACCGCCGCCTTCAAGCTATCACGGAAGAGGAAGATGAATGTTGTGCTCTAGAGGTGAGGTTCTCCCTCTAGGAATTGCTTGTCCCTGAGTTACTCGGGACCTCGCGTTACATGGAGAGTTTCTCCCTTCGGAATTAGGGTTCAGGTAGCTTCTCCCTGCCCTGCTGTTTGCCTTTCCTTGTTTTGTGTCAGGCTTCTCTCTTCTTCCTGGCATCGATGGTTAGGCACAGTTTTCCGGACAGGTGTGTCCAGATTGCGCCCAGAATTGGGTACTTGTCGGTACCCCAGGCATCGGCTTGGAATTTGTGCTCCTGTACAGGACTATCGCTGGCGTGAGGATGTGAGTAAGCGCGAGAAAGCATGCCTGAAGGTTGCTCATCACATGTGCCGGGTGGCAGTGCCCTGCTCATCGGGAGTCGTTTGTCTGAGCACCATGTCAGTGCGGTCCCTGTGCAGGGGGGACCAGTGTAAAAGCCGCGGCCTGTAAACTCACCTGGCCAGAAAAGAAGGTGGTGAGCGTCCTCCCGCCTTTTCCAGTGCCAGTGTTTTCAACGATCAAGCGGTGAGCTTCTCCCGTGATATCCGAATCACTTAGGCAGCACATACAAATTTGGGACAGTACTCAGCCCCTGGCGAAGTGACAGGATGTTGCCAAGACAGAGGACAGACGCCAGAAAGGGTCAGAGCGAAAGCTGCCAGACATCAAGGAATCGGTGAGATGTGTCATGTCTGCTGTTGGCCTTTGAGGGTCCCGCTTTGGTGCGCTTCGCCTAAGGAACGGGCACCTTTTAGGCAATGCCGCAGCACATTGATCTCACTCGTGGCCTAGAGTTGAGTGTGCTCCTCATTGGCCTGAATTTTCGGAAAGCCGCTAGGGCAGAGTGAAGCTGGTCGGGCCTGCGAGGTAAGTAAGAGAGTGAACACCTCTTCTGGTGGTGCTAACGGTGTCCAGCGCTGGTGCCGGCATGGGCATCGGGAGGCAGATGAGTAAGTGCGAGAAAACCTGGACGGGTGCTGTAAGGCCTTTGCATGCCCTTTCGGGCTTTCTCCGCAGTTTTGGGGCCCTCAGCCTGTGTATAGGATCTATGGCGCCCACGCTGCCAAAGGGTCGCCCGCAGTCCCAAGAGGCACCTTGGCAATCTTGAGCTTTGAGGGAGGAACAGTTGGGACAATGTTGTTTGGGTGAGTTCCCCGCCCCTGCAGGCTCGTCAGGCTGCTCCTGCACTAGCACCCTGGGTGAGCTACTCCTCAGCGGTTTTGTTAGTGTCTCACTGAATCGCCCCGGGTGAGTTCCTGCCTGGTTGGCGGAATTGTACAGGCATTTTCTTTTTAGTTATGTTTCACCCCGACCCCGTGTCGAGCTCTGCTCCAGAAGGCCCAACTGTGGCGCGCGACTCAAGTCCACTGGTGGGAAAATGATGCCCATAGAGGCTATCAACACCTCTTCACGTTAGGTGCAAGTGTTTGAAAGAGTTTCGGGAACAGACTGTCGTTTTCGCCGTTGCTTGGTTTGCTTTTGGCAGCGCAGAGCAGCAGCAGAGTTTTCACGAATTTGTTTTCGCATGGCACATGTTTTGTTTTGCTGAGAAGCTGAGAGAGTTGAACTTTCAGCTGAGAAGGCTTCACGCAGCAGTGTGCAGTGACTTGTAAGCGCGTGACTGTTTTGAGAAGCTTCACGCAGCAGTGTGCAGTGACTTGTAAGCGCGTGACTGTTCTGAGAAGGTTCACGCAGCAGTGTGCAGTGACTTGTAAGCGCACGACTTCGCTGTGTAGGCTCAGGAAGTAGTTGAGGACGGTGTTTCGGCCGAAGCTTGTTGTCTTGTGTGGTCAAGACGAAAAGAAGAAGCTGTGGCCAAGAAGAACGACTTTGTGTGGTCCAACTCGCCGTGAGCAAGTTTCACACCAACCAGAGCTTGTCAGAAGCCTGACGCAAAAGTGCTGTGTTGGGTGCGAAGTGCGAAGCGAAGCAGAAGCAGTTGCTATCTGATAGCAGCTATCATTTACAGAAACCACGCTGCTTGGACCGCAGCGAGTTTCCAAGCTCTGCAAGTTGCTATCGCGCTGTGCGACATCGCAAACAAGAACCACAAGAAAGAGATGAGCGAAAAACTACACAAAGCAAAACAAAGACTGCAAAGTCGTTCACCATGAATTTTCTGCAATCCTACTGCCGAGAGTTGCGCAGTGACTCCAAGTTGTTTCGTCCAGGATCATGTGCGGCCTTCCAGAGGCAAACTTGAGATGGCCGAGAGCCGTCAGGTAGGACTCCCGCAGCTGGGCAGTGTCGTTGATGGATGCATATGGCTGTGGGTACCGTGTTGTGGCGATGCAAGGTGCCTTGAGCAACTTCGGGTTGACTCGGAAGCTTTGCAGCAGCGATGTGACTTCAGAGTTGCGGCCCATCGTGCCTCGCCATAGTTTGCGAATGCCGACTTTGTTCTCCTTCGAGAGTTCTCCAGGACTTCGCGATACTTGCTCAGGAATGAGGTCGTCAAGCATTGAGCCCAGATGGCAAAAACAGTCCAAGACGCTGTTTTTGTTTCCGACTTGCTGCAACATGGCCAGAAAGACGCACTGCACTCAGTATGGATCTGTAAAAACCGTGTATCTTGTTTCGAGCTTTTCTTGGAAGTTGGAGAGGCATTTCAAAATGTGCAGTCTAATTTTCTTTCCTTTCAGGTCGAAAAGAACTTGTCCCACGACAACCGTGCCCGCCGGGCTGGTCCCAGAGGGGGAGTCACTGCGACCCAACCACGCAAAAAAAAAAAAACCAAACCAGAAGCCCTTCAAGCCTAAATGGGTCATTGAAATCCTGAACCTCCGCAAAGCAACGTTTGTGGAAGTGCGATGTGGTGGATACCAGAACAACCTTGCTTGTTGGGGACCAGGTCCAGGTTTGGCAATGTCGTTCTTTGTTTTCGGGTTCCGATTTTCGGCCAAAAGAAGCTCCAAGTGGAAGGCCGCAAACTAGACCCACTTTCCGACTTCTTTCCGTTGAATGGGAACAGCAAATTTTGCTGCACTGTGCGGAGAAGAAGCAATCTCAATGGCTTCTGTGCCCATCGAAACGCTTTTTTAATGCACCTGTGAGGAAGAAGCTAGAAGGATGCTGGAAGAGATGTGGAAATTTCGACGAGGACGTCACTGTCCCAGTCACGAAAGCTCACGCCTGCTACGAAGACGCTACAGACGCCACGAGGACATCACGAGAACATGTACAAATTACGACGAGGACGCCACTTTTTCAATATATAAAATCAAGAACATGCAAATTCTATTGAAAAAGTGGCGTCCTCGTAGAAATTTGTACAGTTCTCGTAATGTCCTCGTAGCGTTCTGTAATTCACCTGCAATGCTCAGACAGCATCCGTCCTTCCTGTCGCTGTCCAGCCTCTCTCACATGCTTGAGAGAAAGCTAGAGGCGAAACGACTGTGAGGCCAGCAGCTCTGACATGGGGACTTGCAGCGACTGTGAAGCATCTGGTTGCGTCGTCGTCCTCATCGAACCACTGCAGCTGGCGGCCTTGGAGCTGCAGCGACTGTGAAGTACCTGGAGCTGCAGTAAATCAGACTAGAAAGAGCTGGTAGAGTTTGAAGCAAGTCAAAAACGTCTCAGCGACCCAGCAGAGTCGCGCGGAGTGAAAACGTGTGCGCCACAGAGGCCTCTCCAGTTGCGGGAGTCTCTTTTTCTACATTTGTTCGATTTCATAGCGTAAGCCACAGAATGTTGTTGTTGTCGTTGTCCACGAACCTGCAGCAGCTCAATAAGCTGTGCTGTTAGATGGAGTGGCTGCGCAAGCAAAAGGAGAAACAGAAATCACTTTTTTTGGAATTGAGAATCCGAAAAAACGCTCGCATTTTTTGGCCTGCATTTTGGTGCCGGCAGCGAACCACTTTCGAGCTCATTTTTGAAATCGCACAATCGGACGTGCAGCGACCATTTCTTCAGCAAGATGTAGCCGAATAACCCCAAAGCCAGTTAATGCTTGCCTTGAACACGCAGTCGTTTCAAACAATCAAGCTGAAACTTGCTGCATTCTTACCAAGCGCAGCGCCAACTTTTTGCGGAAGTATAAGCTGTGCTGTTGGATGAAGTGGCTGCGCAAGCAGAGAGAAACGGAGATCACTTTTGTTGGAGTTGAGAATTCCAAAAAAAAAAGTGAGAAGCGACCTCAAAAATCGACCCGGAATTCGAACCCGTTTTTAGTGCCTCTGAGTGTTGGCACACTTTCCGAGGGCGCACAAAACGGTCGCATTTTTGGACCTGCATTTTGGTGCCGGCGAACCACTTTCGAGCTCATTTTTGAAATCGCACAATCTGGACGCGGAGCGACCGTTTCTTCAGCAAGATGCGTCTGCTGTTGGACACAAGCTTCGAAGGAGTTGGTTTCACTGCAGAACCTCTTCTAGCAGCTTTCTGCACCACTGTTTTGTCGTTTGTCGTGCTTTCTGGCACCAGGCACTGCAGTCTCTGATTCGCTTCGAGAGGAACGGACACTTGTTCCAAGTCGAGCAAGGCACGGAAGACAAAGCAGGATCTGTGCCGATAAACTCGAATAGTTCTTTGCAGAAAGACTGCATCTCAATTCCAAGTTTTGTTTCTGCAAGCCATAAATTGGGAATCGAGCGTGCAAGTTGTTGCCAGCAAGCTCGTTGTTGCGATTGAAGTCTTTATTTGCAAGGTTTGAAAGGTTCATTGATTTGTAATTACAACGACAGTGTGAACAGGCTTTGCTGCACTGGAAAATGCAAGCCGCGATAAACCGCAGTCAAACCGTGGGACTTCTTGCAAACAGTCAGAGCTATGTTCCAGTGAGCTGCGACGAACGAAAATGGAGAGAGGTTGAAAAACTTCCATTTGCAGTGGTCGGTCAACTCTACTTGCATCCTGAAACTTTCTTCCGATGAAGAAGGTGGCCTCTCTGCCCGCCAAGACAGTACGGCGATAGGTCAGCAAGGCCGAATGTCAAGTGCGGCACTTTCTGCCGGTGTTCGATACACCTCACCCCGTAGCCGCAGTGCTGGACCAGGACTCACCAGCCCTGTATCTGACATTTCGCACGGTTTCGGTGGCAACATTTGGTGGCGCGGCGATGTTCCAGTGGCGACATGCGTCGTCGTTGTATCGTCGCGTCGTTATCGTGTTGCGTTGTTGCTGCATCGTCGGAGTAATGCCAACTCAATTGTAACATTGAGTCGCGCGGCTCTGGATGCAACATGGTGTGACATTGAGTCGTCGTCGCGTTGTGGTTGCGTCGTGGTCGCGTCGATCAGATGTCGTCGTCGTCGCGTGGGAGGGCAAGGATCTACCATTCTTTCGGAACAGCATAATTTCTGGTTCAGTAGCTGTGGACTCGAGTGGAACAAACGAGCTCACGGAGCGAACGAGGGAGCGGAGCGAGTGGAGTGAGAAAGTGAGAAGAGCGAGCGAGCTCACGAAGCGAACGGAGCGAACGAGGGATCGGAGCGAGCGAGTGAGCAAAGAGAGCGAGGGAGAGGAGCGAACGAGCTCACGGAGCGAACGAGAGAGCGAGAAAGCGAAGTGAGAGAGCGAGCGAAGTGAGCGAGCTCGTTCGCTCCGCTCGCGTCGAACTCCGATTGGCTTGTCTTAAATTTTCGGGCTAAAGGGCCGATGATCGTTGCGTCTCTGGCCTCTGAGCCCTGTCGATCTTTCGTTTTTGGTCCGAGGCTGTACGCTGAACACGATTTTGAATCCAGCATGTTCAGGCTGAAGTGTCTCTTGCATAGTGCTCTACGTAGAAGCCGAAGTGCCATGGAGTTTGATGCCGGGAAGCTGAAAGCAGGAGGCTCCAAGCTGCTAAGAAACCTGGTGGTTTCAGATTGAGAGTTTGTTCATGCTTCAAAGGATGACGAGCAGTGTCTGGTGAAGCCCTTAACTCTAACTCTTGCAGCACAAAGCCTGATCCCTGAAGTCTCTTGGGTTTGGCGCTGCCGTCGTCAGCCGAGCAGGAAAATGAAGCTCCTGTCAGCATAAAGCTGCGCCATGATCATTGTTATTATTGTTATTACTTACTATTGTTATACTTGTTGTTATTGTTATTATCAATATTTGTTGTTATCATTAGTATTATTATTGTTATTATTAGTTTTCAGTGTTACTATTATTTGTCATGATAGTTATGATGATTATTGTGCCCGAAAGCTCCCCAATCAGAAGTCCCGGAGGCATCGACCTGGCGGCCCAGGCCATGGGGACGTCCTTAGCAGGGTATGAAAAGGGTTCCCTCAAGGGTTCTACAAGGGATCTATATATACATATATATATATATATATATATGCATGTATAATTAGAATAGGGTTTGGGGCTCTATTATGCATATTCATTAAAGGGAGTCTTGTTTGTCAAGTGTGCCCATGGCTAGTCCTTGTGAGGCCTGATTGTTCGGGTTTGCGGGGTTTCTACCATGGAATTTCTCTTCTCTTTTTGTATCTCTGTTGGCCTCGTTTTCTTCTCGGAGCCAGCCTCTTCAAAGTTACTCCTGCAGCACGAGAGTTTGCGTTTCTTGAAGGTACTCCCTAGGCCCTAGTCGACTCACTGTACGACGGAAGACTTGGGCCATTTACCTTTGCATGGGCAATCTCGATTGTTGGTGCTGATGGTTGTCGTGATGATGATGATGATGATGATAACGGCGAAGATGAAGCTGTTGATTACGATCGCGATTGCGATGATAATGATGCTGACGATGGCGACTACGAGGAACATGACGATGATGATACTGCCAATGCCTGTGCATGATGAACGTTGTTGTGATGCTGCTCACGTGTGCTGAGTAGTGCTTGGGGCTATCATCTCGTGGTTTTGCTTGTCCAGTATGCCTGTGATGGACTTTATTTGAAAGAGACACTTTAAACTTTGATGCATGCTGGTGTCGGTCGGTATCTCAGAGCTCTTGTGGGAGGAGAAAACGGTACTGGTGCATTTCCGGGGATCCTGGTGACCTCCCTGCCGTGGGCAGCTGACAGAACTGGCTGAGGCCTCTTGGGACAACAGCGTAGCAGCACAACGTCACCACTAGCAGATCAGGGTCATTAGAGCACCTGTTTCCTAAACCCTAAGCCCTAAACCCTAAATCCTAAACCCTAAGTTTCTCACACAGACCCCAAACCCGAAGTCTGAAACCCGAGGCAGATCTTGGGGTCTCAGGGCTTTTGGGTTTCCACAGTTTCTGACATCCACACTTACAGACCCGAAGTGTTCAACGGGTGTAAGCGCTTCGCAAGGATTTCCGAAGAGTTTGATCTATTGACCTGTTGGGCTGCGATCCTATGTTTCAGAGCTTCAAAGGATGTCTCCACGTTATAAGGAAGAATATCATAACGTGGTGTAGGGCTTCATTTTGCAGCGGGCAGTCACGTGTTGTAGCATCGTAGCATCCTTTGTTGTTGTCATCGTCGTCGTCGTCATAGTGGCGATCCTCTACATTGCATTGTTCTTGATGTGTCATGTTGTGCAGAAGAAGGAGAGGAAGTGGCGGCAGCAGCAGAACTGGCAGCAGCAGCAGCAGCAGCAGCAGCAGGAGCAGCAGGAGCAGCAGCAGAACTGGCAGCAACAACGTCTTGGAAGCCATGAACAGCTGCCTCCCTTACCGCAAACGAAAACAGCATGATTTTGAGATTACATCGAATTGCCCCAGGTCTATCCTGCTCTGCAAGCTGCTGGGGTGGGGCTCCACGTGATCACTGCGGAGCCGGGCGACGTGCAGGGCCGGTTGGCCAACCGGAAAGTCAAGGACGGGCCAGGGGCGAGAAAGTTTGTCATTCAAATCATTGCGCATGCATTGTAGAGTTCCATCCTCCAATCAATGTCGGCACAGCAATCCTGTTTTTGCTTGCGCCGATTTATTTGTTTGCTTGAGAACTGCATGTTCCCACAGTTTGCAAATGGTTGCAATACCACTGTACTTGAACCTTGGGCGTTCGGTTGAGTGCAGAACAGTTCAACCAATGCAAACATGTACGTCTGTCCAGTGTAGGCTCAAGGCTCCACTCGCATGCCTGTCTGATGCATCCGCGGTGTTTTCGATGAATTTGTTTCGACTTGAGATGCTTCTGTTTCTGACTTGTATTTCCGATATTTTAAGTGATATTCAAGAGGAGAACTTGCTTTTTGCTGACCGGCCGCCTTGGGGTCCCAGATGACGTGCCAGAAGCTCCCGGAAAAAGCACTCCTGGCTTGTTTTTCCCATATCTTGAGCCAGTGACCCACCGTAAGTCATTCCTAAAACACCCCAAGGAAGCTCAACAAAGGTCGAAAAGAACACCTGTCGAAGCAGGACTTGCCGTATCCGTTCCACGTGGACCCAGAACATCAGCTTCTGGCGAAGGGTGGCGAGGAGTTTGCTTCGAGTAACTGCAAGGGTCTCGAGTTAAGGGCGTGGCGTAATGGAGTCGAGAAGCAGGACTAGCACAGTTTCCAGGTAGTGTGCCGTCAAAAGGAAGGGGACAACTCCCAGCATTTTAAAGGGCTATGATAAGCCTGATGCCAAACTAGCCTTGTTGTCTTCGAGCTGGGTACTGTGAGGATTTCTACGTCATCGAGGAGCAAAACGCCGAAGTCAATTTCGGCGCTGACTACAAGGGAATCAAGTACAACATGGCGGGCTGGAATAAACCCTTTGCGTGTTTCAGAGGATTAAGGGGTGAAGGCAACGAAGGTACCATTGAAGTTCGACTGTTGCACTGCATTTTTCCGAGCTCCGGGTTTGAAGAAAACCCTATAAGCCGCTGGCCTGTGGGTTTATCGGCCTGGGCTCCCTTCCGTTCCACCCATGGCCTCGGCACTGTTCGAGAGGGAAAGGGCTCTAGACTGCAGATTTCGGATTGGGATCGAGCGACTTTGCCTAAATGGTTCCTGGCAAGTTTGAGCCGATGAGATCCGGTACGAAGCCCTCTTTTTTTTGGAGGTGCAGCCATCGTACCTGCTCCTGGATCGGACTGGCGCAGTGCTCCAAAAGTGGAGACAGCTTTATTCAGTAACTTCTGACATTTGTGTGTAAAGGGTGTCATCCAAGCCTCAGCTACTGTACACCGGAGTTCTAAACGCTCCCAAATCCTTCAACAGCTTGGCCTCAGAGCTCCTCCTAAACTCCAGTTGAAAGATGGGTTGCCAGGCACCTGCAAGCCTCGATTCGTTTCCTTGGAAACCCGAAATCCCAACACTGAACCCCAAGCACAAACGGCACAAACGCTTGATTGTCCAACTGGAAGCCTAAAGCATCACACGCTGAAGGTATAGCCTGAACCCTAAACCCCTAACACCCAAACCCGACTTCCCAAACTCTCCAAACCCTGGTCCAAGCTTAGGCGTGCTTGTCAAACCCTGGAGGCCCTTAAACCCTAAACTCTAAGCCTAAATCTTAGACCCTAAAACCCTAGGTTCTAAACCCTAAAACTTTAAAACCCTAAACCCTAAACCCTCAAACCCTAAACCCTAAACCCTGAACCCTAAAACCTTAATCCTAACCTCAAAATCCTTAAAAAAAAGACGCGAACGGTCCGAGGTGGAGCTGGAGATCCTTTGAGCCACCACCCGATCCCATGGTCTGGTCTACCAAGGTCTGGCTTTTTTTGGGAGTTTGGGGTTTAAAGGGGTCTATATAAGGGTTACTATAAGGGATCTATACGCGTTCCTTTGAGGTGAAAGATCTGCTTGAGTATCATGTAGCATAACATAGCATGTTACAGCCGTACAGAATATGGTATGGCATGTTAACAATATACATGTGTCGTTCTTGTTTTTCTTTTCCCCGTTCGTTTTCACTGCTGGCGTGTTAGGGTTTAGGGTTTAGGCGTTTTAGTTCAGGGGCAACGCAGATGATATCGGATTGTTTAAACGGAAGAATTTCGTTTTCATCACGGCGGTAATGCCTGGTGCCAACGAAGTATTGCACGAACCAGAAGCTGGTCGGGCACAAATACAACCGTACTGGCGATAATAATGTTAAGCGCTTCGCGTCGTCCGCCTCGGCCCGGCTGTGGTGCAGGAAAGCAGCAACCCGAAAGCCTACCAAAGCCCATAAGCCTGAAACCCGAAAGTCTGAACCCCAAACCTTAAAACTTAAACCTTAACCCCGAAACCCTAAACCCGCAGCGTATAGGGAGAAAGCGCAGCCCCTGATGGAAGCGTGAAGCTCGCATGGGAGTGGGTCAGCAAGCAGTGCGAGAGAGCAGGGTTCACCAACCAAGAGGCGATATTATTGAACGGGAGGGGAAATGCGGAGGGGGGCGAGGGCGCGGGTGGGGAATAGAAGGAATCTGTATAGGAACCTCTGACCGCTTCGGCCGGGGCCGAGGCGAATTTCTCTGAAAACTGATATTATTGAATAGGGTGCTGATGGTCATGCAATGCAGAAAGGAAACATACAGGAAGTGTGATATCAACAGTTTGATTATGTTATAGTGTTTAGAGTAACACTGGTGACAGTTTTTCTCTCATGATGGGACTGAACTAGCCGCAATAGCAGCGATATCAGTACGGATCAACACAGGAGTGGTAATGATTGTAGCAGCATCATCGTATTTGTGATGGCAATCAGGCAAAGCCATCGTTTCAACTAGTCATTACAACACCCCGAGAAACCTCTAGTTGTGCTGAAGTCAACATGATACTAACGGTATCAAATTTTCAATAGTTGTTCGGGGACGGACAACCCCAGTTCGACTTGGCTGGAGCCGGGATGAAAGTCGTGATGTCAATCATGGCAGTGTTCATAGAAAGACAAACAGGTCTTCTTGGAAACGTCGTCAAGTCGTAGCTAGCTAGATGAAGAAGCAATACGGATACAACACATCGTGCTAGCAGTTAACAACGTAACCACGAGCTCAACTCAGACTTACAGTCATTAGCGCGCACACTCTCTCCCGCGTACAGGTGAAGGTGGATCAGGGCGAAGAGGGTATCCTCGTCCGGGCACGGCCGAAGACGGAAGATCTCCTGCCTTCGATCCAAGAGCTGCTGGGCCGCCTTTTGATCAATCACCAGTGCCAGCACTGTCATGAAGCACCAGCAAAAACAACACCAAGCAGATGATGAGGATGATCATGATGGTGATGACGATGATGATCGTGGTGATGATAATGATTGTCATCATCGCTCTCGATTATGATGGGGTTTCCGGAAGGTTGCAGGAAGACCGGGCTCCAAAGGCTGGAGATGCTGTGCAAGACGCCCAGGAAGCATCTCAAAACTAGGGAAAACAGGCCTGGGGAAACGGTCGAGTCGACATGGCAGGCACTTCTGGGTACCACTAGTACTACGATGATGACTATTGCTGTTTCTGCTGTTCTCCTGTATATGTCGTTCGGAAGTGTTTCGGTGCTTTTCACAACAGCTTGCAGCTTGTCCTAGGAATCGAGCGCCGCTGCTGGGCATTTGCCCAATGGTCACCTAAGCCTCGCAGAAAGTGACGGAGACGGGCGTGGTCTTTGCGGGGATCCCCGATTTTACTCAAGTGCTTACTCTTTAAGGACCATCCCAGATGGAGAGATTCATGTTCTGTTGTGACCACTCGCAGAGACCTCAGCCTCCAGCCTCCGCGAAGTTTTCATCTGGGTTCGTTGTACCCGATGCTTGTATGGTCCAGAGCTCAAGACCCTGCAGCTCTCTCACGGTTCGAAACTCCCCGGCCTCAACCCTTCCAGCACCGGGCAGAATCCCAGAAGCTTGAAGTGATGCCACGGCGGCCTCGCCCTCCGTGCGCTGAGGGCGAGCTTTGAAACAGGGCCTGCCCCGGGCGCAGGTTCAGGTGTTGGGGTTCGGGGTTTGGTGCCATCAAGTGTTCATCGTGTCATCTTGTACATGATCCTTGCACTTGGCTTGTGCAATGTGTTTAGGGGTCAGGGTGTCGGATGATCGGTTTTCAATCTCTGCTGAAGTGCGGCGCTTGGTTTGGGCGAGAAATGGTCCATTGACGTTGTGGCGTGGATGTTGCAAGAGAGTATGGCTGTATGCATACGCTCACAGCAACCCAAGAATAGCGAGGGAAGAGGAGATTCTTCAAGGCACCGGAAGCCAAGGGAGAAAATGAGGAGTAGGACCGGGGAGAAGGATGAGGTTGGGGGTATGACAACGTGGTAGTGGAAGATCTCAGTAGTAGAAGAAGTAGGAGCGGTAGGACGAGTAGGAGGAGTAGGAGGAGTAGAGGGAGCAGGAGGAGCAGGAGGAGCAGGAGGAGGAATAGAGAAGTAGGAGGAGCAGGAGGAGCTGGAGGAGTAGGAGGCGTAGTAGGAGTAGGAATAGGAGTAGGCTCAATTAGAGGAAGGAGGTTTAATGTTGAATACCCGGAGGGTTGCTGACGAGTTATCTCTGTGGACGGGCCTCACCTGCAGACTTGCTCTTCGAACGAGGGGGAGAGCGAGAGATAGAGACGGACAGAGATAGAGAGAGAGAGAGCGAGAGAGAGAGGGGGAGTCGGCGGAGCAAGTAGCGGTGACAGCAGCGGTCGTCCTGGATGTCGCAGTACATGTATCAGCGATAGCAGCAGCAGTGGTTCCCAGCAGTGAGTGTGTGATTGACTCTCCGCACCACGACACTGCGTATGCGTTACGAGGTCATTTGGGGTTTAGCCTGCCACAAAACTAGCATCACACGTGGCAAATGGTTGAACAGTGCATCCTTGTTGCTTGTGTGTGCTTGGCTCAGAGCTTGCATGCACCATGAACTGAGCTGCTCGTCGCCAGTTAGAGTCGATGATGGGAAGCTGGTCGTGGCGTCGTCAAGACTGCATTACCTTGCAGAAGCATGTCGCATGGTTGAGAGCCTGTTTGCTGCCCAAGACGCTGTGCTAGAGTTGTGGGACATGGTGATTCCAGCCGTGCTGCAGCTGGAGCTGGAGTCCGGGACCAAATCGATAAACCAGCCAACTGCACACATGGAAAGTCCTCAGCTTCAATACACCCAGGGAAGCTGAACCCATCTTTTTACTTTTTGCGTATGTCCGCGAAATCAAGGTGCCGACGTGGATCTGCAAGTCGCAGACCGAAAGGCAAGTCGATGCGCAACCTCGTTTAGCGAATGATGCGACTGCTCTGTGTCAGATTGCCGCAGACTTTGGCTCTGCAACAGTTTCTGTCTGTGAATAGTCTTCAGGTTTTGAAGGTTCATAGCAATTACAGTGGCGGTGGCCGCTGCTGGCGCGACAACCACCCTGACGCCGGCAGTAGTATTGCTAGGTGCTATCATGAAACGCTCCAATCTCTTCAGGCAATTTCCCTTTCTCGCTCTGTCAGACAGACGCACGCCTCGTTATCCAACTTGCAAGCTTGACATTCGACCAGAACCCAAGACTTCCTCTCTTGCCATGGCGAAGCTGTGCTTGGCTGCCGCTTTCGTCTTTGCATGTCTGAGTTGCCTCCATCCTCTCGGCTTTCTGGGCACCCGGTCGGCCCCATATTCCGAGCGGCGGGTGCCCCGGACTCAGCACTACAGGCATCAAAGGTTTCCAAGGTGTCTCTTGCACAGCGTCCGCGATGCCACCGGGAGCGCCATGGAGTTCGACACCTCCATGCTGAAAGCCAAAGGCATCTAAATCGCAAAACAGTGCTCATCAGGATTCTGGCCTAGGTTTGGTCGCAGGTCGGTTGCCGGATTGTAATGCGCACGGAACCCCGTGCTGATCACTCGATGACTTTGGGGTTTCAGGTTTCAGAGCGCCCTGACTTCCGAAAATTTCAGGCTGTAACTCTGGCCCAGCCTTCATAGTTGTGTGCCATCTATTAAATCTATTACTTTCAGTTGAGGCTCCTCAGAGGAGTTTCTCAAGTTACACAGGGGTGAAACGGGGTTGTAGATGCTGAGATGAGGACCTTGTCCTGTGCACATACATAGGCAAATACATATGCAAATCATATGCATATACATACGCATGCGCCTTTACATACATACGTTACGTATACATACATACATAGATAAGTACATACCTACCTAAATACATACATACGAACGTACGTGCGTAGGTACGTACATGCAGACACACACACACACACGCATACATACACATACATACGCATACATACACATATATACACATACATACACATACATACACATACATACACATACACACACATACACTTGCATACACATACATACACACACATACATACATATATACCTATATGTACGTACATCTACACATACATACATGCGCACAGTTACATACGTGTGTACATACATACTGAGTATGCATAAACAGACATGCAGAAATACAAATGTTAATACATGCATGCATGTGTACATGCATTCCTACAGGCGTGCACACATACATACTTGCATACATACACGTATCATTTTCGCACGGCAGAGGTATCGACCTCGCGGCACAGGACCGGAAGCTTCTGAGGTCGAGATGCTTGTGGGAGTGTGAATCACCATACCCCTGCATTAAAAATAAATAAATAAATAAATATAAATAAATATATATATATATATATATATATATATATATTTCCCAGTGGCTAAAAGCCCAAGCCGAATCCTGCACAGTATCCTCTGGCTAGTGAAACCCGGAAATTTCACCATCTAGCCTGGCTTTGGGAGCCTCCGATAACACCTCTAAACCTGTAAGCTTGAACCCACAGCCGCAATTTGAGTGCTCTGTGGTTTGGGGATCACGGTTTCCGACTTCAGTTTGAAGTTTGACATCCGGAGTTTACAGGCCTAGGCCTCAAAAACTGTGCCTCTATAGCTGCAGGTCCCTATGCCTCTACACGTCTAAACCCCTGAACCGCCAGTCAGAATCTTCAATCCCCGAAACATAAGCTTGTGGCAGGACAAGACCGTGCTGATCCACTTTCGAGGTTCGTGGTGACCTCCCTGCCGTGGACAGCTGACTGAGCTGGCTGACGTGCCTTTGGCTATCATTGTTCACAGCTCACTATAGTCACTTGAAGTGAAAGAGTAGCGGCGACGATTGGGAATGCCTTGGTAGCAATGGTTGCTGCTGGTGGTGCTGCTGCTGGCACTGCTGCTGCTGCGGCGGCTGCTGCGATTGCTTCTGCAACTGCTCCCGATGCTGCTGCTCTTGCTCCGGGCGGTTGCTGCTGCTGCTGCTGTTACGACGACGACGACGACTACCACTACCACTACCACTACCACTATTTCCATTCCAATCGCAGCCGGTCGCTCAGCTTAGCGTCAGGTACGTGGCAGTGCATTGCACCGGTGCTTCAAGAGCACTAGAACCACATGGGCAAGTCCGGCTACGAATAGCTGCAAACTTGCGACCTACTCAACTTGTCAAGCGAATGGTGCACCAGTGCAGCCTTCGCTCGATCAAAAGGGTGCAAAAATCAAAAGGGTCGTAAAACTATTGACATCGGTACAGCCATCTGTTATGGCGGCGTCTTGCGTTGATCATTGTGTTTCTCTGTGCAAAAGTGTAGTCCTGCGAACAGTGGCCCCAGGAGGGCACACTGAGGACCACGTTCAGCACCCTGTAGTCCTGTGAACTGCAAGTGGCCTTTGGAAGGCACACTGAGAACGCTAGTTGTGAGTTTGTGTTTTTGATTCAACTGTGTTTTCTTATCTGTGTCGAAACCTTCAAACGCTCCGCGCTGCTTTCGGCACCAGCACTCACAACTAGTGTTCGCTTTCTTGCATCGCATGCATAAGAAATTTTTCAAAACAACAACATACACTTTTCTTCCTTGCTACGCATTGCATGGCTGTTTTCCGCCATATCGACGCCATGGATCCGCCCGAGGCAGCCACCCCGGACCAATTGGTCCGCGCACTGCAAAGCCTCGCAGAAGATTGCATTGACATGGGCGCATCGATTCATGAGCGCATAGACGCACTCTCTGACCGCATTCAGGCGGTCCTTGCAAAGCTCGGCAGCCTGGAACGCCGCATTGCAATCCTTGAAGGCGCACCGCAATGCACGGATACTGTTGATTCACCGCTAGAAGAGATGGACTAGCACGCACTGCATACGCGCAGCCTTTACAGCTTTACAGCCTTCTTGCTTGCATTTCCTGTCCCTGCCATGTCACAGCGCGTGGGGAACAAGAAGCAACGCACTGCCAAGGCGATAGAACGATCGCCGGAGCCCTCGCACAGCCATAGAGCAAGAGTGGAAGCATGGCTCGCAGAGTGCATGGCAATGCCGGCCAGTGAGGTTAGCACCCCACCTGTATTCCCCAACCTTGTGGAATTATTTATATCGCCTCGCACAGCCAGCTTTGTCTTCAGCAGCCTTGCTTGGAATGATCGCAACGCATTTAGCATTTGTAATCTATCAGCAAACCGCCGAGCTGCACTACTCTGGAATCTCAACTGACCTCGCTCAGCCTTGAGGAGCCCTCGGCCTCTTCATCAATGCCACGCCTTCACAGCCACGCCCGGCAGGTAGAGGCCCTGATGAGCATCTACATCGCACAACCAAGCAGATCTGACCTTGCAACGCTTTCTATCGCTGAGCTCAAGGAGATTCTGCTTTCCCAACGCACTGCAAGCTTTATTTTGAGCAGCCTTGCATGGCACGAACGCAAAAGCATAAGTCAGCTTTGCAATGCAGTGCACCGCACCGCCAACAGCTTGTGGTTTTTATCGAATCATGATCGACACATTGCCAACGCAGCTCTGAATAGATACAGCTCATAGCCCTGCACCGCAATGCTTGCGACGCCCCGCTCAGCCTGGGCCTGGCTCACCATTGCATCCATTTTCGTCGCATGGCGCCAGCAACTGCAACGCAGGTTGCAACGCACCGCACGCAGTGCACGGCGGCGTTTTGACGTTTACAGGTATCGGCTCTTGCGCTTTTCTTTCACCGCACTGCAGTGGAATGCAATGCATTTCGGCGCTTTTGCATTGGATGCTATGCACCGCAGTTCCCGGCAAGGCACCGCCACACAAAGCCCCAGCACTGCAGAGCACAGCTCATGGCGCAAGACATGGACATCGCTGGATAGCCATATTGTATTTTATTTACTCAGGCACTTCGCATATGCAGAAACTCGAGCATTGCGAGCCACTGCATCGACATTGCACCGCAGAATACAGAGCGTTATGCAACGCACAGGTACCATCGATTTGGACGGACGCACTGCAATGGTTTGGCTCCGACACCATGATCACGATGTTTTTGCACAGATCTTGCCACCATTTTCTTTTAACCCGCAACGCAGCACGCTCTGCGTAGTCGAGTTCATTGATTGATGATTTTGGCAACGCATTGCACAGCCACGCATAGGGAAATACAACGCCTTGCTTCCCGATATTTCCTTTGCAAGTTTGCCTCAAACTTGCTGTTTTGTGCTGGGCTCGCATAGCCTCGCATCGCTTTGTCAGGTCAGCCGCGCTGCACCCTCAGGCCAGTCCAGCTGGTCTCTTTTTGGGCATTTGCCGCGCCTGGCAGGTCACATGACAGCATCAGCCCAGCAAGGGCCCCAGAGAAGCCTCTTCTCTGCTTTCTTTGCGCTGCCTTTTGCCACGAAGGCCCCTTTTTGCCTGGCCACGCAGTGCCCAGCTCAGCAAAGCTTTAGCAAGGCCTCACTTGCTACTGGCAAATCATCGCTGCCTCGCCAAGGTCACGACTACAACCTCGACTCGGCACCTCAGTCGCTTGCGCCAAGCCTTTGTTTTGCAACCCCTAAGCCCCGCCTGGCCCTAACACGCTCTGCCCAGGTCCTGGATTTCTACCACATCGACTTGCGAGGACTGCTCAAGCCCTGCATCTGCATCGTGTTGCACTGCTTTCGTTGCCTGGGTGTTGTCTCGCACTGTACAACTACACATGATGTTGCATAGCCTTTTGATCAAGCACTCTTGCTTTTGCATTGCACCGCCTTGCCTTCGCACTCGCCTCGCCTCGCATCGCATAGCAAGGCATGGCCGGAACGAGCACAGCACTGCAAGCACTTTTGCAGGCGTCTCGCGAGCAACGCATCGGTGCATTTCGGCAGCTCGGCTACAGCAGAATCGACGCACTGCAAAGCGAGCTCAGCGAAGCCCGCCTGACCATTTTTGGTCCAGCAGAGCCCGCAACGGCCGGCACCGCACCGCAGAGCGCAGCAGCAGCAGCAGCAGCCGCACCGCCCCCCACAACCACCATCCCAGCCAAAGCACCTCCCGGGACAGGGCCCCCAGCAAAGCACCAAGCCCAGCCTCCCCCCCCAGCACAGCAGGTGCAACCCGCACCGCCTCCGGAGCCCACACCGCCGGCATCGCCCCGCACTACGCCTCGCAGAGAGCGGGAGCACACGCCGCGCCGCAACCGCACACCGCCTCGCCCCAGGTGGAGCGATGTGGAAGACGACTGGGGGTCTTCTGCTCCTAGCACTGCCATGCCCTCGTCACCGCATTTCGGACAAATGGGGGGGGCCCCGGAGTTTGGCAAAGGCTGGGGGAAGCAAGAATGGGGCCCCCCCCAACATGCACCGCCTTTTGCACAGCACATGGCATACGCCCCTCTCACAGCAGCACCACCGCCCTGGCAACAGCAACCCGCACCGCAGCAATGGCACCCTGCCCCGCCCTGCCTTGCCGGCTGGGGATACCCTCCCCCGCCACCGCCGCAACGCAACGCCCGGCCTCGCGCCGCGTGGCACTGTCCCCGCACATCCACTGCGAGGTGAAGTGGTACACCTCACCCCTAGGGGATGAGCGCCCTGCCTACAAAAGCGCCAAAGGCGACTGGCTCTGCGCAGCAATGTGTGAGACAAATTGCAAGTTTGGGGGGGCGGCCTGCAACAAAAAGTTGCGGTACCCCCCCCCAAGCGACGGCCATGCACCGCACCGCTGCAGCAAGTGCAAAGAAAGGGATGATCAGGACTCGGATTGAGCCACCTGACATCCCTGCACCGCCCCGCATTGCATCATTTCTGACCGTAGCCTAGCCTTAATGATAATGGACAAGCATCATTATGCTTTAGCCTAGCATCGCATCGCACTTGCAGTGGTTTTTGAAATGCACGGCAGCATCGAACTGCCCCGACTGCCGCGCCCGGCAGCCAGCAAAAAAGCACTGCCACGGCACTGCACTTCCTATATAGCAAGCCGTCGCTACGCAGCTATGCTGACTTTTGTCAGGACAGAAGCCCTGCACTGCCTGGCAAGGCCTCACTGTTGCACTCACGGGTGTGCCACTTGCCATGCAATCAAGCCTGTCAGGACCACCGGAACGAGCACATCCAGGTGTGCCCGGCCAGGCAATGCCTGGCCCCTCAGGTTGGCCCGGCCCTGAATGCACAGGTCAGCTCTGTCGCTTCAGCTCAGTTGCCATTTCTGCATTGCACAGCACAGCACGGCACACACAACCCGCAAGCAACGCACAGCATCTCCCGCAGCCTTTTTTCTGCTCAAACGGTTCAAACCATGAGACGTCGTTGGGCCTTGCAAAGCCAAGATCGCACGACCACCGCACCTTCCTCTCCAATCGAAGTGGAGTCTCAACCAGCATCGCCTCCCAGGAGCATCGCCGAAGATTTTGAGGCACATCTGGCCGCGCTGGCTTCAGAACCTGCACCGCCTTGCTCCGACTTCATAGAAGACCCTGCACCTATACAGCCTTCCATTGCACAGGTCTTCCAACGGCAGCGACTGTTGCAGGCGTACCCAAAGAATCCGCCCAACGCCAAGCACAGCCATGGCGACCTTCCAACAGTCGCTGACTTGATAGTGGGCCCAACCACAGCTCGGGCAACGCCCAGGCGGAACACATTTTACCCGCCGGTCCCGCAGGCGGATAGAGCATTGCACATAGCACCGCCGCCGAAAAGATATCGGCCCGAGCCGGCACTTCAATTTGGCGGCCTGCCAGCACCGCCCCCTCCATCGCTGCCGCGCAGCCTTGCAGGATCCACTGCTACGCAAATCATCCCGCACAGCTCTCTTCAAAGCCTTCCGGCCACGCCACGACCGCCGCCGGCATCTCAGACTCCCCTTGCGCCTCCCAGGCCGCGCACAGTCAAATTCAGGACCGTGCGCAGCTCCCTAGCATCGCGCATGAACATATGCGGTACGCTTTGGCTGCAGCTAGTGTACAAGCTAGGCAAAGCCTCGCATCTCTTGCAATCGGTGGAAGCAGCCAAACAAGCATCGGACCATATTATGGCAGTAATCCGCAACAACACACCAGGCACGCTGGAGCGATATCTCCGCATTGCATCGCTATACATGGACTTTCTTGGCAGCTCCGCAATCAGCTTTCTCGACGTCAGCCTGCATTGCCTACTCGACTTCCTCGCCCTAGCCAGAGCATCGCACAGCCAAGACCTTGAGATCCATCGCATCAGCGCCGCTTCTTCTATCAAAGCCCTTCGCTGGTTCGTAAGGCAAACGCAATGGTCATGCCTTAGCAACGCACTAGACAGCCCGATTATACGGGCCTATTCTCTCAAAGGCACTGCCAAAGACCGCCGCGAAGCACTGCCCATCCCCTGGGCGCTAATCGCTGCCTGGGAGCAGCGCGTTTGTGACCCAAACGCCCCCGTCACAACTGTCATCGTCCTGGGGGCTGCACTGCTCGCCATCCACGCCAGTCTGCGCTTTGGCGACCTGCAACGCATTGACTTCTCCAGCCTATCGCTCTCCACTTCTGCATTGCACGGCACCTGCTGGGCTACGAAAACCACAGTGCAAGGCCAGCCATTCGCAGTTACCCTTGCGGGTATCACTGGCCGGTGCAAGGACACCTGCTGGACCTTGCACTGGCTCTCAGCATTGCACCGCATCGTCGCCTCCTCATCGGAAGATTCGCCGGATTTTCTGTGGTTCAGCACGGCACTAGACCAAAGCTCGGTCGAGGAGCTTGCCCCAGCATCATATTGCACTGCTCTGCTCAGCCTTAGATACCTGGCCACATTGCCATGGAAGGCCAGCGGCAATGGTCTCTTGCCCAGTGAAGCCAAACAACTCACCCTGCACAGCATGAAAAGCACCCTGTTGGCAGCTGCCGCACAGCTACGCGTCTACAAAGAGCTACGCCTGGCTCAAGGACACCACAGAGACAGCGCGAGGCTCTATAGCAGGAATGACACTTTCGACAGCCTAGACCTCCAGCATCGCCTCGCACAAGCATTTAGCACAGGCTGGCGACCAAACCGCAGCGTTGCCAGAGGAGGCCAAGCACCCATCCCAGAGCCTCCTTTTCACCTCCCAGCGGGGGATCCACTGCAAAGCATCACAGCTCAAGAAGTTCTGGCAGGTCCTTGGAAGGCTTTTGCATCCAGGCACGAAGAAATGCACGCCGCATCGCAACATCATCCGGCACCTACACAGCTTGACCCGGCAACGCAACAGGCCACGCAGAGCTCGCCAGACATCATTGAGCAATTCTCGCCAGAATCGCCAGACCCCATCGCACCCTTCTCAGATGAAGAAGCCTGGATGGTGGAAAACGCGGCACTGCAACGTCAAAGCTCCGATTCCTCCAGCGAAGCATCATCAGTGTCCTCCAAAGAACCCTTGCAAATAGATTTGGATGGACCAACACCGCTCTTTGCATGCACAGGCCCTTGGGGCTGTTGGCACTCGCTTTGCCCCCCTGACGAGTCCGGCGTGCTGCGCACAGCATGCGGGATCAAGCTAGGCACTGCCGCCTTCACTTCTAACGCACCGCCTCAGCCTCATTGCCGTCGCTCGGCTTGCGTCGCACTCCGCAATGGCGCTTGAAGAAAAAAGGAACCTCTTTCTTGCTGTGGCTTTATTTGCCGCATATCCCTCAGCTCCTGCCTACTCAGGTCGCTCTTCGGGTGCGCCGCTCTGGACCTGCCCTGCACCAGATGCCTTGTCACCGCCATCTTTGAACCCGCAGCCGTTTTCTTGCTCGAACTACAGACCCTACTTTTTCGCTATTAGCCTGCAGAATGGAGTCCCCGGACGCACTGTCGGATCTCCTCTCACAGATGCAGGTGCCTGAAGCCCTTTGCAACGCACTGCACAAAACCGGCATTGAGTCGGTGCCCGATTTCGCATTTGCATATAACAGCACGGCAGACCTTGATGTTTTCTGCTCTGACAAATACGATGAGCTCTGGGATGAATTGGGCGTCTCAGACCCAGTGCACTGCCCAGCAATGGCGCGCCTTCGCCGAGCACTCCGCCGTGCACAATCCATGACGGAAGTGGCAGACACCCCCGCCTCTCACAGCACCGCCAGCACAGCCCAAGCGTCGCTTAACGTATGGGCGGAACACGCCCCGCCCAGACTGGACGCATCCAGCATTGCACAGCTCGTCAAGGACTTTCGCACTAACTACCCTGGTGAACACCTTGACAGCGACGCGATGCCCAGCGTGCGCTTGCTTAGCATAATCCATCGTTGGTTCTCTCCAGGGAACACCATTAGCTGGGTACCCTGGCAACTCCGACTTTCGGAGAAGCAATATCAAGAGCTCATAGAGAGCAAAGCATCGCGCACCATCCGCACCGAAGCAGCCTTCCTCAGCACAGCACTGTTTGATGACACACCGGAAATGCCGGTTGATCATCTCAGGCTTAGCGCCGCATGGCTTGGCAGAGTTCAAACAGTCTTCCGCAACGCCATAGCACTGTGCAAAGGAGCGCACCTGCAGCGCCTTAAGGCATATGACAAAAAGATTCTTGATCTGGCGACGCAATCGCCAAGCGACGCATCGCTCCGCACCGTCACCACGCAAGAGCTTGTCGCAGCTGACCGCAAACTGTGGCGCGAGATCTCGCTTTTGCACAGCGCCGGTTGGACACTGGATGACGCCCTGCATGAAATGACAAGCATCCGCTCGGATATTGGCAACCTCCTCCAGCTGCGTGCTCGGCCGCCTCCCCCCCCGCAAAAGCCACCTCCTCGCCTACCGAACAAAGGCAACGGCAAAGGCAAAGGCAAGGAGAAAGGGGGCAAAGGCAAGCAAGGCACACAGCCGGGAAAAAGGCGCACTCCCGGCGAAGGCACAGCACAGGAGGTCAAAACAGCGGACCTCGTGCAACAGCACGGCAACAAGACCTTCTGTATTCGGTACAATAAAGGGCACTGCAAGAACGCGCAGTGCAAATATCTTCACGCATGCGCATACAAAATGCCCAACGGTGAGCCTTGCGGCAAAAGTCATCCCGCCTGCCAGCACCGCAACCCCCAGGAGCCGCCTAGCTCCTGAAAACCGCAGCTGGAACTGGCCGGGCAGGCCCAGTTGCCCTCGCCTACTCTCCCGGCTGCACAGACTTCAGCCGCCGCGCATGGCACACCCACAACGCCTGCACATGTACCTGCGGCACCGGCAGGACAGCATTGCCCAAAAGCACAGCAACCCGAAGCTACTCCTTGTACGCATAGCCCAGCACAAATGCAAGAAGACAGCCTTTCGCACAGCTCCGAATCCAGCTCATCAGAAGCAGAAGATGCCGGGCCTAAGACATCCAAGCATAGATTCTTGCTGCACAGCATAGAGGAGGACCCTTTCAGCTGTGACCGGTTCTGCTACCAGGCCATGGCACAGCACAACACTATAGAAGATGAACTTTACTCTGCCTGGCATAGCCTCGTCTGGTCGGGAGCGGTCGGAGCAACACTGCTCCTGTTCCCTGCACATTCGCTTGATTTGGCATCGCACACCAGATTATGCGCGCTTCTTCGGGCAGCGCACCTCCAAGGCAGTCAGGTCTTTTTCGAGTACCCCAGGCACTGCGATGACAAGATCGCAGATCTGTACACACAGCTGTGCCAAGAGTTAGCAGTGCACTGCATACAAATGAAGCTGCCCCAGAGCGACGCCTCGCATATCATTTGCTCCACGCACACAGCACTGGCAAGCGCAACACAGCAAGCTGATCCATACCAGCACATGCTCGCTCTTGCAGCGCAGGAGTGCACATCGCATCTCAATGCCCCTATCCAGCCAGCCATGCTGCAAAAGCATCTGCCGCGCTGCTTTCTGCCACGCAGGCCCGCGGTCTGCGATGGAGCAGGCATGTTCAGCACTGCAGATCACTCTGCCAATAATGTAAGTAGTAAGCCTAAGCCCCTAGCAAAGCTAGCCTCTGCCTTTAAGCAGTACCTCACTAAACACGGCCTCGTTTCGCATATTTCTAAGCACCTACAGTCAGGGCAAGACTCGCACCCGCTTAGTGAAGACCATCGCAACGCCTTGGCAGACATTGTGCATCAGACCATGGCACCCAACATCGACAAAAACCAGTTCCTCCGAATCTCGGACGGGCAGCCCTTCCGTCTCACAGCACTGCAATACCTGGCACAAGCCATTCATGATAAAGACGCACAGCTACCCATCATCCTCGATGAGGGAGTACCGACAGGTGCTTTCGGAGCACTGCCCAGCAGCGGGCAGTGGCCCACAACGCAAAGCTCCTTAGACTTTGCAGACGACTTCAGCCCTGCATCCCTCGAGCACTGCAGGGGGAATTGGTTCCTAGCGGAAAGCAACCCCGCACTGCTGCAAGAGCTAGTGGAGGATGAGGTGCGCAAAGGTTTTGTAGCAAAGTTCGAAGGCACCGAAGAAGACGCAAAGCGCCACTGGCCGCAGGGCACTGCAATCGGCAAATTAAACATTGTTATGGCCGAAGGACGCGACCCACGCCTGGTCCTTGACAGCACTGTGTGCGGACTTAATCCGGCCGTGCATCTCCCAGAACGGGTGTCACTGCCCAACGCCTCGGACGTGCAGCGCACATTTTTGTCAGATGACTGCTATGCACAGCTTCACGCACTGTCACTAGACTTTAAGGCAGCGCACAAATGCTGCAAAGTCAGCCCCGCAGACCAAGGCACCCTGCTGTTCCGAGTTGGCAGCTCCCTGTACTACTACAAGGTTTGCCACTTCGGGGCGCGCTTCTCGGCATATTGGTGGCAACGCACAGGTAGCCTTCTACTGCGCTGCATACATGCGCTGCTCTGTAACTACCCGCATCGAGCCTGGCTTTACGTCGACGACCTCCTGGCCCTGCTCCGCACAGCTGACAAAGACATGGCCACCGCACTGATAGTTGCACTGCTTTCAGCCCTGAACGCACCCATCAGCTGGAAGAAGGCTCAGTTCGCCCAGGAAGTCACCTGGTGCGGGTGGACCATTCGCACGGACGCAGAGACCATTGAGCTCCGCGAACTCAAATTGCACAAGCTCCGCGAGCAACTCATTGCACTGCAACGCAAAAGCAAAGTGCAACGCAAGGAGCTGGAGGGTGTACTAGGCCTACTTAATTGGGCCACCTCCCTAAGTAAACACATGCGCCCTTTCATGGCACCGCTCTACAAAGACCTACACAGCTGCAGAGGCACGCTGCACAGCATTTCACCGAGCATGTGGGGCACCTTCCTAGATTGCCTGGACAACAACGCAAAGCTCACCCGCACGCCAGCAGGCTCTTGGCTGCCACGCAATGCCCAACTACTTGAGGTTGGCAGCCTCAAAATAGCAAGCAAAGCAGATGTGCCCCTTGTGCCGCCCTCGCACAAACACCAATGGCTAAGGCTAGCGGACCCGCGCCGCTCTGAAGTTCACCTTCGCCACGAAAGCAAATTCGTTCTGGCATGGCTGCAGCATTGCTTTGCGCATGAGCAGCCTCGCTCGCTGCGCACAGCGCCACGCATGCACTGCTACAGTGCGGCGGATGCATTCGCAGATACGCACCGCATGGGCATTGGAGGATGGATCAGCACTGCAGACGCCTTCCTGTGGTTCAGCGCCATCTTCTCTGCAGAGGAAGTGCGCAAGCAATGGCCGCAACTGCAAGGCAGCCTGCAGCCTTACATTGGCTGCTTTGAATCGCTCGCACAGCTTGCACTGGCACAGTGCTCCTGGCAACTGCTACGCAGTAAACAGATCCGCTTTGTTCTGCCCACGGCATCCGACAATACCAGCGCAGAGTCCGGCCTTAATAAGCTTTTCAGCACGGCAGAGCCCCTAGGGACCTTCCTTCGCCTGGCGGCTACCTGGGCGCATCTGCACCGCGTGCAGTTTGAGGTGGAGCACCTCGCCGGCGAGAAGAACGTTTGGGCAGACAAGCTCAGCAGGGGCTCCACTGCCTTTCTTCAGCATCGCACTGCTGACAAAGTTGAAGTCACGCTAGCGCAACTAGCATCCGCATCGCATTGCGTCACATTACATGATCACGCACTCGCTTGGCCGCAACGGCTACTAGACGCTCAGCACGCAATGCTTAAATGATGTTAAAAAAGAGTGGAGTGACGCCCCTCTCTTCCTCTCTTTCCGTGAGAACGGCCTTGCTTTTCACGCTCTTCATGTCTCACGCCCTGCCTCGCCAGGTACATTCACCAACTCGCGCGGTGAGGGGCCTTTACAGCAGAGGTTGTCGAAGTGCACCTAAAGTGGGGGTTTGCTCGGCATCGCTTGCCGCTTTCCCTTGCGAGCAATGCCTCGCTCTGCACTGCACATTCGAGCAACCTCTGCGGGAAAAGAGAGCGTATGCAGTTCGCACTGCACTTAGCGTTGAGAACAGTTAGGAGAACGCTAGTTGTGAGTTTGTGTTTTTGATTCAACTGTGTTTTCTTATCTGTGTCGAAACCTTCAAACGCTCCGCGCTGCTTTCGGCACCAGCACTCACAACTAGTGTTCGCTTTCTTGCATCGCATGCATAAGAAATTTTTCACCCACCCTCCACGCCCTTGGGGGTTTGCTCGGCATCGCTTGCCGCTTTCCCTTGCGAGCAATGCCTCGCTCTGCACTGCACATTCCGCTTTCCCTTGCGAGCAATGCCTCGCTCTGCACTGCACATTCGAGCAACCTCTGCGGGAAAATAGAGCGTATGCAGTTCGCACTGCACTTAGCGTTGAGAACAGTTAGGAGAACCGTGTAGTTCAGTACCCAAGGGAGGTCTGGCCGCAGAGCATTGTCAGACCACAGCTTTCTCGCACTTACTAACTGTGACCTGGAGGGACGGACCACATCTCGAAGCATACGTGGGGCCGGGACCCAGTGCGGGCCATCCCATCCCAGGATGGGGTAGGTTGCCGCCGCCGGCTTTCGGTCAGCATTCGGGACAAGGCAGCGATGATCTGCAGCTACACACTTGTAGGGTATCTGAAGGAAACGAAAGGTACACAGGTACAAGGGTTGCGCTTGGCCATGTCGAATAGCTCTATTGCAAGCTCGCACAAAAAATCTCTTGACATATCGGTTCCACTGATGAGTAGGTTCCTGCTTCCCATCTGTGACCTGTACTCCGTTTAGCTTCGGCACTTGAAGTCGTCGCGGATAGGCAAGGAAGTTGCCCTCCCCAGCTCCAACGGAGAGAGCTGGAACCCTCACATTGTGGGACACCTGACAATGTAGCAATATAAGTAGAGTCGTCAGTCGCCATCCCACCCCGGACTTGGGACCGGGCCGGCTATCAACAAGGAGGTGTGGCACTGTGCCAATGGGGCGGCCTGACGGCGCGCGCCCAGGAGGAATGCGGGTGGCATCCACGTCTTGCTTGCGCTGCAGGAAAAGTTGCGCCAACTCCTGCCAGCTGGTAGACACGTACTTGCAACAGGGCCAGCTCCCAGTGCCCACAGACAGTGGCACGAATGCAGAGGTAGCCTTTCACCGGTCACAGGAGTCCGTGGTGGCATGGCTGGCGGGCACAGAGACTGACGCGTTGGCAGGCAAGGGGCAAAGGCATTCAATCGACCCATGCGCCCTTTGTTGGGGCCACGAGGCACCCAGCCGGCGAGCGTGCACTCAATGGGGCGGCCTGACGGCGCGCGCCCAGGAGGAATGCTGGTGGCATCCACGTCTTGCCTGCACCAGCTGCAGGAAAAGTTGCGCCAACTCCTGCCTGCTGGTAGACACGCGCTTGCAACGAAGCTAGCCGTGCCCACAGACAGTGGCACGAAGGCAGAGGTAGCGTTTCACCCGTCACAGGAGTCCGTGCTGGTATGGCTGGCGGGCACAGAGACTGACGCGTCCGCAGGCAAGGGGCAAAGGCATTCCGTCGACCCATGCGCCCTTTGTTGGGGCCAAGGGAGGCACCCAGCTGGCGAGCGTCAACAGTAGCGCTAGCGCGGCTCGCTGCACCAGAAATGTCATCATCACGTTTCGGAGCCGACTCCACCGCTAGGTTTGCTCCATGGCATAGATGCTACCACCCGCTACCGCTACCGCTACCGCTTCCGCTACCCCTACCACTACCACTACCACTACCACTACCACTACGACTACTACTACTACTACTACTACTACTAAAACAAATGTACTACTACTAGCGCTACCACAATCGCGTCTCGTCTTGAGTGATACCGGCAAAGTCTTCATTCCGAAATCCTAACGTCTGATTCTCCAAGTCCTGATCCCGCATTCCGGACCTTTGTCCAGGCTTACCCCGCCCTGAAAGCTGCTGGTGTGGAGCTCCATGTGATCACCGCCGAGCCGGGCGATGTCCAGGGCCGGCTGGCCAACCGCAAAGTTAAAGACTGAGCGCCCGAGATTCCCCAATCCCTAAATCCTAAACCCCAATCCCTAAATCCTAAACCCGATTTCACTCCCTAACGCCCAAGCTGGAGGACTTGCCTTTCCCTTTCCACGTGGATCCGGAGCATCAGCTCTTGGCCAAGGGCGGTGAGGACGGAAGCCTCCCCGCACAACTTACGGGGCAGGGTTGAGGAAATTGCAGCCGTGGTTTAGAAAGTAGCTCTTCAGGTACCGAATCTTAGGTTCAGGAATTCATGAAGGGCCTCGTTTAAACACTCGCATATCTCCGACTATTGGGTCCTTGTTGTATGCTAGAGATCGATGCTCTGGCATTTTGATTGAGGACTTCTACGTCATCGAGGAGCAGGATGCTGAAGCCAACTTCGGTGGTGACTACAAGGGCGTCAAGTACAACATGGCGCGGGGGATCTGGCATAAAGCTGTTCTTAGTCCGTTGGCAATCTCGGAGGTATCAGGCACTGTCCTGTAGGTCGAACAGTGGTCTGTAACCACAGTGACAGCATCCGCATCAAACCAACGGCCCGACACCCGGTGCTAGGTCTGAAAATTTGATTTAACGACCACTGCCCTCCCCCTAAAGGACTCGAAACTTCGTTCCCTGCGTCTGATGGGCTGCTTGTTTTGTACCTTGACTATGTGCTCAGGCGTCCCGGAAGTAACGTTCGACAAAGTGATGGAAACGTAGATTTCTTCTATATCGCATCCGTGGTTGTGGCTCTCGCAGTCTGAGGTCCTTCAGAGATAGTTATAGATAGGCAAGAGACAAATTGGCAAATCAACCTCAAGGCATAAGAGTCGACCAACACAAGTAGGTGTGTGTGTGTGTGTGTGTGCGTGTATAGATCTATCCTGGTACGCCCGGAGGTGCAGCCATCGTATCTGCTGCTGGACCGGAAGGGCGAAATCCTTCAGAAGTGGTCCTGGCTTTTCGTTTTGCGTTCCACGGAGGTTCCTTTAAGTTCGTGTTGTCTCAAACCCTGGGTGGCGGCGCGTGGTTCGGGGTTTGTGTCGGTTTGGGTTTCTCAGCTTCGGCCCTGGTGTCTGCCCGAGGGCTGAGAGCTCGCCGGAGCCTACGACAAACCCAGAGCGCCGGCAGCCGATTCTGCAATATTTCAGCATTCCTAGATGTAAAGCGATGCAGAATCTAGGTAAAGGGGACTGCTCGTGTTCAAGCCCTGGCCCTTAACCCCTTCTTTGAGACAGCAGAAGCATTACGAGATCCGGCTAACTCTGTAATATATATATATATATATTGTAAATTCCGTATCACCGTTTGAAGCCAAAACCACACGGCGAGCCAAACTGGAAATCTTCGGCCCCAAGGCCTTCAAACTTCAAACCAAGCTCTGAACCCAAAGCGCCCTAAAATCCGAAACCCTCAGCCCTAAACCCCAAACCCCAAGCCATGAAGCTTCAAAAACTTCGAGCGCCAGCCCGAATCTCCGAGCCCCGAATCCGAAGCTCGCAGCCGCAAATCCCAAAACCCTCAAGCCTTTAACCCGCATACCAGAACCTCAAAAGACCGCTTAGTCGACTCCGAAAGAGCCTAAACCCTCTACATCCCATGGTTTGAAAAATAGATATTCAAAATTGTATAAGATGTATTAGATAATGTGTGTGTCTGTGTGTTTTACATTACACATCATGTACTTCATGATACAATGCATAGTACAGTCTTTATATATATATATATATCCTATATATATATATATATATATATATATATATGACATGTTTTCACATACATACATACATACATACATACATATATATATATATGTATGTATGTATGTATGTATACTATTGGGATGAAGCCTTCAGCCCGACATGGCCAGGTGGAGTTGGCGGACCTTTGAACCGCCGCCGGATCCCATGCTTTGGTCCACCAAGGTGTAGCTCTGTTGGGGGTTTAGGGTTCCCTTTAGAGGGGTCTACATTAGGGTTACTATAAGGGATCTATAAGCAATACTTTAAGGGGTCTCTAGGGGATCTATAAGGGTTACTGTGTGGGATCTATACGGGTAACTATAAGGGATCCATAAAGGTTGCCATAAGGGATCTATAAGGGCTACTATAAGAGATCTAGAAGGGATCTATAAGGGTCTGGTTTGGTCCACCAAAATGGCCTCGCGGGGTGCCTGTGATCAAGATGAAGCCAAATGCATATGGGCGTCTGTCGTCTGCAAGTACATGTTTGTGCCTGTAGATATGCATGTAGATGTGTGTGTATAATGTCTACCTATATATATATATATGTATACTTGTTTATACATATATATATATATACATACGTCTTCTTGTAATTGTTTTATAGTTTGATTTTTATGTTTAGATAACTATCCTATGTACACATACTGTCGCATACATACGTATATATATATATATAAATATATAAATATAAATATATATATATATATATATATACACACACATAAAACTAACAGACCAACACACGCACAAACAAGCAAGCAAAGATGCATGCATGCATGCATACACACATACATACATACACACATACATACATACATACATACATACATACATACACACACACACACATCTCGTATTTATACACACGTGTATCGATTTGTTCGCTGTTTTGGTCTTCTTCTTCGAGATCAGAGGCCAGAGTGTCGTCCTTCTAGGATTCGGAGTTTAAGTATCGAGGTGTAGGTTGGAGGACTGCGGCAAGGGCCTGGGTCTTCAGGGAGTTGCGTTCCAAGGATGATCCGAAGCTCCAGGGATTTCACGGCTTCAGTCTTTGGGTTGTTGTAACCAGGGGAGTTTTTCGCTTGAGTTTAGGCCGTGTGAGATCTCAGTCTCTCCTCCTGCTAGCGGTTTGTATCCGATTGTGAGCTTCTGTGGACTTGTATAGGTTCTGCTGCTCGTGAGTCTTGTTTGGGTTCGTCCCTTCCCAAGGAGGGACAGAGACAGAGCGAGAGAGAGAGAGAGAGAGAGAGAGATCCCCGAATCTTACGAAATCCGCGACGCTCCCCAATCTTCAGCTCTTCGGATTCAGTTTCAAGAGGTGTCGTTGGTAGGTAGGAGTGGCAAAAGGCTTTGATATGCCGATGCGGCTTCAACCGGGGTTGGTTGTGCTTCGTGCTGCCACAATCGACACTTCGTAGCAGCACAATGTCGTCTTTTGTTGAATGTCAACAGCCGGCTGTTTGCTGGGGTGTAGATGTACCAGTGAGTACTTCAACTTCCGGGGCAGGTGAAGGTGGACCAGGGCGAAGAGGGCATCCTCGTAAGGGCGAGGCCGAAGACCGAGGACCTTCTCCCTTCGATCCAAGAGACCCTGGGCTGGAGATGAACTTTGCTTCTTTTTTTGGCAGGCTAACAAAGGGTTTTCAGAAGAGAGGTTGAGGGTTGGGTTTTGTAGGGCTTTGAGGAGTTTGGGGTTTTGTGCGCTGAGGGCAGCTTCAGTCTTCGATTGAGGGGCGAAAGAAGCCGCCTTGCTTCCCGCAGAACCTCCGATAGCTTTATTGTTGACACGAAGGTTTAAATCCCAAATCCTCAGCAGAATGTAAGCTGAGCCCTCGCCCAAATCCCGCAACAGCTGACGAAACCCCGCAAAATTGTGCAAACCCCTCGATAAACTGTCCAAGGGGTCGGGCGCCACTCCTGGGCATCTGCCCCATGGTCAGCTAAGCTTCGCGAGCGTGGGTAGAAACGCCCCGGCGGGATCCAAGAAGGGTTTTTTGCTTGGTGCCGGGTCATGGTGGTAAAGTCCAGTTTTGGGGTTGGGGTTATAGGCAAGGGCAAAGACATATCACGGTAGAGTACGACTGCAAAGAAAGCGGCATGGCTTGCGAGTATCAAAAGAGTTGGACTTGCATTTCTTGAAGCAGGTGTTTGTGGTGCTACTAATACGTAGTACTAGGTGTAGTCTCGCATCTTCTAATGTGAATGCGATAGTGTCGAGTTCACCTCCAGGTTTTCACAGCAAACACGAATACACATCTTGGTTTTTGTTGATGCCCTCATGGTGATTCGGATCCCTCTACCTTTAACAAGCAGTCTAACCGCATTGTGATGCGAGAGACCATGATTGGATCCCAGCCATACTACGCTTCGAGTGGGCCGGATGCCGCTCCAGCCTGGGTTTGCAAACCCGAAGGAGTGGAACCGCCCTTAGACTCAAGGACGTTAAGGTTTGGGGCTGTGTGGCTCCCTGCAGTGCTCTATGGGCTTTGCGGTCTGGGTCTTGGGAGTTATCGAGTTTAGCAGGCGAGACGACCGGCAAAGATGAGGACAGAAACAGTGATATTCCCCAGCAGCTCTACACCACTGCCCCTGATAGAAGCTTGAAAGTGATGCCACGGCGGCAGTGCCGTCTGTGCGCTGAGGGCAAGCTTTGATACAGGGCCAGTTGCGCACCGAAAGAGTTGCGGTCCGAGTCTGTGAGAGCGCTGTCAACAAGAAGGACGTTGGGATTCGGGATTTCCCCGAGCCCTCAGTGAAGCACAGCCAAGATGATCGATTTCCGAAGCTCCACGTGCCAGCGTTCGGAGAGAAATCGCAGAGTGCCAGCTTAAATGCCCAGCTCGGTTCGGGGCTGAGCATTTGCTAAGAGCCTAGGATGACCACATACCCGAAGGCAAACGCACGTAAAGCTCATCTCCCCACCTAGATTGGTACAGCGACTTCGGATTGCTCTTTCCATGGATCTCACCAGAGGTGAGAGAGCATGTAAGCATGTAATTTATTGGGTTTGTCCCTGGGTTGTCTTTGACTTCTTGTTGGTTGGCGTGTCGGGAGATCTGCCCAAAACTCACGGGATTGCCAAACGAATTTCTTTGCTATGGACTTTGCAGATTGCTTGCGTTTGGCTGCGTTTTTACATAAATTTCCGTTGATGCATAGCTTTCAAGGGAATACGAATTTACATTCGAGGAGTGAGTGCCGCTAGATTTCACGAGTTTTGTGTATACAAGTCTCTGCTTAAGATGCCATGTCGATTGCCCTGTCAAGAACATGCATGTCGTGCTTGGCAAAGGCAGACAGTTCGAAGCTGTGAGGCTCTATTGGTGGTTTGCGAAGCGCTCGTCCCCGTCCCTCATGAAGCCATGAAGGGAGCCCTCGCATTCGTCCTTGCTGCTTGGACTGCGCAAGCTGTCCGTGATCGCCTGTCTTCTGTTGAGGAGCAGGTCACCAAAGAACTCAGTGAGGCCAATGTGACGGGTGGCCAGCCAGGTGGTCGCTTGGGCACCGTGGCTTTGAAAACCGTCCAGCAAGGTTTGAAACGAGTTCGGCCTGGACAAGCAGCCAAAGGGTTCCAATTCAAGGCTCCTGGTGGCTTGGCGCATGGATTCCACGCCCCCAACTATGCCTTCAACGGACTGGGCCGCGGCGGTGTCGGTCTTTCCAAGGGGTTTGGCGGTCAACTGGGTGGGATGCCCAACCAGTTGGGTCGAATGCCGCTGCAAGGGGTGGCCCGGCGTTTTGCCTCCGGAACCACCGGACAGCAGATGACGAAAGGCGTGAGGATGATTGGACTGCAGAACTTGGAGGGGGGCCAATACACGGAACTGATGGGTAGACTGACTCTGATTCGAACTTTGCATCTTTTCATAGTTTCTCAACATTCGCATCATGTTGCTTAGAGTTGTCAAAGGGGAGCCCGAAATCATCCAACCTTCGTCACGCCAAGGATCGTGGAAGCCGTAGAGTCGGCGGCACACCTGCCCACTGGTGAAGAGATCGCCAAGTCCATCCGTGAAGCTGGTTGGAGAATTTGGTATGGGACCCTTCACAATGACATCACAGTTCTGGTTTCCAAAGCCGAAGTGGGGATTGGAAGAGCCGCCAAAGACTTTGTGGGACGCTTCAGGATTCAGCAGGGAGGAAAAGATTTGTACGTAACCCTTCTCAAGAGGGCTGAGTATTCACCGCCGTTCTTGAAGAATGTCAACTACGGCGTGGGTGACTCAGACAAAGTGCTGCTGCGTACCTTCGGTCAAGGTTTGCGATATGTTCGGAACATCTTTCAACAGCAGAGCTTGCAATTCATGAGACACTTGGCTGTGCCACCCAAACATTTTGACACGTCACTTCTATCCTTTTCCAAGAGCGTTGCTTTTCAAAGAAGTTTCCGACCCGCTTCTCAAGGACAGCAGATCGGGGAAGTGGTGAAAGCCGGTGTGTCGGAGAGCGTCATGGCCGAGAAGTTGGAGGAAGCCTTGGTGAAGAACTGGGGCCGAGGCTGGAATGTCGTGGTGTCGAAGACGGAGATGGAGGTCGCTACCAACGTCAACGACATCATGGCAAAATTCAAGGCCTGGGCTCTGACTTCACAGCTGTGTTGAAAAATCGAGAATGTGTGTTTCCTCTCTCTCAGAAGGTGTTCTTGACACCAAGGTGAACGATATCTTCTTCACCATCGTGCGCCAAATGGTCTGACCCGACCCACAGCTGGCAAAACAGTGCAGGGGTTAGTCGATTGCAGGTGGTCTGCTGTGACATTGATGAACTGCACGAGCTGACTGTGTGCACACCGAGCTTTTTTTGAACTGTTTTCTGGGTACGGCAACATAGAGCTAGCCTTCAAAAGCTTTGTTCCATCATGTTTTCCACACTCAGCCAGGGCTGTCCAGATTGTCGCTTTCGAACTTACTTGCATGTCTGAAAAGTTGTAATCATTCTTAGTGCTCTAGACTATAGTACAATACTGTTGCCAGCGTTGTAGCAAAAATCTGTTGCTGCAATCCGTAGTGGTCCAATCCACAACACAGTCTTGCGCACACACGTAGTGTGCACACTCACGCATTTAGTGACATAGAAGTGTCATCGGCGTCACTTGCAGGCTCCAAGTGTGGAGCCAGAAGGTGGCCCTCGCGGCGGGAGCAGGACCAACTCTTTGCCCTGGTGGGCAAGGTGGGAGCTCTATCTGGCGATGTAAGAGACTTTCGAAATAGATGATCAAGCCTTGGGCCGTGCACCTCGTATCCTAAAAGGGGCCTTAATCATTTAAAGCAACCTTCCAGCTTTTCCGATCTTCGCGTCCAGTGTGTTGTGACTTGAAGCTGCCTGCGAGTCTGTGTGGCTCAAAGACAGCCACTGCGCAGCTCTCCACATCATGGGCAGTGGCGGAAGTGTGGAGACTGCACCAGTTCCGCCGGCGATACGGAAGATGCAGAAGCTGCCGGCAAGCCGCAAAGTACCTTTGGAGAAGGCCGAACGCCGACGATTACCGGAGAGACGCTCAGATCTGGTGGTCGAGGCGGTGCCGAGCATGCAGAAGCCGCAGCGATTGCCCGAGGCGCTCTCAGATACGCCGGTTGAGGCGACACCGAAAACTCAGAAGCCACAATCAAGCCAAGAGG
Organism: Symbiodinium sp. CCMP2592; assembly: GCA_905221615.1. NCBI lineage: Eukaryota > Dinophyceae > Suessiales > Symbiodiniaceae > Symbiodinium > Symbiodinium sp. CCMP2592. The sequence goes on from CAJNDT010001502.1 coordinate 656,152, forward strand.
GAAGAAAGGCCGATGTAAGGCGATTGCTGGAGCGACGCTCATCTCCACCTGTGGAGACGCTGAAGCTGCAGACGCCCCAAGTAGGCTCAGAGAAAGATGAAGCCGAGATGAAGCGATTGGAGATCAAACGTATGGCCGAGAGACGCTCGAATCCCTGGGAGAAGATACCGAAGATGCAGAAGCCGCAAGGAAACCGGACTGTGGAGACGGCCGAAAGCAAGCGACTGCCGGAGAGATGGTCGGTACCCCCAGTTGAGACTATGGCGATGATGCAGAAGCCACAGAAGCCACAGGCAGTCAGCCAGGGAGAGAAGGCTGATATCAGGCGCTTGCTGGAGGGAGGCAGAGGCTCATCGCAGGGGGAGAGGATCCAGAGAACGCAGCCACAGGCAAGCTCCGAGCGAGAGACTTACGAGATCAGGCCATTGCGGGAGAGGTGGCCAGAGATGGTCACTTCACCAATTGACACGATGTCGGACATGCCCGACATGCCGATGCCGCCAGCAACCTTCGTGAGGGAGAGGGCTGAGATAAGGCAATTGCGGGCAGAACGTCTGCGGGAAGAGCGTGATCTCAATGTAAAGCGAAGCCGCAACCTGAGTTGTTCCACATTCGCCCAATTGCCGTAAGAACATGAACATGCCGTATCAGTTTCTAGACCCGTCTGTTGATCGGAACGAAGCAAGACTTCAACTTGATTGGCTGCATCCACATGGTTGGTGGTACACCAGCTGTGTCACTAGCTGCACATACTTCAAGGTGATGGCCCCTGTGGCAAGTAGTCAGCTTGGTGCTTAGGCCTTGAAGCCTAACTTCTCAACCCCAAACCCTGACTAGGCTTCAATCTGCGCGCGGTGCGCTGCAACTGCGGTTGCTGAACTCGCCAGAAGCGGCAGTTCCCGAAGAAGATGGCTGGCAAGTGATGGGCAGGCTTTAGGGTTCCAGGGTTTAGAGCTGAGGGTTGGGGGAGAAAGCAGGTGTGCTTTTCAGCAGGCCAGTGCATGCGCGATCCTAGATTTATAACCTTGATTACTTGTAATCTCTGGGAGCAGGTTCCGGAATTAATTCTGTCAAATATCTGTCTTTAGTTTGTCATCCACATGTGTCAGAAATCTGTCACCTGCCGGCTGGTAGGGTTTCGCATCTGCGAATAATCTGTGAATAATTTGTGAATAATCTGTGAAAAATTTGTGAATAATCTGTCAACAGTCTCTGGCAGATTTACGAAAAATCTGTCAAAAATCTGTCCCAAATCGCGGCCAGCATCACACGGGGTCGGGCGGGGTGGGCAGGGCGGGGGTGGGGCGGGGTGGGCGGGGTCGGGGAGGCGGGTGGGCGGGGGGCAAGGGCAGGGCAGGGGCAGGCGGGGGGGACAGATTCTTGACAGATTTTTGGCGGATTTTTGACAAATTTTTGACAGAGATTCCACGGGCAGGCGCCCACGCCCCGGGCCCTAGGGCTGGGGCTAGGGTGTCAGGGCCTGGGGCCTCAGGCTTTGTCCCAGGTCCGGGACTAGCCTGGGCCAGGGGCCCTAGAGCCCTGGCCCAGGGCCTAGGTCCGCGCCCCCCCCACGCGCAGAGCAACGGCTTCTCAAATCTGTCAAGAACGAGACTCTGCAGGCACCCCTGAAAACACGGACAAATAAATCACAAATAAATCACAAAAAAAACACAGATTGGAATCCAGCCCCAACCAGATGAATCACAGATAAATCACAAAAAAATCACAAATAAATCGCAGATTCAAAAACCAACGACATGGCTGATCACAGATTTGTGACAGATTGAAAACACAAAAAAATGACAGATTAAATCCCAGAATAAATAATTATCGAAGCCAACGAATACCACGGAATCAGGGTTATAATCCTAGATTGTAGCAACATTTTCACTGGGCGACGACCAGTGAAGTAGCATTCGTTTGCCGCGCCTAGATGTCCCGTTACATGGAAGACTAGATGTACCCATTGCACGAAACACACAGCACTAGCAGTTACACTAGGCGTTGTAAGAAGCCTTGTCAGGTGATGGTCGGATTTGGCCACACAGGACCAGTCTTGCACGTTGGCTCAGGGAAGCCGCGGTTGCCCCAAGGGCGAATCGCCAACCCACGAGCAGCAGATATGAGGGGTGAAAAAGCTTGCTGCAACTCGCTTGTAGTGTTCCAGTCCTAGCCAAAAGCCAGTAAAACCCTAAATCCTAAGCCCGGTATAATATCATGTGCTATACTATACTATACCATACTATACTATACTATAATATAATGTAGTATGGTATAATACACCGAACCCTAAAAAGGAGATCTTTGAGGAATTACCTGCCCTTGCTTGGCTCGGTCTGTGTCCTCGTCTGGACAAAGCATTTCGTCCAGGCACCACTGCATTCAAACCTTTCATCTCAGCACCCTGTTGCGAGTCCTGTGCTATACCCGCTACTATGAGTTTCATGGCAACAAATTGCAAGTTCATCTATGCCCTTGACTTCACTTCACTTGTCCCGAACAACCTCTCCCGCAGGGCTAGCGTCCTCTTTACTGTTGAAACCTAAACCCCCGCAAACTCCAAACCTCAACCGGAAAACTTCATAGCATCAACTGTGTGATCCATACCCATCGCCGCCAAGAGCGGGAAAGGGACCATCACCATCACTATCCCCGTCACCGTCACCATCACCATCACCATCACCACGACCACCACCATCAGCGGCTTCGCCGTGTGCATTCTAGTCTTGCGCTTGCACCAACTCTGTGGCAAGGCACCGGCGTGCTCTCGATGTTCCAACGCTGGCCATCGGGGACAACCAGACTGCTTAGTTTGCGCGAAGCGTGCGCGAAAACGGAGTCATGTTTGTGCAGTTCGGATACAAGCAAGCAATAACCTGATTTTGTCGACAAGAGCATGGTGCTTCCTCGTGTGGCCACAGGCTTCAGGGTAGCATCAAAGATTGCTCCAAGCCTTTGGTATTCCTGCGCACTGTGGCATGACATTCTGAGAGGATCCGTCCAAGAAGGATGAGGCCTTGGACGGATCGCTTGGCCTCCGACGCCGTTTCAAAGCCAGCAGAAACTGCATCAGACAGTTAGTATGAGATAGAGCACGTTGTTGGAAACTTGGGTTTGCAGCTTTAAAGACAGATGGCAAAGCTCTTAAAGCCTCGGACACCTTCTGCAGCACGAGGCTTAATCGGTGGTGTACCACCGCCCTGAGCCAGGTTTAGCAGACTCATCAGCACGGCTAGGAGCACTATTGTGACCCTTGGCAAGCGCCCGGCTAGGGCTTAGGGTTCGGGCTTCAGGTTCAAAGTAGCTTGTCTTCGCCCCCTTTAGATCCCTCGCGCTGGGATGGCATCCAAGCAGGCCAGCAAGAACAGTCATTTCCTGGCTCCTGATGTCTGAAGTTCCAATCCATAAGCCCAGGTCCTATACCAGACCGTAGACATAGCACCCGAGGAGCAATCTGCTTCTTTTCAAACCTCCGAATCTTTCCAGCACCTCACCGTCTCCAAAGAATCCCACAAGCTGAAAAGGACAGGAGGCATTGAACTCAAATCCCTGAACCCACAGGCGGAACTAGGCTTCTTCAACGCACATAGACGTCATCATTGTCGTCATCTGACTAAGTGGCACTTAAACGGGTCCGGTGCAAAAAAGCGGTGACGAAATGGTCAGCAGGCCATCTCGCGCTTGAGGAAGGAGATCAAGGCCCGAGAGCGGTTGAAGTTTCCTAACTTGAGCCATAGCGGTTTATGATATAGATCCTGCATTACCGCAACGACTGTAGACTATGGGAAGTATGGTATATTCTTTATTCATATGGGTAATGCAGGATTTATATCATCAAACGCATGACAGTAGCAACAAGACCGACGATATAACACATAATCACAACAATAACATGGATACGACATGCTACGGCTCGTCTTGACTCGGTTGCAAGAGGTGTCCTAAACCCCAAACCCTAAACCCAACTCGACTTCCCAATTATAGGCGATATGATATCATCCGACTGGCTCTACTTTCCGCTGGCAAAGTGTCGCCACAAAGGTTTGTGGTAATCGCCAGATCTGAAACAGTATCCCTTCCGGACGTCCAAGGCAAGGCAGTAGCATGGCCGTAAAGCACCTAAGCTCTGATAGCATATGCTATAGTAACTATAGTATACTACATTACTAAAGAGCATACTATGGTCTACTACACTATAATAGATTACTGGTAGTTTCTGCAACATGTTTTTTCCCCTAAACCACCGGAAGCCCAAGGACTCCCCCTGGCTTGGCTATCTGAGGCCATCGGCGAAGACCCACCTCCCCACATCCACGTGTCGGTGGACGAGGCCCCCCGAGAAGAAGACATCGACTCTCAGGGATCCTTGAAGGGTACTATTATGAGGGTTCCTTTAAGGGGTCTCTCAGCGTATTGCAAGGGTTTCTAAGGGATCCTTTGAGGGCGCTGTAAGGGATCCTTTACGGGTACTGTAAGGGTATTGAAGGGTACTCTAAGGGTTCCTTTAATGGTACTACAATGGTATTGTAAGGGTAGTCGGTACCCTAAGGGTACTATTGTAAGGGTTCCTTTAAGGGTACTATAAGGGTACTGCAAAATAAAGGGTACTATGAGGGTACCCCAGCAGTCGTTCACAGGCGAGCCTTTGGGGCTTGCATTTTTGTCTTTTGGAGGTGTCCGGATTTGGGCTTCAAGGTTCTGACATACGCAGACCGTTCTTCAGCACTAATCATATACCCCAGATTGAAAAGCCTCAAGAAATTAAGCCCATAGCATCGAAGCCGAAACCCGTTGTTGCAGTCGAACATCCTGGAGTGGAACTATGTCCTCGAAGGGCCCACGGTCCGGGAGCTTACGTGCACTTTCGTTGTGATTGCTACGAGGAGGATGATAAGATTATGATTGGAGCTCTTACTTCCATGAGTCTTGCATGTATTCTGCTGTGCCTGTAAGGATTGTTTCGTAAACTTGCGTGTTCATTCTGTCGTGAACATGGTGATGCTGATGGCGCTGATGGTGCTCATCATGGTGTTGCTGGTTGTGTTGTTGTTATTGTGGATAATGGTGTTGCCGCTGATGTTTCTGACATGAGTGACAATGACAGTGAAGCTTCGGGTGATGTGCTGCTCCTGCTGCTGCTGCTTCTTATGCTGCTCACCGCGACTTTGAAAGCATTGCTATTAAGTTAAGCACGTTCGCAGCTTTCAAAAGCAGGCTGATATGGAAGCCTCCGGATGTTGGGAACCTGATGCCTCGCATCCCTTGGTTCCGCAAGCTTTGAGCTGAGGAGACGCCCTATGAAGGAGGGTGGTGCTGGACTAAGATTTGACTGTTCGCCTCGGTGCATCCTTGCAGTAGCCTTCAGAGGGTCGCGGAGCTTCAGCCGAAATCGTCAGTGGCCCACAGCCTAAAGCGTATGCCGGAAGCACATTTGTAGGTGCCACCTGAGAAGCAACACGCTGAACTTTGCTTCCGCCCGCGCTTTTGTCCAGAATCCATGAAAAAGTGCTCCTGTAGCCCTTTCCTGAGGTTTTGGGGTCGCCTCAGATTTCCGAAGGACCGTGCCGCTGGTGTCATCTGCACGCAGCATGCAGCATTTTCCGAAAGATCCCTTTGCTTTCGTTTCGCCCCTTCATGTACGGTCTGGTTTGCTACATCCCATGCTTGCCAGGGAGGCCATATAAGCCCTCAGCCTTGAACCCTAGGACTATCCATTCCGACCCCCTTCCATTCTCATGGTTCGGGCCCAAGCTTTTCCATGTCGGTTCGAGCATGAGACCACTGAAGGCCTAGAACCCTGAGCCGAAACTCCACATCCAATCCTGATTTTTCGGAATGGGGTGGGCGGCAGGCAGGCGGGCAGGCACCCAGGCAGGTAGGTAGGTAGGTAGATATGTCTGTATGTGTGTACGTATGGCACACAAATAGTTTTAACAGAAATCACGAGTTCTTGGTGCATGTTTTCCAGAGCATAAAAGGGCTGCATTGTGCATAGACAGGTCTGAGCAAGAGCTTAGAATGCGTTGCGATCTTCTGTTCTGGCCTGTAGTTTTAAGATAGTTACGGGTTTTTGTAGTCGCGGCATTCAGCTTAAACTCGGCTATGACTGCCAAGCTGTCTTTTCGCTTTGGGGCTTCGAGTTCAGGGATTTAAAGGGCTTTCTGTTCGGGGTTTCGGTCAGGGGTGCAGGGTTGCGGGCTCGGGGTCGCGTGTTTAGCCAGCAAGTCTTCCCGCATCTACATGAAATTCAGAACAAAGTGGCACTGATGTGATCGATGTTGGCAGGAAAAGGCTGAAATCTTGTTGCCATCGGCAACCTGTTCAGCTACTACGGTTATAGTCATAGTGGTAGAGTTCCTGAAAGCCGAATCTTCAGAACGGTTCTCTGCCTGCTGCGCTCGAAGCCTACCCCCAAGCGTTTCACAACATCCCGGATGCTTGCGAATATGGGTGCTACCGTATCACCTTTGAGCTCAGAGCCGTGTTTCCATACTGTAGGCACTTCTATTCTGTCATCTACTGTGTCGGTTTTGTGGTGTGTAGATCTTATCCGGACGTTCAGCGCTCTGAGTCCTCAGCCGCCATCGGCCGCCCTGCCAAATCCGTCCTCGGCCTCACCGAGGTCACGCCCAACGGCCGCTTCGAGGTCAACACGCGGCTGTGCCTCTCGATGCCCGGGCCCTTCAGCCTGGAAGGGTTTGCGTGGGGCTTGGTTAAGGGGTCTAGCAGGGTTGCTGATCGGAGCATACCGGGCTTTGAGGCTTTTACAAGGGGTTTACCTTCTGGACTGGAGCTCTGCAGCCAGACTGCGGACATCTGTGGAACAATAGCCAGGCTCGGGGTGTTAGAGTATGGGCTAATAGAGAGGCGGCATGGAGCTCGGACTATTCATCAATTGGCAGCGGCAAATAAAAGTCGCTGCGGCTTCGCGGAAAGTAGGTGCAAGCAATAGACCCCACAGCATCACTTACCGCAAAAATTGTGAGATACTTCTCAGGAGGAGGACCTAAGCACAAAACCCCAAGCCCAAGCACAAAATAAACTTCTCAACTCCAGCCGCAACGTCAATTGTCTTCCATACACCCTCAATCTCGAGGTCGGACTATCATCCGGAGACCTGGCAACCCGCCTGGTCCGTGGCCACGGTGCTGAAAGGGCTTCTGTCCTTCATGTGCGAGGCCCGAAATCGAAGGTTTAGGGTTTCGGTTTCAGATTGAGGGTTCATTGGTCTGGACGCTAAACCACGGGATGTGGTCAAGCTTTGAGTCTCAGGATTCCCTAAGCAAGCAGCGTGTGGAAACTCTGGAAATCAGTTTCTGCTTCAATCTCCCAATTGGAAGTTGAAACAACCCTTAACCCTAAACCGGGGGTGTGATTCGAGGGGTTGTGCGTTTCCCACAAGCCACAGCTGAACCCGGCATGACAACGAGAACTGGACATGTAATATAGGGGCCGTAATAAATAGAATAGGGTTTTGAGTTAGACTACTTTTTATAAGTAACCACCAGAATAGTAGAAGTAATTATTAAGGCCTCTATTATCAGCTGGGGTCCGACTCTTGGATTCCACATCTCCAGGAGACGCCTACAGCAGGAGCCATTCACCCACCAACAGCTTTGGAAGTGAGGACCACCTGTTAGAGGTGTGGACATCACAGCGCTGCCAGCATAGCCGGACGTGTGACAAGCTGCTTGAGCACTGCAGGGCAAAGGTCAATTTTGATCGTGAGTAGCAAACCCAAAACACGCTTCCTTTCCTCGCTTGTCGAGCTTGTATCCAGTTGCCAGCAGGTCAGGGGCTGAGGGGCAATGAACTTGTGCGGACTGTCAGATTCCCGCGTTTCGCAGAATGACCGCTATTCAGGATGTGAGTCTAGGAAGAATCTCTGGCTTCCAAGCAGGTTGAGTTCAGGTGTACGGTGTACTTGTGTGGCCTTAGCCCGTTCCAAGCCCACACCCCCAAACTCACTCCTCGGATTCAGAACCCCATGGGCCCATCGAAACTTGCTGGAAGGACTGATCTCGCCAGCAAGTCCATGGCCTGGAACCAGGCCCCTTCCTTGTGAGGGCTTCAGGGTTCGTCTCAAGGGATTAGGAATAGGTCGTTTTGCTTTTCGGATATAGGAGTTGTTCCTTGGAAGCTTAGGATTCAATATGTGGGCGGGGGGATTCTGACGTAATCCTGGACCAGTATGCCCCGAACCACTAAACCCCAAGCCCTGTGACCGTGTCGTGAAGCCCAGAACACACCCAAGAATCGTAGACCCAAAAGCCCCAGAAAGGGAACCCCCGAGCCGAAGTTGAAACCGCTTTCGCACCCGCCTTCGGTGTCCCGATCAAAACCCGACAAAACTGCAGAAACCCTACACAGTTTCTACGAGCCCAGCACCTTGACGCTGTTAACTCCAAGCCCAGCAGCCCCAAACTCGCAGCCACCTTTGAAGCAGGAGCAGGCCGAGTTTCGGAAGGCTTTTCCGGAGGCTCTGGGCTCATTGAGCATCCGAAGTACGTGTTTCGGGGTGTGATTTCGAGTCTAGCTGTCAGGTTTGATTTGGGCATTAGGCTTCGGAATTTCAGGTTGCATCTTTCTTGTTTTGTTGCTCGGGATCATTGAAAGTCCTTTGGACTGGTTCTTTTCTCGGGCAAGCCTCGTCATGCTCACCGGGTTTGTTCGCCCAAGAGAGCTTCGATATACTTGCGGTTTCGGTTTCGCCTGCCTGAGGTAGGCCAGCCCCAGCCCGAAACCTCACTTAAACCTTCAGATCCCAAGCCTTAAACCGCTGGGAACACCGAGTTCGACGACATCGTCGCCAAATCCAAAGCAGCCCCGGCCTCAGCTTTTGGCTCCCCAAGCTAACTACTCTTTTGCGTTTTTGAGTATACTAAGCCCTGCTGCCGATCGGCGCCACCTTCCTTTGAATCGCCCTGACATGTTTTCCTTTATTGCGATATACGCACCATTCCGGTCTACATCAGCATGAGTAGCAATGACATGACCTATTAGAATTTCAAAAGATGAACATAAGGATACAGTATCCCCAGCGCCTCGGGGTAGTAGTAGTGGTAGTAGCCATATTGGGAGTGAGTCACTCGTCCCAGCGCCCAAACGAGTCCTCGAACCTTGGAGCCCAAGCCTTTCCACCGCACAAACTTGGAGGATCATGGGACTTAGTAAGTAAGGTTATAAGTACCTTATTAATTGGGGGTTATAAGTATAGTTACTCTGATTATATGTAACTAGTTACTAAGTCCCGTGATCCTTTAAGCAGAAGGCGTCCTCAGCTGCAGCCCCTGCTGCAGAAAAGGTGGAGGCCTACAAACCATGGCTCCTGCGTTGATATGTTTTGATAAGTGTTATAGAGGGCTTGTGGCTTAGTGAACTGAGGAAATTAGGATTTAGGTTTATTATTTCGCCCCGTACCCTTACTACCTGGTCAACATGCTTCTATGATCCGCGTCATTGTCATTATCATTAGTGGAGGTCTTCATTGTCGTCGTCATCAGGATTCCTGCTATCATCCTCATCACAGTTGGCTTTTTCACCGGCCCCCTCCTCCATCCTCCTCGTCGTCAGCGACACAATCAGCATCACCACCATAACGACGAGCACCATTCGCGTCATTTGTTCTCGTTGCCGGTTATTATATTTCTGGGTTCTTCGAAACCTTAATCTTACTATGGCACTTGCAGTGACGACGATGTTGATGGTGATGAGGATGCGGGTGACGCAGATCACGATGATTGTGATCTTGAGAACGAGAGTGCCCATTTCAGGTTTTGTTTTTTGTATGGTTACCAAATTTGGTACATTAGTCTTTTGAGCTTTGCTACTGGTGGGGCTTCTTCGTCTGTACAAGCTTTCGCAGGCTTCGAACCCTTCAGCAGCGTTCACGGCTGAAGACTTTAGCATTCAGAGTTTCTGGTTTAAGAGCTTTGGGGTCAGGGTGTGCCATGTGCAGAACTGTCCTCCTCGAACGACCAGGCAGCAGACGGACCCAAAGATGCCCCCTTGGCGTGAGAAAGCTGCACGTCCGTGGAGAACCGTGGTTCCAAGTCTCCAGGTTGTGGGTTTAGGATTCAGGTTCCACAGCAGGGGAGGGCCATGAGGCAGCGCTTGTCGTGAAGGGGGTCGGTAAGTCTGACTTGAGCCATACGTGCAGTTGTGCAGACCTGGGCTAGCTGTGCGTGCAACTTCCTTTCCACTTCTTCCATGTGCTTTTCTTTGCAGCATTCAGCTCAAGCCTGGCATGCACATCATTCCCACTTCCCAATCTCTTCACCCTGCGCCCAGGACCACCCGTAACGTCTCACAAGATTGCCTGTTCTACCAATACACATGCATGTGTTTGAAACTCTGAAGGGCGCCTGAGAACAGCCTCTCAACCCGGTTACAACACTGCCTCTCAACAAGCCGCGGAACCCATCAACACCCGACAAAAGCCTTCACTAGATTACCACCCAAAACATGCAATGACGAATAAAGCCATCAACCGCAGTCGATAGCTACCTCAAAAACTAGACCCACGAAGCCTACCCCTCACGCCTGATACCCGAAACCGTGGGCAACCAAGCAGCGTTTTTAGCTTTGGAGCCCCGCCATGTCTTCCGGCGGCCGGCGAGGACGCCGGAATACGAAGACTCAGTATTTGTGGAGACACATTTTCCCGTATATATCTCTTTGTATAGACATGTACATTCAGACCCACATGCAGACATACATACATATATGTATGTATATATATATATATATATAAAGACATACGCACGTTCGTGCCCGTGTTTGTGTTGATGTGTATATGCATGTCTGCTGACAAACGAATCTTTAGCACGTATCGAGGTTGTGTTGAATTGAACTGCGATAACTCGGGATGCTTGGCTTCAGGACTTTAGGAAAGCTTTGAGATGCGGGCTTGCGGGCGTGGGCTGCAGTACTCAACACAGAAAGTCCAGATTTTGGAATATCTTCGTATTCATCGCCCGCGATATAGATGTCTACGCTCCTTTCACTTTTGACGAGACAACCGAGAGGGAGAGAGGGAGAGAGAGAGAGAGAGAGCGACAAACCCCTACACCCTAGCCCTGGCGAAAAAAAAAAAAAGAGCGACAGAATCATTGGCCCGACAAAAATTGCAATCGTTTCTTCTTGATACCTTGCAGCTGGATCTGTTTACCCGGCGATGTCGTGCATTTCACGTCCTGCCACGGAGCCCTGAGAAATTGGCTCGGTGGATCTCCACATTCTCTTTCGCCCCGAAGTGGCGTGAAGTGAAATGAAGAATCAATGGATTCGATTGGGGACTGCGTAACCTATATAAACCTCCCAAACCCCAAAACCCCCAGAGATCCAAACCCTAAATTTCAGGGAGCCCTGACTCTCAAAGCTTTCCTTTCCAAGCCCTCGGCTGCTTTGCTTTGCAGGCTGGCGACCACCAGCCTTGGCCCGAGGTGAATCTAGAAACCGGGATAGTTGCGCCTGCTACTCCTTGGGGCCTTAGCGTCCCTTATTGTACTTTTTTTCCAAATACACCCCAAACCCTACTCTCTTTATTCAGGCCCTATATTGGGCTTCATGGGCTTGCTTGCGCTTCCAGGTTAAGTGGGCCAAGGAGAGTTCCAGGCCCGTCCGTCCGCCCGCCCGTCCGTCCGTAGTACACCGTTGCGACGTGTAATCACTGCCGTTGCATGTAGATTGTGCTTATGGTGTGGAGTATTCCCGTTGGTTTTCTCAGGTATGAACATGAACTACTCTTGTGGTGATGTGTTGTTAACGACGGTGATGATGGTTTGTATTGTCGTAAATCTTTTTCGGACACACTATGTTTGCAAGATAAGATTCTAAGCGTCCTGGCACTATGACTTTGCTTACTCTGTTCGTGAATGCACGTTAGCCTTCGTGACTGTCATGACTCCGTGTAAATGGAACTACCTAGCAACCTTCATAAGGTTCCCTTTGTAAAGCTCGAGAAGCAATTTCAATTGCGGCTTGCTCTGCATGCAAATAACTTCCTATTCGAACCATGGCATGGTTATCAGCAAGAAACTGTTGTTGCCATCTGTAACATTAAAAACATCGCAGCTTCTTGATACATTTTTGTTGCTGTCTTACTCGGCAATGTTCGCTTGTGATGGCTGTCGTTTTTGCTTATGTTTGCTACCGTTTTGCCTCTGATCGGTGTCCACTACTGCTGTCAACGGCTGTCCTTGTTGTACCTTGTCAGGGACGGGTGAGGAGCAAGTCATTTTGGTTTGGTAAGGTTGCGGGTTCCTGCAGCTTCCCTTCCTTCTTCACAAGAGCAAAGGCCAATGCGCAAACCTTCTCTTTTGGGCCGTTCCTCACCTGCCGGGAGCCTGGGAAAGAAGCTTGCTCTTTATGGCAGGCCTGCCAGAGGTAGGTCTGTGAGCCACCAGCGCCACGCCCCTGGATCCTGCTGAAGCCAAAGGGGACAGTTCTTGGGTTCGAAAGACCCCTGCCCTATAATGGGCTATATACTGGGTATATAATAGCTATATCAAGGGTATATTACCTAGGGGTCCTTATTAAGGGAAGCCACGGAAACCCCCAGTCTCGACTCGAGGCCACTGCGCTCATGGAGTCGCCGATGACGGAGAAGTGGCCATCGATCGCGAGGAATGGAGGGGCCTGCCTTGAGCTGCGGAGTGACTTTTGGGTGGTTGTCAACATCATGGCCCCTGTTGGGTCCCTAATGTAATGCGGCACCTACTACTTAGGGTACCCCAAAAGGGATCCTAGTTTTGACAACTACCCTTTTGGAGTTTCTGGGATGGCAGAATAATGGTCACAGTCATCAGCAAGAAGGAGTGGAAGGACCCGTGGCAATGGTAGCTGCAGACTGTCACCACCGCAATGAACATTTGAAGTGACATGAGAAGAACCGGCCTTGAAATGAATACTTGGAGACGCTCTCGACCTTGAGTCAAGCAGCTGCTTCTGCCGCAGCTTTCAGTCTGGTTGCTACTACTGCTGCTCTCTGGTCTAACACCACTACCACTACCACCGCCATCACTTCCATTTATTGCAGGTTCTGATTTTCTCGCTACAAGCTGTAGCAGAGCTAAGCTGTCTGTACTTGCTCGCAGGAGATCCGTCGAGGAAACTCCCCTGGCAAAGGTGTAGGCCTGTAATGCCCTTCCCGAAGATGTGCGTAGGGTTGAGGTCACAAGCCAGGTTTGGGGTTTAGGGTTTGGATTTGAGGCCGGTTAGCGGCAGGGCTGACGGCTTAGTGTGGGTTTTGGGTTTTGGGTGTCAGGGCTAGGGACTTCGGGCTTGAGGGGTTTAACGGTTTCAGGTTTTGAGTCGTTCCGGTAGGAACACGGGTGACATCTTTGTGGAATATGGCCGTAATTTCTCAGTGTGTCTCCACCGCGACATAATTCTTATCCACTCACACCATGACATCCAATATGCCGCGGCAGTGTATTTCGCCCAACACTTAAAGCACCTAGCTTTTATGCCAGCCTTTGTCTCCCAGAGCTGGCAGTTTTGCTTCTTAGCTTTCTAGGGTGCAAGCTTGATGTTTTCGGGCCTGCGGGATTAGGGTAGAGGAGCTGAGCTTGCCGCAGGGTTGATCTTGTGCTTGTGGAGGATGGGGTTCCCTGACCGGGCATTTGTCGACTTCTTGACGTGTCTGGACGGGCCTAACAAAGGTTCCACGTGCAGCATACCCCACACCCAATGCAAATGGGGGCGGGGGGGTGAAGGGGGGGGCGCTTGATGATTCAAAAATCCGAAGGCCTCAACCTTCCACCCTCCAAGTGTCTGACGTCTTCAAGACGAAAGGCCAACCACAGGGCCTAGCGCCTAGAATGCCGAAGAAGTAATTCTTTGAACGACGGAGGCCTTGGCAGCAAGGGCCAAACTGCGAGCACGCGCAGGCCTGGGAACGGATGATCCTCCTAATCATCTTCGGACTTTGGGACCTGCACCCTGAAATCCGATCTGGTTGTGGCAGGTCTGCTTTGGGGCTTCGGGTTTGGGGTGTAGGATTCAGGTATTCTGTAGTTGCATGTGGGAGAGGGGGTTCCTCGGCATCAGCAGCAGCCGCCATTGATGTCCCATACCGAGAGTGTTTGACGCTATGCCTAGCGGGAAGAAAATAGATCTGCTTGTACTGCGTAAGAAAGACTGTGCCTCAAGACTGTGCTCATCATGTGAGCTTGCCATATCTTGTCACGCTCTATGTGCAAATGCCAGCCAGATGATGACGATGCAGGAAAAGATTTTGATGGCAATGTTGATGTTGGCGATGTTGGTGAAGATGGTGATGATGACGATGATGATGATCACATTGATAGTGATGGTGTTGAATGCACCGGTGAATCTTGTTCTTGCTTACACTGTCCATTTTCTCTGCTTTGTTGCAAGACTTCGCATGGAGATGTGTAAGTGTGTATAGGTAGCTCGTAGATACATAGAACAAGCTTCACATGCATACATCGCGGACGGTCCCCGGCAGACCCTGAAGCTGACGCACCGAGGCTCGAAAGCAAAGCCTCGCAGCAGTCGAAACTGCAGGAGCACGGGGGGGGGGTGCGCTGGGGAAGTTGGCTTCGGATTTCGGGCTGAGGGTTCGAGAGGGCTCAAGGTTCGGGCCGTCTCGAGTTGCCGTTTTAGTGCTGAGGGTTTCAAGGTCTCTGCTGTGGACTTCAAGCGTCCTGCCAAACCCACCAATGCATCTTACCGGCCCTCAACCCCAAACTCTTCAGCTCAAGAGATTCGGGGTTTTAGGTGTATTAGGGATTAGGGTGCTAGGTTTAGGGGTTTTGGTTTAAAGCTGTGTTCGGGCTTGGGTTTTAACGTAAAAGTACTTGAAATCATGGGGCTGAGCTGATCATGGCTGATATACATGGCAAAGCACTGTATAGACGATGCTTACTGGTTGGGTGACAGGGGCGATTGCGGTCGAGATTCGGGTTCATCGACGCCACTGCAATTTGCAGTCACAGGCTTCACAGATTGTGTGCATGTTGCGTGATACATCCACGCAGAGCTTTTGAAGGCTGAGCGAGCCCAAAACAAATGTGGCAAGCAATGGCTTTGGCTCCGAAGAAGTAGATTGAATGTTCTTCGAGCGAGTTTGTTTAGTTTGGTCCTGCACTCATGAAATGGGACTTTGCTCGAAGGACTGTGTTGTCTTGCTGCACCCATGTATGCACTCATGTGCATAGTTTGATCAAGACCGGCATCACTACTGATGCTCTGCTGCAGCACCTCATCAAATCCGAGTCAAAATCTGGTAACCTCACCGACAGACAAAGCTGGTACATGAGAAGGGCCTGTGGCTTCAGAGGACAACGAGAAAACCTGAAGTCCCCACAGCATGAAGCCCTAAATGCTACAGCCACCCCTTTTCCGCCCTCCCAACAAACAAGGCAGACCCTACACCCCAAAACCCCCCTCTACCCTACACCCTAAACCGCAAAACTCTAAACCCTAAACCTAAACCCTCACCTCCCAAAACCCTGAACCCTAATCCTAAACCCCCACCTCCCCCGATGTGCCCAACAGTTGCCGGACAAAGCGCTTCCCGAGCTCCAGGCGATGGTGTCGGGTAGGGCTGGGTGGGGCTTCTCGGGCTGAGGGAGTGGAGTTTGGGGTAGTGCTTTTTCTTGCTTTGGTCCCAGGGTTTGGGCTAGTTTGGGGCTTGTTTTCCAGGATTCCGGTGTTGCGGTCGTATTCATCGAGCTCCGTCAGCCTTGGCAGAAGGGGCAGTAGGTATTCTGCAAGAAGGTGGGCGTGAACTCACTTTTCGGTCAGTTTGCTCACGCAGGCAGCATGCGCGTAAGCCAACAGTGTTCCACGACTGCAAAACCCTCAACCCTACAACCCCCGAAGCCAACATCAGGCACGAGAAGCTCGCCGCAGCGAGCAGCTTCAACACGATGGATCGACAGCGTCGCCGCTCCGGTGCAGCCAAGATAGTTGTTATAAGGGTTTTCAGGGGTATGCTAGGGTTATTATGCTACAAGGGCTCTAGAACGCTAAGGGTACAAGCCTCAATTCCCGGAATCTTGGCACCCCGAACACGTCGGCAGACGACCTTGCAAAAGAACAACATTGTCGCAGAAATAGAAAAGCCGGAAGTATCATCCGCTTGAGGATTTTGCAGGCTCTGCTTAGTCTTGGGGTTCTGGGAGCTTCGCACGGTTTGTGAAGAAAAGATCCTGGCATACTTCTGTCGTCTCGCGCTCGGCACGGAGCCCCAAAATCTAAACCCCCCGGCGGTCGTGAACCTCTGAGCCCGCAAGAACTGAAGGCCTGGTTTCAGATCTGAACAGCATTATCATGCAGGCTCCAAACCCTAAGCCCGAGATTCAGGCTTTCCACTTCCGTGCAGCCGAGCCGCGGGCTAAGTGTGCTCAGTGGCTTACAGAGGAATTCGCACTGGATTCAGAAAGCTTTGCAGTGTCGTATGGTTTACACATTGCCTTGTCGAGACTTGAAGGGCAGGCACAAGGATCACGGTAAATGTCACAGAAAGCATTGGCATGACGCTTGTGATCAACCCAAAGCTCCCAACCCATCACAAGATTTCGTGAGTAGGAATCCTTGCAACGGATCTCAACAAGGAACGCCCTCGAAAAGCAAGGGACCTTTTGAGGAGTTGGGGGGGGGGGCGCTCACGCCGGGTTCGGAAAGTCAGCTTCGCTTCAATTTTTCGGCTTCGGCTCGAGGGAAAAGGCTCCCCTAGGCAGCCCGGCACCGAACTCACCAGCTGAGGCCCTGCCTCCCAGCCAGATATGGGAGTTTCCGAAAAATTCGGGCACCTTATTTTGGGGTCCCTATAATGGGATCCTACTTTTTAGGGTACTATATTCGAGTCCCCTATTTTCGGAAATTCCCATATGGGGTTCTGAACAGCTTGGATTATTTATCCCTGCATGGCCCCTGGAGTGCCCAACGTGAGCATCTGCTGGTTTCCTCTCCTTGCTGTTCTGGCATTGCCAACCTAGGACGAGCGGAGCGCCAAATGGAGTGCACTAAAAAGCCTGACCCTGCGACTCCTGAGACCTTCAAACCTCGCGCGCCCAACTCCTAAAGCCCGAAAACCCAAACCCCCAACTACGAAATATCATATTAGTATACTGTTATGTGACTACAGTAGCATAGGACTATGTTCTTGTAATATTTATCTCCTGCGGCAACCTTCAAACCCAAGTTTCAAAATCATACTAAATCCCTGAAGCCCTTCAGCTTTCAAACAGAACACACCACTGAAACACCTGAAAACCACCAGCAGCCCTTTCGCACCCAGGCAAGCCCGCCCGGGCTCCCGGAATGAGCTATAGCGTTGATGCGACGGGGTTTGGGTCACATACAGGGTTGAGCTTCTTTGTCGCAGAGTGCCAGCTTGGAGGTTCCGGCTTCAGTGTCCAGACAGACTTGGGGGATTAGGGGCCCAGGAGCTATGAGACAACAGTATGCAGACACCGAGCCAGACCCCAAGCCCAGGTTCTGGTGCCGGACCGGCGCTCACCCTCGAAGGCTCGGGCTTGGCCTTTCAGCCTCGGCGTGGATGCAGCAGCTGGCTCGATCGGATGGCACGGTTTGGTCCAGTCTGGATTCGTGTTAACCTAAGATGAATCCGAGAACACCTTTCTGCCTGCAAAGATTTGTACGGCCGTCGGGTGCTGCTGTGCTGTGCTCCAATCTGGCACTGCATCTTAGTAGATTCTCGAAGAGTTCAGGAGTAATGGTAAACGATAGCAGGCTACCGCAGCTCATGTTAGGAAATCCCAGCGTGGTCTGCCGGATGGCGAAGCCTGTGTTGTTGCCGTCTAGCCTAGAGGTGTCTTGTATCGTGCTTCATGTTTAATGCTGGTATGAGATCGAACTTAACCTCATCCGCAGACTTGGTCAACCGCTGGGAATTCAATTTAGCTTTATTCAAACCTTGACCCCGACATGGCCTTTCGGGGCCTAATCTTCAGACTCCCCTAAGCCCCTAAACCCTAAACCCAGCCTAACCTAAACGTACCAGATCCCACCTTAAACCCGAAACCCTAAACCCTCTGAGCCCCAAGCCCTAAGCCCCACCTGGGCCAGGTTTGGACGATCATGCTTTCCGTCTGGGCTTCTCGTCAGCTGGAGGGCTTTCAGCCAGCTTAGAGCAGATATGAGGTGTGGATAACTAGGAATACTATTCCCTCTTCTGCCAGAATATACCTCAAAATCTAAACCTCATTTGTGAAGGCGCCTATCCCAGGTCGAGGCTTAGGATGAAAGCGGCGAGCTGAACCGCGGCCTTTCAGAGTTTGAAGGTTCAGCTATGCAGGATCCTTCGGGTTGACGTCAAGTTTGCGAGTGCGGGCTTCTTGGGGAGTTGAAACCCCCAACTCTAGTGCCCTGAAGCTTCTCCAGATTCTGGGTTTCAATGGTACAGAATGGCGCGCCAAGAAAGGATTTTTTCGGTATCTCCGAGGTAGGTGATCTACCCTATGAATTACTTCAACCCATATCCTTTTCCTTTCCTAAGCCACACGGAGTCCTAAATGGATACGGAACTGTGGCCCGAAGCCCGAATCCTCATCTCCGAGCCTGCTCTGAACCCTGAAAAAGCAGATCCTCAGCACCTGAGCCTTCTGTTCATGCTTTCCGGGTTTCTTCGGAGTCTGGGGTTTCGGGTTTGCAGCTTAGCATCCAAACAGCGACCCAGAGAACCTTGAGCCCTAAACCCGAACCCCCTCATCCCTCAACCCGGTTCAGAGCAAAAGCCTTGATCTCAGGTTTGCATTGGCTTCGTTGCGCTCGCAGCCGGACAGTCCTCGCGGGGATAGTCCAGCTGGTAGCAGGTGGTATGTAACCAGGTCAGTTCATAAGTTAATGTGTGTCGTCGTCGTAATAGTCACACAGAGCAGCATCACTTGCGACCAGCAATCACACTCAGGAGCAGCACCATTCAAGATGCTGACAATGAAGATAACCAGTTGAGGACAGTCTCGGTGAAATCGCAGGATATCCTTCTGCCGAGGATGTCTACAGCAGCCTCGAGGACATTTTGGGAACACGACTTAGGACTACAAAGTTAGGCTTGGAGCCTTAGGTCGAAGCTGTGGATTATTCCGTGCGTGGTCCTACGAAGAAGCAAGCAGGTTTCACTGTCGGGTATATTAACAAGGTGTCATCGGAAGCTTGTTGCCAATGCTGTGACGGTGTTTCGAGGGGACGAGGATGATGATCTGTACCGTCACGCGGACTGGACCCCAGACCACACGACACTGAGGCTCTGAAGCTGGGCCTGTAGATACTCGTTGTCCCAATTGCTATGGCTACTACGGTTCTGGCAACCGTTATTGTGTTGGTATCCTGGTTCCTATTGGTTTCTTATTGGCACAATCGTTCTTTCGGCTACGTGTGTTTTGCTGATGTTGGTGTCAATGTTGTTGTTGACGATATGCATGTCCTTGTCACTGCTGCTTGATTCGGTCTCCTTCTGCAGGATCGCGTCTGCAAGCTCCAAAGCGCCGAGTTTCGATCGGTGTCCCAGGCTGTCTCTTTGGCTTGCGGGGTAGAAGGGAGAGGAGCTGCACAAGGTTCTCAGCACCGCCCGAGAGTATTCATGTTCTAGCAGCAGTCTGCCGTGGTCGACAGGATGATGGTCTTGACCGGTATAACTTGCCGACTCCTCAGTTGCAGGATTTGACTTGGGCTTCAGAGGCATCCTTACCGAGTTCCTAGAAGCGCACTGGTGCTGCTACTACCACTGCTTGCTGCATAGAGAGGTATCGATTGAGTCAGAAGAGTGCTTTTATGCCCTGTGAGAGTCTAGCGTGAGCAGCTTTCACGCGACTCTGGGGCTCTTGGACTTCAGTACCCTCCGTGGTTCAACTCGCTGCGTGGGTTGCATTTTCAGAGCTTTGGGTTTTAAACAGTTCTTTTTGAATCGGGATTAGTTAATGACCCCCAACCCTAAAGCCCTAGAGATGTGAGGTCTCCAAGCATGACATGCCGAGTACACCTGGAGCTTTACACGGGAAAGTCGGGCTGCTCGCCTGAGGCGGGGAATCTGATCTGAATGGATTCACGGCTGTAGGGGCGGAGGGTTGAGAGTTTAGGGTTGAGGGGTGATTTGGAGTTTTGCCTTTCGGGTCTGGGGTTCAGGTTTTGGGGTTCAGCAAAACGTTAGCCTCTTCTTGTCTCAGTGGGTAGGATCCGCCATTCTACAGCCTCAACAGGATGATATTGTATAGTGTGTGTGTGTGTGTGTGTGTGCGCGGGGGTGGGGATATTTGGGATTGAGCAGAGCTGTTCGGAGCGTGGCATCTGTCAGATGTGTGTGATAGGAGCTGCTTGCACCCTCTCCTGCTCATGTCCCTCGCTTCAAAAAGCCCTCCAAGACAGAAGCCTGACTAGTTAATTACGAGCAGTAGTAGTAGTAGTAGTAGTAGTAGTAGTAGTAGTAGTAGTAGTAGTAGTAGTAGTAGTAGTAGTAGCAGCAGCAGCAGCAGCAGCAGCAGTAGTAGTGGTGATAGTAGCAGTAGGAAAATATGATAATACCAATACTGCTAGTCATGCTACGACTGTTGATAATCATGCACAGCTCGAAGTCGCGGCAAAGCCACAGGACCCACGCTGCTGGGAGTCTGCAGAACACTCTCACGGAGGTTGCCGGTGGTCTTGCGGTTTGGGAAAGCTTGGGGCAGTCGCAAGCCTGAAAATTGAACCCTCGGCCAAAGTAGAACTAGCCCTGGTGCATCATGTTGGAGGCAGACTTGCAGCGCATCCCGACATCAGGTCTACTATAGCGTTATACTATACTATACTATACCATACTATACTATGATGTACTATACTATACTAGACTAAACTATACTATACTGTCGTCTATTACAGAGGCTCAGGAGGAGGCGGAGGAGGGCTTGGGTTGAAATTTGGTTGAGGCTTTGGGGTAGGGTTCTTCATGTTTTAGTGGTCTCAATAAGTAATACTAGTATCCTCATCAAGTCGCTGGCTACATTCCAAGCAGTAAAATGTAATCCAAAGCCTTTTTCG
Source organism: Symbiodinium sp. CCMP2592 (assembly GCA_905221615.1). Lineage (NCBI taxonomy): Eukaryota > Dinophyceae > Suessiales > Symbiodiniaceae > Symbiodinium > Symbiodinium sp. CCMP2592. The sequence continues at coordinate 677,161 of CAJNDT010001502.1, forward strand.
ACGCCCTTACGCCCCAGACCTAAGGCTCCACACTAGGACTCAGGATTTGTCGTTTTCCGGTCTCGGGATCCTGAACCGAACGATCCTTTTCCTTTCGATGCATGTTGTTGTAGCTGCGAGATGTTTTGATGGCCGCTCGGCGGGAGCATTCGCACAGGGGACAGTCATCTTAGTCCACGGCTTCCTCCCTAAGCACTAAGGCCGTGAACTGGAGGCCGCAGCCCCAAAAAGCAAAACCGAAAGAGGCCCAAGCCCTGGGCCCCTAAAGCCTGGACCCAAAGTTTGTCCAGCCCCCACCGCTTCAGGCTGGTCCAAAATCACCTTCCAGTTCCCGAAGGCTTGGGATTTCAAGGTGTTAGTGTAGAAAACAGAAACGTGCATGTGCCGGCCGACATTAAAGCACAGAGAATCCCGGCACGACTCGTTCGCGGGGTGCAGGGTCTAATGTTGAAAGCTGGGGCAGGATTCGTTTCAGGGGCAGGCTGGGAGTTTCCGGGTCAGCGTTGTGGAGAGTCGAGCTCGGGTTGGATTCTACACAGTTGGCGGGGGTTACATTGGAGTCCAGCATCAAGTATCAGCCTGTGAGCTCCACACTCTGCATCGTTAAATGCCGGGTCCCCATGTCCGCCTGCAAAAGGGGCAAGTACGCACAGTTGGGTTCAGAGTTTAGGGTTCATGATTTTGTGTTCCGAGTTTAGGGGCTTCCTGTTCTGGGTTTCGGCTTTCGTCTCGACAGTCCAGCGCTCACGAGGTAGAGACCAGCGTGCCAGATTAGATTGAACCCTAAATTCTCAACCCGAGAACCCTAAACCCTGAACTCACCCTGTACCCAAAACCCTAAACCCTACCTACGTGGGGTGTCCTGTTGGCCCATCTAGTTCAGCAGTACCGTGTCATGTAAACATATACATCCTACTCTTGTTTACAATGCTTACATGCCCTCCCAGCGCGCACAGTGTACTAATTAGGAATGCGATTTGCCGATGCTCCGTTGCAGGGATCCTTGCGTGCATCTCGCCCGGATCGTGCGCGGTGACTGCATGCATAAAAGTCTTAAGTCTTCGATGAAAAGACCCCCACAACCCGAAGCCCAGACTGAGCTGAAGGAGTTTCTGAGCACAATGTCTCGTGAGACCTGCGATGCACTGGCAGCCGTCTTAGTATGTCTGGGGGTCTCTGCCGGGGGTCTTGAAGCCTGGACCCCCAATACGAGTCTACCTAAATGTCTGACATTCCATACATCTCCGAAGCCTCTGCAAAAAAGGGAACCGCAGGGTCCTGTCTGAGTGATCATTGAATTGGGGGCAGGAGCGTGATGGTGATTTCTTGTAGTCTTGGTCGGGGCGCCTGTGACAGGAGCATTCGGCATTAAGGCGGAGGAGGTGCCGCGATGGTGGTTCTGGTGGTGATGATAGCAGCAACAGGAGGAGAAGGAGGAGGAGTAGCAGTGGTAGCAGCAGCAGTGCTTGCTACAGCCGAAGTTTGAGTTTGAGGAGCAGAAGCCCCATGACCTCGGTCCCAATCGTTGCAACCGCGGTCCCAAAAGATACATACTTGCAACTCTTTCAGTGTCGCGACCTGCGGTTTGTTCGGTTTAGGAATTCAGGCAACGTAGATGTAGTGGCCCCAGGCACATAGAAGCTCGTGTGCATCAAACCGCCACTCCAACTTGTCGAGAGGCTATGAGTACCGGACAGATGCGACTACATGTAATCATCGCATCAACAGTAATCACAACAGAATTGCTGGCAAGAACCACAACCATTGTCACATTTGGTCACACTTTCCAGAAAAAACGAAGGAGAAGCGATGACTCAAACAACCATCACCATCATAATCCCACGTTATACCAGTGATATATAGTTGAGCCATAGATGAGGTTTATCATCTTCATCATCATCAAAGCAGTCCCCAGGTCCAGCGCTACCTGGCGAGGGAGCACGGCTTTCCGTGCAGCGTCTCGGAGGACGAGTCGTTAAGGGTTCAGGACCTAGGGTTTAGCCCAGGTCTTAGGTTTGGGCTTAACGTGTCACTCTTGATTTAGATCGTTTGTCGTGTCACCAAGTCCAAACATGAAAAATGGGGGGTGGAGACACAGTTTTGGCTCCTGAGTCAGTGTAGGAGGAAGTCTGAGCGTTCGAGGACACTGTTGAGAGTGGTGCGTTTGTTGTATTTGATGCGATGTCCACGGCAAATCATGTACGACTATGAGCACTTCGTCATGAGTTTCGTTGCGCTGATGACATAGTGATCCAAAACAGCGTAGCATGGCGATTGAACTTGTGTTTTCCAGATCTTTCTGGCTCTTCACGGTCTTGCTATGTTTTGCTCTTTTACGGCGGCGTTATCTCGCAGTTATGTGTGGTCGTTGGCAGGCACGTTCAGAGTCTGTGAGTGCCGTGGGTGTGGTCACCCCCAAACTACCAATGCTAGAGAGTACCTACAGAGCCTACAGGGTTTAGGGTTTATGTTCGCTGGATCAGAGCTCACGATGCCCGAAACACAACTTGGTCGTGCTTTGATTAGAGCATATTATTGGTGTGATGAGCTCATGTTGTAAAGCCGCTGTAGCAGCCTTGGGAGCTTAGTTTTTGGGCTTGTCATATAATGGTAGCATGCTATGTTCTACTATGTAGCTAAAAAAACGTCACAGACTTGAAGATCTCGTGTGCCAGGGCGGCATCACGGCCATCGCAAAAGGGCGCCAAGCCCTGTCGCCGTTGCGACTGGCGCTCTTGAGGCACGCTTTGCAGAGCTTAGGGCTTACTTGCCGGATTCTAGGGTCGCCTCCCAAAGCATGGAATCTTCACGTGGCTCTTTCCTGTTGGTACACACCGGTCATGTACTCTTTTCGCCGCGAGTCGAGAAAATGGCATCGCAGTGTGCGCCTCCGAAATTATCAACCGCCAAGATGTTTCAATCCTTGCATGCCAGCCCCATGTCTGAATACTTGCGCCCTGAACTTATCGCGGCCTCTTTCCGGAGGCATCCTTTGACGGTCATGGGGTGGCTGGTCGTTGTGCACTCAGCTTCGCGCTTCACCATCGTCCAATTTACATGTGGCAGAGGCCGAAGAAGCACGTCTTGTTTCTTCGCGTCGGACCTGGAGTGTACTAACACGGATCTGCGAAGATGTCAGGACTCGAGAAGAAAATTCGCTCTACAGCTTGAGGAGATTTTTGCCTTTGCACGTTCTCATGCTAAGATCCAACAAGCAACAGTAGGTCAGACTCTAAGTCGCATCCTCCAAACTTCAAGACCTAAACAACAGTTGCAGCGAGCTAGGCCTTGGCTAAGGCCTTGCATTTGAGACTGCAGCTGTTTGTGAAGAAGAGAGATGGAAGATTTGCATGAACTTCTCAAGTAGTCGGTGTCCCATTTATAGCCTATGATGTTGAAAAGGCCAACAGCTCAAATCTGAGGTGATGTGTCTGCTGATCTTGGCCAGGTTATGTGGAGGCGCTGGGCTAAGGAGCCTTTTTGTCTGTGGCTCCGCAATTAAGGGTTTCTAGGCCTGCAGCAAGGGTGCCAGGGATGTGGGTGCACTCTACATCGTGAGCTGCTTCAGTTGGATGACTGTTTTGTTGTGCAGCCCCCCACAAGGCTTCTTGTGTGTTTTGGGCAGTGTATTGCTTCACCTGTGTTTTCCCCGCCATGTTGCAAAGACGGGACCAAGAGTTTCCGTGGAAAGCCCTCGATTCTGCATCCCCCGACCTCGCTTTCCACGCCAAAGGCCCGAAAACTTTCTGCCTGGCCAGCCGTATGTCACTCGGCTGCATCTAGGATGCTCTGTTCTAAGGTCTCAAGTTTCGTCTGCAGGGGTCGGCCGCTTTCGCTGGCAGTGGTAAGCTTTTGTCGTTGCTGCTTCCACTCTCGTCGCTTGCCTGTGGGTTTTCAGATAGTCTTTGTAACGGGTAGCTGTGCTTATTGTTGCAGCTATTGTTCTTATGATTGCCGTCTGCTGCCGTTCATCGTTTGTGTATCAGCACTACTTGCATCATGATAGTCCTGATACTACGGCGCACTGCGGGCTGCTCTCGTGCATCTTGGTCGATTGCCGTCATTGATATATATATATATATATACACACATATGCCACAATAACCATCAATATCATCATCATCGTCATCGTCGTCATCATCATCAGCATCATCATCATCAGCATCATCCCCACCATCGTCATCATCATCATGATGATCATCGCCAGATCACCAGCATCAGCACCGTCATCATCATCGTCATCACCACCATCACCACCATCACCAGCATCGTCGCTATCATCACAGCCATAATCATCATCACCATTGTCATGATCATCGTCCTCCTCTCAGCATCATCGTCGTCTTCCCCTTCCTTCTCATGAAAATCATCATCATCTTCTTCTTCATTATCATCATGATCATCACTGTTGCTGTTGCTGGTGTCGTTGTTGTCGCTGTTGCGGTGTGCGTCATGCATACTCCTTGGTTTCTACAATAGTCAGTGTGGTCTGTACATGGCTTGTTTTTGTGATGCCGTTTGCATATTTTTGCGTTATTGCCTCGTTACGGCTCTTTCGCACAGTGTTTCGTCATCGTCTTCTTCTCCGTCGCTCTTATGTAGCTCTTCTCAGCATGTTTTCGTCTGTTCGTCCTCCTTCACCGTCTCGGTTGCCCCTGGCACGGCACACCCAAACCTCACAACCTCACAATGGGGAGCACTCACCTGCTGCAAGGCGACGGCTGTTCAAAGCCCCTCGCCGGCATTGAGACTTTTTGGTTACTCTTGCGGCAGCAGGTTCTGTGGGACATCGTTGTTCGATTCTCACGGCTTCGGCTTAATGGTTCGAGCTTCGGGAATGGGTCCTGTGTTAGCGGTTATGATGCCGAGTTCCCGGTTTGGGGTTCAGAACACTTCCGCCCACACCATCAAACCCCCAAGCCTGGGATTATGTATTTTCGGGGTCTGTGGCATCAATCATTGCTGCACGTGCTTCTTGCATGGTGGTTTGAATCTTTATACTCCCCTGTACACCATGTCCATGCCTCCTGTTCCCGAAGCACCGAATTAGCAATATCATTCCTTATGTTCCTTAATGGCATCATGCTGTCATTTTCCCAACGCCCTCTGCTATGTTAACCTGCAGATCCTTGCCAGCCTCAGTTTTCTGGTCTCGCCTACCTGCTCCTCCTCGCAGTCGCGGCCGCCACGGTTTCCTGGAGGCTCGGGCTTCTTGGAATTCGGACGGGCTGCTTCTGCCGATGGAAGACCCCGAGATTATTTATATATTATTCATTTATTGTTCGTGTGTTGGCAAACTACTCGAATATACTCTTCTACATGATTAATCTTACTAATAGTATCACTCGGGAAGTATGTTGTATACGACGATATCATCCCGAAGAGCCGAAGCTTCAACAGCCCACCCTGAAAATGCACTTACGGTTTGGGGTTTAGGGTTGTTCGGGGGGTCTGTTGGGGGCCTTAGCCCTCTTGCAGAGTTTAGGTCGAGGGTTGACGGTGCATGGACCGCGAGTTACAGTAGGGTGTCTGTAGGCACCAGTGGCGGCCAGTACTGTACTTTGCGCACCTAAGCCCCACATTGCACACCAGGCGGTCGGCACTTTACTCAATCCATTTAATATAGGGGCCTAAATAATTACCAATACTACTGTGGGGTTCCTTAATATATTTACGGAACTTCATCCCACACGCCAGTCCTTTCTTTCTGCACAATCATAGTTTTATGGGCCCCAAAACCCTATTCTAATTACGAAGGCCCCTGTATTACTCAAGGCCTTCCCTGTCCGATGCCACGAAATCTGAAAGCTGCCAGGTACTCGGCTGCCGAGGATCTGATCAGCAGGCTGCAGGCAGGGCCGAGCTGTGAGTGTAATATAGGGCCGTAAAAAAAACCTAAGCGATTTCAGGGGTTGATTATTATCATCATAGTGTATAAGAGCCTCAAAAAACCCAAACGATTTCAGGGGTTCCTTATTCTAATCATAGTGTGTAATAATGGGCCCCAAGACCGAAATTCTAATTATGAAGGCCCCTATAGTATCTTTCAAAGGAGGGCGGCTTTTAAAGGGGATCCTAGAGCTACTAAGGACTTGCTATAGTGGATCCGTCGACCAGTACTTCGATTGGCGACAGGGGTTGAAATTGCGATTCGAAAGCCTTGAATGCTGCACCCTCACTCCCAAACCTTAAAACTCAAACCCCAAAAGCCTAAACCCGAAGCCCCTTAAACTGCCGTGGGCTCCTTCATCCTCGTGCCAGGAAGGCCGGTGCACCCTCGGCGATGCTTCGACGACCCCGATGGCCAGTGACTGGTCGTGCTCTCGGAGCTTGTGCTTTGGTTTGGGGGTCCCATGTTTAGGGTTTAGGGTTTAGGAGTTCGGTGGTTGAGGGTTTGGGTTCAAAGCGAGTGGGGTGTTTGTGGTTTGGAACTTGTCGGATTGGGTTGAGGTTTTGACGTACGAATTCAGGTTCGCGGTTGGGGAAGACGAACCGTTGAACTCTTGTCAGCACCATCTTGGAAAGAGTTGCTATGCCTAGGGATGCTCCAGGTACTGGTGAGAAAGGTTGTACAGCCCATAGGCTGACGACATGCCGACCAGCTTCGGATTCACACTTTGGTTTTCGGTCCTGAACCTTCCACGGGCTGTGAAGCAGCATTCTACAGGTCTTACAAATTGCCACCTGTCGCTATGCCGCTTCGCTTACTAGCCAGTCGGCTCATGAGTGGTTTAGGTTTGAGTTGTTATCAGTAGAAACTTTCTCTTGATCTGGGCTGACCTCGCCGCGAGATTGTAGTATATTGTAGGCCCCAAAATCTGCAGTTCTTGCCCTTTGAAGGCTTGAGGTGTTGCATCCCTGCTTGGAAGTCCGAAACCGAGGCCTCAGACGCACAAGCTAAACTCCAGCTCCAGATCCAAATGAACTAGAACTCCAAACTCAAACAACAACCTATGGCTCTGAACCCTACACTACAGCCCACAAGCCGAAATGAAATGTCAAACAAAGGTGGGCCCAACAACTGTAGACTCTAGACCTTAAGTAGTGGCAGCTCTCTTCTTACGACCCCTAGTTCCGAACTCTCAGAAACCTCAACGAACTCGATGCCTGAGAAACCTCGACGTGGCTTACCCCACAGGCCATTGGCACAAGCTCTGGTTTGCAAAGCAAACATCTCAGTGAAGGCAGTCAGCCGTGATGCGGGCCAGGGGTTAGCGAGCGTCTTATAGCCTGATTGTATCAAGAGACCCCGTGAAGCATCGACTATGTCATTGTTTCATGATGAATCCTTAAAGTCCACAACCTTCGTTTTTGGTTGCCAGAATGCGGACGGGATCTGGATTGGGTCGAAGCTTGGAGTCGGTGGAAGGGAAACGGGGGGTTTAGAATTTCACTCAAATCTGTGCTCCCCACACCCAACTTGCAGTTTCATGGGTAGCTGCAGCAAGTGCCCCATCTAAGGCTAGAAAGAAACTTGACGGAGGTTGTGTTACGCATGCCACTACCCATAAACCTTCAAGCTCCTTCAAGTACACACCCGATGCGAGGGAGCAGACGCCGAATTCTCCTCGCTGGCTTTTGCTTCGTCCTTTCGCTGGCGGAGCTTGGAGCAACTTGTCCCCGAGGGCTTCGCAGGGTGCGACTGCTGCAGAGGTCGTTTCGGGTGGGTTATCATAAGGGTTCTAGAGAGGTAGGCTTTTGGGGGTTGAGAGTTTCGGGTTCAGGGTACTGGACTCAGCGTCTAGGACAGAACGTTTAGGGTTCAGAATCGGGGGTCATTTCCGGGCTTCCCTGTAGGGTCTCTGGGCTCCAGGCAGTAAAACCGCTGTTCAGGGTACGCGTTCACAACGTCGTAACCCCGGAAAGGATCCCCATGTCCAAAACTTGGGTTGCATCGCCACCCATGTCACCAGTGTTGCGCAGATTCTTCGTTTGCCTCGCATTCTTTGAGGCAAAACCCAGCGGCAGGGGGTGCAGTCGACCACTAAGGCCGCACCACCCATCGAAAGTCGTAAGACCTGCACCTGCCAATGCTCTAAACCCGAAACCCCAAACCTTTCTAAACCCTAAACCCCTACCCCATCCCGAAAAGGCCCCCGAAGCTCAGGTCTCCGGCGTCCTTGGAGTGTACGGATCTCATCGAGCAGGTTTACGAGCAGACCAGATCCTGGGACGGCCACAAGTTGTGTTTTGTTATATCCTTTTTTCACGTTTTAAGGCATTTAAAGGAAGCAGGCGCTAACCCCACACCTCACATCCTATACCCCCCCTACGCTTTCACCTCAATTCTCAACCCGCCTAAGATTTCAACCCTTAAATCCCACAATACACAAAGCACCTCCCAAAAACCAATACAACAATCCCGAAAACAAAGCAACGCACCACAACAATACAATCATCCATAACACAGTCCCCATCCAAAGCACCTCCCAACACAACACTGCGCGAAACTAGATCCGAGGCACCGCCCTTACCCCACTCCTCACATCCTAAAATCCCCCCTACAGTTTCAACCCATTTCTCAACCCTAAACCCTAAACCCTAATACGGCGTGCCTTGCTCGCTTCGGATTCTGAGCACCTGCTTTGCAGTGTTTCGTTTTGAGTCTTGGGGTTTAGAACCCTAAACCCTAAACCGTTCGTGGGTCTTCGAAGCATGAAGCTTGGCTCAAGCGCTTGCTTTCCATTTCAAGTCCCCCTGATCGAGATGCCGCTGTTTATGTTGCAATGCAGGCGAGATGTTACCTTTTTTGGGGCGTTGCCCCTCGCTTGGAGATGCACGCTGACTCCTTCAGCAAGCTCAGAGGGCCTTGCAACACCTTCACACTGGGAATGCGATGGACAAAAAAGAGTGTTTACATCCTGTTATGGCCTTGCGCGACCTTGAGAACTTGGGCTTGAAACTTGCAGCCGATTGGAAGCTCCAGACGTCGCCAGCACTCATCCCATTCGTCGGCTACGAGGAAGAAATGACTTTTCTGCTTCGAGAAGCTTGAGACTGCAATGTGTCCAGTCGAGCGTAATGGCTCCTACAGATGCCCAGACGAGGCAGATTGCTCTCCCGCGAGCACGTCGTACGTAGAAGATTTGAGGTAGTAAGCCCTGAGACAGCAGTGGAATCAGAGGGATGCTTTCCGGTGCCGGCGAGAGAAAAAGCATTTGTTTATCCACATGTGTGCCAGTGTATTGTTGCATCTTCACGGGCGCCTCCAAATGCGCAATTTCATCCCCACAGCAGGTCCGGACGACAACAGCTTCTGCGAGTTTCAGAAGCCTTGCTCGCGAAGTCATGGAAATTAACGATCTGTTGATCGACCCTGTCGACTCTCCCTATGTTTGCAGACAAGACTACTTAGTCAGCTGCTCCTATGATATCGAGACGGGCGTTTCAAAGCACGTACCTTGCTTAGGCTTTCAAGATTTTATTGGCTGTTGTATTCGCTACAACACTTGGCATAATTCGTGATGCAAGCGTACATGCTGCAATACAGCATCATACGTAGGTAATTCTTGGGTTTAAGATACAGTGAACCTATGAAACCAGTGAAACTAGCATTGCTCGCAAGATATTTTGAACGTTTTGGGTTTAGGTTCAGATTTCATTTTCGGTTCAGCTTATAGGCGTTGTGCAAGCTTCTCGCAGCTGTCGTGTTGCGTTGTCGTTTATGTTTATCCTATGGTATCTAGCTTGTCTGGGGTTTTGACCGGGGGGCTTCCCCCTGATGGTTCCGGTCGGATTGAGAAGGTATCAACGCATAGAGTCGTAAAGCCTCATCTTCTGTGGAGTTGAGGAGAAAGAGGCCTTAACGCTAAGCCCTGAGCCCTACACACTAAACCTCAGACTCTAACCCGTAAACCCTGCACCCCAAACTCTAAACCCTAAACTCTTCCAAAAAAGGCCTAAACGTTAAGCCCTAAGCTCTGAACCCCAAAGCCCGATCTTCTCAAACGCTGTTCACTCCCAGGCTTCGCCTGCGCCTTCCAAACCGGAAAGGCCGGCAGCCTCGTCTTTGCCGGGCGCAAGGACCCCTCGTCACGGCTCAACCTCCCCAACAAGGGCTGGGTTTAGGGTGTAGGGTTAGGGCACAGGATCGTTAGGAGTTTGGTACTTGGGGTTTGGGGTTCGGGAGGAGGAGGACGCGCGAACTGGAGAGTTACGAGGGCGGGCGCAGGGCGGGGATATTGGTGACAGCATGCTTGAACGTGTGGAGTCGCACTTCGCGTGTGGGAGATGCGACGTGAAGTTTCCAGAGTATTCAGGGTCAGAACACAAACGAGCTCAGTGGTTTGTAGCTTTGCACTCTCAATGCCTTTGCCTTTGCCCTTGGGGGGTCGAGGGCTTCGGCGCTCAGACGCTAGTCTGCATCGAACCCCCGTGCCCCAGCGAGACGGCCCAGCCTTAGACTTTCAAAACCAAATCCCTAAATCCACAAAGGACGAGCTGAGGCCCCGAAACCCTCTCGACAGTGTTGACATCCATCGCCCGACCAACAGGTCTTCTCGACCGCGCGTCCCGTCACGATACCCAATTGTATGGGTCGGGCGGGTTAGGGACCAGTGCTCGTTCTGGTAAAAATAGCTTCGGGAAAAAGGTGCTCAAAAAGTAAGAATCCTCAATCCACAAAGGTGCCGAAAAAGTAAGAATCCTCAATCCACAAGGATGAGCTTAGCCCGCTGCTGGTGGCCGGTCTACTGCTGCCCCTCGGCCCGAAAGGAGCCCGGTTTAGGGTTCAGGGTTTCGGGTTCGACCATCCACAAGAGAAGGCCCCTAAGAATGAGACTAAGGTTCCCTGTTTGGGGAAGCAGTTTCTATCAGGGCTACTGCTAGGGGGTCTGTTTTGTAGTATAAATACACACCACGAATCCTGCGGACTGAAAGGGGCTATGATTCAGGTTTCTGTACTTTGAATCCGACAATCCCAAATCCCAACACAGCCACACTCACACGAGGTAATCCATGCATGTGTGGATGCTTGGATGCTTGTATCTGCAAACGTATATGAGCATGTACACAGAATACCACCAAAGCCCGACGGTCCTTCTTGTGGTTGCCGTTGGCCTGCGTGGAGAATCTCATCCGCGACTTTTGCTCGAGGGCAATCAATACAGCTGCCACCTTTGCAGGAAGAGCTGCGTGAGTCCATTGATAATTCTGAGCGTCGTACCAGTCTTGAGCATTCAATTTCGATTCTTTGCCCGCCACGCATAAACCGAACATCTGTCCTCGACGAGCTTGGCCAGTGACGCACTAGAGCTTCCGACAGATCGGCGCTTGAGGTCATCGATGTACCCTTTGATCTACGCACCTTCGACCGCAATATGGTTTTGCTGTGAATGCAAACCGCTAACTCCCGTTGATCTGTTCGGAGAGTACGGTATGGGAAGCATGGTGCAGTTCTCCAAAAGCCCGATGATATTCCGGAGGCAATAATGGAAGCAGAAGGTCGGTCGGTTTGATGCAAAACCGGCGGCAAGGTGTTGTGTGTGAAAGATCGCGACGGAGAATGCAAAGCGCGCTTGGGGTTTCGCACGGTGGTGGATAGAACAGGTGCAGATGCACTGAAGTATAGGGGCCTTGGTAATAAATTGTTGGAGTAGGGCTTTAGTGCAGGTTGAGGAATACGTATCTGGGGGCTAGAAGAGGATACTATTCGTAACCAATCTGACCACTTCAGCACAAGACGCCCCAACTTTCAACCAATGAGAGTCTTCGAATCTGTGCAGGCTAAGACATTGCAATGGTCGGACGTGGTGTGAACATGGTGGCCGCCCTGAAACCATCAAGAAGAGTTTTTGAATCAGGGCCTTGCATTGCTTAAAGACCTATGGCTGGGGAATCTAACGACAGCGAATGAGATGCAGGCATGGTGGTGGTGGATTACGCTGTCCGCCCTTGTTGGCGTCTCAGCTTCCCGAGTGCGCAGTCCTGAGCAACTGTCAGCTCTCGGCCGTTGGAGTAGCTTACTCGACACCTGACCCCTCTAGGCCAAGCCTTTCTCAGCTTGAGTTTGGTTCTCTGACAAGGGTTTAGGGCGTTTGGTTCAACTGTCAGTCGTTTTAACGTTTCGGTGTTCGGGTTGGTTTCAGGTTTGGGGTTGAAGACGAATACCATGATCTGCGAAGACTTGGAGAATATGCTGTATGTGGTGCCGCGATCCCTTGTCTAAATTTCTACACTCAAAGCTCAAGGCCATGAATCTGCAGCGACAGCTCCTCACCTTTACCCCTCCAAAATTCAGCCGGCTGAGCGCTGAACCCTATAAGCAACATGCGACACCCTAAACCCAACTTGAGGTTCTCTTGGTGGTGGCGACTCCTGCCACACTGTCAAGACCTCAGTCTGAAGTGATTTGGCGCCTTGGATTTCAGGTTTTCGGTTTTAAGGTTTTGGCGTGCCGGCCTGAGCAACAAAGAATGGAGGGTTTGGGATTTAAATCGTGTTGGGTTTGGGACATAGTTTCGAGCTTGGGATATCAGCTGAGATACATACTAGCGAAGAAACAAGCGGTCGTTCAAGCAGCCCCACACAACTCAAGGAGAAATTATCCATCTCCGGCAGTAGAGGCGGATGAAGGTGCACTGCCTTGAGCCGTGCTTCAATATACCACAGCTGACAGAGCAAGCCCGGCTCGGCAAATAAGGTCGGTTGCTGAACTTGAGGTAGATGCAGGGTCTAACTTCCTTGCGCTCCCAGCTAAGAGTAACACGGGAGTAGTAATAGTAAGTGTAGTAGTCATAGTCGTCATCACCACCATCGTCCCCTGAGCCCTAAACCCTAAACTCTACAAGCTCAACCCTGCCCTGCCGATCGGTGCTCTGGGAGTTCCGACCTGCAGCCTGTCCGTGGCCCTTCGAAAGAAAGCCTGTGATCAATGCAAGAATGGGTGCCTGCATGCTTGAAGATCTCTGCAGGGATCGTAGTGTAGTTTATCTCAGTATGCCTTGCAGATCTCTGCAGGAATCCTAGTGCCGTTCACCACAAATCCCTGTTCCAACCATGGAGGCTCTTCGGGTAAACCTGCCGTCCGGGAGCCTTGATATCCGGAGTAATATAAATATAGGGGCCTTATTCATTAGAATGGGGTTCTGGGGTATACTATACTATAAGCATAACAAGGAGCCTCCAAAATCGTATAGGTAATTATTAAGGCCCCTCTACTAAGTGCCACAGGCTCTCTTGTGTTCGATGGCGACGCGACGTGTCGGTGGAAGGCTACCGTCCATTGCCAGGCGGGGTGGTGGTCCTTTGAGTGCCCAAAACCCTTTGAAGGCCCTGTGATTCGAAGGTACATCAGACTTCTTGGCAGACTTAGCAAACCCTGGTGCAATGAGCCTCGCTTGAACAGCCTCACCGAACACATACAATACATTGTCATAGCTTCGATCCCAACGACCGATTCAAAGCCTTAAAAACTCTGAAACCGTAAATCTCTAGACTCTGAGGTTGCCAAGCTGTGGTTTGAACCGCTTACGGGCTTTGGCTTCAGCTTTTTCGTTTGTACGGAGAGGCGAAGCCGAACTCCTGCTCCAGTAGGACGACTATAAGTCCTAAGCCTCGAGCGAGAATCCTCAGGCCTTCCCAGAGCTCCTGCCGCCTCTCCTGCAAAAACTCGCAAACAGTTTGATTTCAATACCCATCAAAAACTCGAAAGCCCTAAGCCCCCGCTCTAAAACCCGAAACCCAGATATCCTAAACCGTACAAGATTAAGTCCAGTTCCCAAGCCCTCGAGTTCGACCACCCGGAAGCCCTACACCCAACCCCCCTTGAGACAAGAACCCCTCCTCTCGCTTCGGTTCCCTCTTTGGGAGGCCGGTAGCATGGGAGGAGCTGCGTGAAAACTGGAGCTTCTGAAGCTGTCAGTTGGGCGTCCGTGCCACTGTTACGTAAGTAGGGTTTAAGGCTGCTAGGTCGGGAGCTTTACAGTCTTTAGGGTCTTGAGGTTTTGTTCTTCTGGGATTTGGGGCTAAGGGTGTGAGTCCGATAGTAGCAAGGGTGAGTGGTATCAGTGACAACGACCACTACCGACGACGTCAACATAGAAGCAGCTTGCGGCCAACCCATAAACCCTAACCTTTACAACCCAAACCCTGTGCGCCTAAATGCAGGGCGTTCCCCAATCGTTTGCGGAGTGTTGGAGTTTTAGGTTTAGGATTTGGGCGGGTAGCGTTCGCGTTTTTAAGTTTAGGGCACGTGGTTGCAGCTTAGACTATCAGACTTGCAGCAGCTCGTGCGCCTTTCCAGTTGCTTTGACAAGCTGAAAGGGTGCAGGGTCGGGGGTTGATGGTCGGAGGCAGCCTGTCAGAACCCGAAACGACGAAAACCAACAGCACCACCCCCACCCACTAAACCCCAAAACATCCATCCTCCCCCCGGAAACACCAAAACCCACCAAACCACCCCAAGCCTGCATGAAGCTCCGAAACTGTGAGCCTTGGACCTTCAACCCAGAACTCTGAGCCCAACTCCTCAAGGGAGGGAGGCCACGAGCTCATGCCACCAGCAGCAAGAGATTTGAGACTTGAGGTGTTGGGGTTTTGGGGTTTAAGGGGTTTAAGCGGTTTACGGGGTTTGAGGGGTTTGAGGGGTTTGAGGGGTTAGGGTTAGAAAGGTTAAGGGCTCATGCTTTCGGGATTCAGGCATTTAGCTGGTGAATTCCAGTCGGTTGATGTCGACGAAGCACCGTTACCTCTAAATACTATATATACCTGTATAAGTTTGTATATTCGAGTATGCTGCTCTAAGTTGCAACCCTATTCTTATTCTTGGAGCCTGTGCCTGACCTGCCGAGTGCGTTGCGAGATTCCACCTGGCCTCGCTTTTTCACTCTTCCACGGGACAGGAAGCCCAAAAAGTTCCGAACAGCACCAGTGACAATGACACCGTCGGCGACAAGACTATGAAAGGAGGAAAAGTAGTGGGGTAGCTGTAGCAGTAGCAGCCTAATTCGGCAGTTATTTGAGGGCGTTGCCCTCCAAGTCGTTTCAAGAGAAAGAGTAGAGATAGCTTTGCCAGTAGCAGTTTTTTTGACAATGCTAGCAATACTGGCAACATAAAGGCGCCCAATCAACGAGGAGTAGTACTAGGAATAGTTGAGGCCTATATTTCTACAGCATGGTTTCAGTATGGCCGGACCAATCTCTCTGTTACTTTGGGTTTATTCCATACAATGTCATCATGTGGTGTTGTCTTGGGGGCTCTCAGGAAATTTTAGGAAATGGACTCCCCTAGGTTCCCTCAGAAGGGGGTGGACTCCTGGTGTTCGGACCCCATCCCACGGCTGTTGGCCCGAGGGCGGTGCGCGAATGCCCGGGCCAAGATGTGTCAATGCTGCGCAATCGAAAAGCGCCCAAAGCTGTGAAGGAGCTTTGAATGGAAGCTTCAGGTTGAAGGCCCGGGTTTTAGGATTCATGATTGAGCCCTGATGCTTCATATCTGTCCAAGGGCTCAGGGATTAGGGTTTCGGGGTTTGGAGTTTAAGGAGGAGGTTTCAGGCCCAAAGCCCACAAGCTACGCCACATGACTCACAGCTTCTGAGTGCAGACCGCCCCAGTCCCAGAGCCTAGACTCCTAAATCCAACTTGCTTTCTACCCTCTGGCCTTGCTGCTGTCAGCGCGGCTCCTCTGGGTGGGAAGGGTTGGGCTTCGGCCCACTCGCCACGGAGCGTCCCGGGCCCCGAGCAATGCGGGAGCGCACCAGGCCGGGGAAGGGTAGAGAGGTGTCCGAGCCTTGAGGGCTGTGAAGCAGAAGCCCCAAGAGCTCTGAAGTTACATATCATATTCTGTCGTATCATATCATATCATATCATTTTGTGCCATTAGCAGCTCATTAGCATATTAAAAGATTCCTGGCAGGAGCAAGCGGAGGAGCATCAGATCCACCCTCAGAGCTGCGTTCAGCGCAGGGTTTCGTGGCTTCCATGAGCTCAGCAGATTTTCTGAGGCTCAGACTCAGTCTGGGCTTCAAAGAAAAAGAAAGCCCCGAGACTCACTCCCCAAGGCGGTGTTGGGCCCCGTCGCCCTCGCCGATGCTCCTCATCGCGGCGCCGCACGCCAGGCTGGAACGTTTCACAATTTCTTGAGGCGATCTGGCAATGTCGCGCATCCTTCAGTTCAAGGGCTTTTCTGGATCTTGGAAAGGCACTCAAGTCCGGATATTTGCCTTAAGGTGCGTGCCCGCCGAAATCCTTCCCCTGCATGATCCTGCATGCTTCATCCTACACCCTAGAAGGCTCACGTCCGGAACTCGAGAAAGGCGCGGGCCCCCGGCGACCTCGTCGGTGCTCGTCGTCGCGGCGCCGCACACCGGGCTCAGGGCTCAAGATCTAGGGTTGAGGGTCTGAGATTCACACTTCAAAGGTTTAGGGTTGCAATGTCAGGGTTTGGGGTTTTGGGTTCACAGTTTGAGGGCCTAGAGGGCGTAGAGTGCAGGTTCACTGAGGCAAGGATGGGGCTTCGGGTGCATTATCATCATGGAGGCATCAGACTGGTAGCGCCATTGGCATTGTCATTATCAAGATTTGTAACATGGTTCTGATGACTGTCATCACTACCGTTACTGCCGCTTATTCTTGGTCTTCCAACAGTCCCCACGGTCTGCGGCAAAATCAAGCCGTTTTCTCTGATTACTAGGGCCTAGGTCTACAGATCTTGAGCTGGACTCTTCAATGTTTCTTTTCCTTACCTTCTGGTTGTGTCCCCGGACTCAGCGAAGGATTCTTGAACCCTACGCCCCGAAACCTCCAGCCCTAAACCCCAAATCCATGGACGTGTGTCGGTTTGGGCACTTTGGCCGAAATTTCCTGCATCGGACCTGGGAGGCAATTTTATTTAGTTAGGGCCTATGATCAGTGTTTTGGAAAGATGCAAATCTGAGCAATTTGTTTTGAATTTCTCAAAGCCCCGTGCTTCTGATGTAGATCTTAGTACGTCAGCGTGAGGTCCTGTGGCACAGACTCAGAGATCTCCTATTGTGCCTAAACCCTAATCCAGGAGCCAGGAGGCCCCCCTTTTTCCTACACCTACTTAAAGGATCATGAGACCTAGTAACTAGGGTTATAATTAGGTAATTAGGGTAACTATACTGATATCCCAGATTGAGGTACTTATGACCCTACTTACTAAGTCCCATGATCCCTCAAGTACGTCCTGAGCCATCCTTGCACATTGTCAAGCTAAGCAAAATTGAAGAGTCAACGAGGCTGCACATCACGGCCACGGCGTCGTGATCGCACCCGCTCGGCAGCAGGCTTTGTTCCTGCTCTGGGTTTCGAGCTTGGGATTTACGGATCCATGGCTTTAGATCGCCCAGGGCCGGCAGGGCTTCCGCAAACTAGACCCGGGACCCCTAAACCACGAATCTCCGTTCAATCTGTCAACCTTGAACTCTTAGTCCTAAATCCTCATATCAAAGCCGCTGAAAAGCCCCGAGCCGCCACCCCTGGAAACCTCTCGCCGAAGGCTTCCGCAGACGCGCAGCTGCGCGCAGGAAGTCTCCTGCGAGGGTCGGAGCAAGAAGGTGCCTTGCAAGGGGCAGCTGTTGCAGGGGTTTTCAAGGCTTTCGTAGGGACTTGCAGGGTTCAGCTGGGTGCCTGCTAGGGTTTTTACTTAGGTTTTTGAAGGGTGCAAAGCTGCCAAGAAGTGGCCGGGTGCTAGACACAAGCAGGTCGGGGTTTCCAACCCCAAAGACCTAAATGATTTTGTTTTTGAAGGTTGGGTATTCTCGGCCCTCCGTAGCTTCTTGGATTTGTGGAATTTGCCGGGTTTCGACACTTGACTTGAGGTTGACTTGAAACGGTGATTCCTAAACCCGAAGCGTTGACTGAGTTTCGGACTCTGTGGATTGGCTGCCAACTTCTCGAGCCAATCGCCCGGCTAGTTCCAACCAGGCCAGGCCTTTAGATTGGAAGGCATATCCTTAAGTCTCAAGCATTGAGGCCGTCAGCTTCAAAGCCAACTATCAAGGTAACAGCGACTGCGACTGCTGCTACTACGCTCCTGTTACTACTAGTGCTAGTACTGTTGGGACTGCGACTACTACTAGTGCTACGACTACTGGGACTTCGACTACGACTACGATAAGGACGATTACTACCACTGCTATTGCGACGACTACTAGTACAGCGACCTGTGCAGCAAACGGTAGTGGTGTTGCGATCCACTTCTGCTTTCTGATCCAAGTCCACTCTGTCTCTTATGGCGTACTTCGTGGCCGCAGCGCAGGTCGCTGGAAGCCTTGTTTCATTGGAGGAGCCCAGCTTCCATCGCGACTTAGGAGCCTGTAGCGGTTTATAGTGCGTACATGTATGTGGCGAGATAGCCTAAAGCCTGTCCATATAGCAAAGCTCTTAAAAGCTCTGAAGCAAGCGCGTAGAGACACTTGAAAAGTCTCAGTAGCAAAGAGCGCATGTCAAATCACCATCGCCATGGGGAAGTAAAGACGCAAGGGACTAGGATCCTCCCAGCTCGTCTAGAGAATGGGATGCATAGGAGCTGCCATCCACTCAAGGTTCATTGCAGCTTGTATCCCGCGACACCTAAACCCTAAACAATAAACCCGAATGAAGTCAGCATCGTTCGCTCTAGCTGGCCGGGGTTCAGGCTCCTTTCGCAAAGTCCATGGCGCCTGAAAGGAATCCGATACCTACACCATCCGGCAAGAGCGCTAAGAATGCAAACCATGGTGGAAAGACCTGCCCCGTAATCAGAGTTCTGCCTTGGAGGCAACAGCAGAGGAAAAGTGTGCGTGAAGCGATGCATCGCTGCTTCAATTCTCAAGAGCCCTGAATTCCCAGGAGGGCCTTGGAGAGCAACGCCCTCACAACTTGAGGGTCGTGGATTTCAGGATTCGGGATGCTTTTATTTGAGGGTTTGCGGATAGAACTTGTGCGCTGCAAGTGGTGTCGGAGCGGCTGCTTTTGCCCCTACTTCTGCTCCTGCTCCTGCGCCTGCTGCTGCTGCTACTACTCCAGCTGCTGATACACCATATACTACTAAAGTTACTACTACTGCTGCTGCTGCTGCCCTGCTACTACTACTACTACTACTACTACTACTACTACTACTACTACTACTACAAGTACTAGTATAAGTACTAATACTAGTAGTACTAGTAGTACTAGTAGTACTAGTAGCTAGTAGTAGTAGTAGTAGTAGTAGTAGTAGTAGTAGTAGCAGTAGCAGTAGCAGTAGCAGTAGCAGTAGCAGTAGCAGTAGCAGTAGTAGTAGTAGTAGTAGTAGTAGTAGTAGTAGTAGTAGTAGTAGTAGTACAACTACTACTACTGCTACTACGACGACTACCAGTCGTCTTAGCAGATAGGAATGTCTGATACGAAAGCAGTGCAAGCGTTCTGGCGTTGGACTCTCTTGGTTCGGCTTCCGGATGGCTCTGCTTAGTTTCCCTGCCTTGGCAACCCGAAACGATACGCATTCTCTTGGGACGTTGGGCTTCAAGGTTTCACTGCTTTCTCTTTTCGTCGACAGGTGTCAACTACTGCATCTTTTGATGTAGACGTTTGGGCATCGTGCTCTCAGGCAGCTGGGAACTGGACAGCAACACCACTGCTCCAGCCAGCGGAGACGAGTCGGCGCGGCTTCCCAGACTCTCTGGAAGAAGCGGCCGTCCCCAACCTTAATCCTTAAGCCAAGTAGTCCTAAATCCAGATAAGGACTCGGAGCAAATGGCTCAGCATTCGGCTCTTGCTTTCGCTGTTTTTGATACTTGCCTTCGGTTTGTTGGCTTTCAGAATCTTGGGCTATGTGTCTGTTGGGTCATCCGCATGTGTGGAATCTTACAAATGCATTTCTGAACATATGGTCGGCCTCTATGCCTGAGGCCCTATGGCTCAAGATGTGGTGTATAATCTCCAAAGGAGCATTCGTATGCATAGCTGTGCGCAAATTTGTATGTGCGTGTGTGACACATACACATTGGTATGCGTATGTACACGAATGCACAGGTATGGACTGTAGCTGCAGACGTAGATGGGTAGGCAGGCCCCGGCACCCCCCCCTCCCGAAATGCACTCCAAAGGATCAGCACTCCGAAGTTTTTTTGAGATTCCGAGACTACACCGGGCCTTGTGGCCTAAGCAAGGCTTGGAGAAAGCATAGTTTCTGGTTATAGGGTTGAGAAACCAGAGTTCAGGGTGCAGGGTAGTAGCGAGTAGTAGTGTGGAGGCTCAAGGCGTAGCAAGTCATTGAGGTAAGGAGCCCAGTGAGACCCCTGGCTGAGTTGATGCCTCAGGTCTCCGAGAGCAATGCAAAGGCAGGATGTTGGAGTCCTGTGACTCCCGAAGGAGGGTTTATCCACACCTCCTCTGCAAGCCAGTAAGCCCTCTAGCCAAGGTTCGCCCTACATGCCGGTTGCAGTGATGCCAGTTAGGCTAGGTTGCATAGCTACCGAGAGTGACCAGCTCGCGTCGCCCCTTGGAGCCTACCTCTTCCCCCTCTCAGCTTTGCCCGGACTTTTCGAAGGTCTCGCGTGCAAAGTTGTTTCGCTGGAAATCCACACACCACGGGCACTATGGGCCGAGCCTCCCGACGCGCCGTGTGCAGGGGCCAGACAACGTTGTCCCCGCCCGGGCCAAAGGGGATGGGTCCAGAGCTGTGGGGTTTTGCAGGGTCAAACGGGCAGGCGGTTAGCAATTCTCTGGTGACACTGTACCCGTATATTGCTTGTAGTGGTTGTGTTGGTTGTCCCACCTTGGTATGGTTCTGACAGTGCTAGTGGGCCTCATGCCAACACGAACAGAGAGTGATAATGGAGACCCGGAGCGAAAGCAAGACACAGATTGATAGCCTCTGGGTTGCGACAAGACGCTGGCAAGTACAAAGAAGCATGTCGTGGATTCACCGACAGGTGGCACCTGAATGCTGCAGATACCAACAGTGGTGAACACGAAGTTGAGAATGCTGGGCCATCCTGACAACTCCCAACCCTAAACTCCCAGACATACAGCCATGTGTAGCGTGGAGACTGATGTGGGCTGTTGGCTAGGCTGTGCATGCTGCTCGGGGGTGTGCTTTTGAACTGGAGTTGTAACTTGTAAGTCTGCTCAACGTCGCACGGACCCTCCTCAATAGTGTCGTTATGCTTGAATTGTGGGTGTGAGATTCTCAAAGTTCCAGGTGCAACGAACCCGTCCGAAGCGATTCCCTGTCCAGTTAAAGATACCGCAAATCAGACACAAGCTTTAAGCCCAAAGTCCGCCCGCGGTGGAAGCGAGGAAGCCGGTTACGTGGGAGAGCCGTGTCGACGAATCTTGCTCCCCTCCCTCGCGACCTTCGTTCTTCCCGCGACCGTTGGCTGGCGGCGTGGCGCAGATGATCGGCCACCTTCCGATTCGGGACGCCACCACGACGGTCAGAAGAGGAGTATGCCTGAGATTCCTTAGTTGAGGCGCCTCTAGGCTCAGGGGTTCTCGTGCAAGGCCTGTGGAGGAATACATCTTTAGGGCATCCGTAGGCTCCGTTAGTGACGGTGGTTTCCGGTGTAGCGAGCTGGATTTGCAGAAGGTGTCCAGGAAAAAAGCAATGGAACGCAAAGGACACTGCGGCTCCATAATCGTATCTCGGTTTTCCTGGCCCAGACGCAACTCCAAGACTCAATACATAAGAGTCAGAGGTAAGAGGGTCTCCAACACTTTGAGAGCAAGGGACCCCCCCTTTTGCTTCAACGAGGGGTGCTGGCAGAACCGCCGAATAATAATACTTACAAGCCAGAGATGAGTGACAGAGGTGGAGACGAGATGGCAAGTCTACTGCGACCTGGCCCTCAGCCAAGTAATTTCCATGGCGTTTACTGTTCCTCGTGTCTTGCGCATGGGCTTAGGGTTTAGGGTTTAGCATGGTTCCATGGATTTCGCGGTGAGGGGTTCCAACACCGGACTGCAGTGGCTTCGTGTTTGTACGCTCGGCTTTGTCCATGCCGCACCCATCTCATTTGCATGTGTTCGATGAACTCTACAGAACCCTTCGGCATGTCGCGCTTATGGGCTTTGGTAGGGATGAGTGGCCACAGTGCGACATGAGAATGCTGTCGTGGTTGATGGCATTTTACTGACTGAGACAAACTCAAGAACCAGCCTGACTTGTTTCTCTGTTTTTCTTACTGGGATCGGGCTTTCGCTGTCAATGTGTGGTGAATCGACCCAACCCCAAGTACCCAGTAGTATTACGTCCTCCAGGCCCAAATCCGATTTGTGTTGGGAGGTGATTGCATTTTTCAGGCTAGAGCCTGAAAACTGAACGTAAAAGTACTTTGAGGCCACCATCATGATTTCAGGCAGTTCTGCAGTATTGCCGTCATCGTTCTTGACCTCTGGGGCCCTGGGCACCCAGGCTCCTCCAGCTCAACATTCTGTTTCTAGAAGTTCTTATAGCAGGAGCAGTGTAAGATAATGAACCCGCCATGGAGATGTGCATACTCTATACAATACGTGATGTAGACTTGTACACGCTTTTACTGCATGAACACTGCGACGTTAGGTGCACAACCAACAACGAACACCAACACTCAGCATAGACTATGACACAGCTCCTGCAAGGGCTGCAGCCAAAAACCTCAGAGTGTATTCAAAAGCCTCATAGGCCCTCTTCAGGACATGCTCGGCTCACCCACAACTGACGCAGGACGGAGTCCTAGCGGACTTTGAGCGGGGCGTCGCCGAGCGCACGAAGAGACAGCCGAAAGAGTGCCTTGGCTTTGCGGTGCGTACAAGAGTTCCGAAGGCACTTGTAACTTAGGCGTGTGCACTTCAGGACTGAGGGATTCAGGGACTTAGACTTGCATCACCAGTTGTCAGGAGCCTTTCAGTGGCCTCTTCTGACTTTTATCATATGTAAGTTTGGCAGGTATGGTCCCGTCTCCTTGTGCAGGTGGTTTGTCTTGGTTTTGGGAAGTATAGTGTAATATCCTGTAAGCTCACGATGAACACTAACCCATATTTATGCGATTTCCTAAACGATAATACTCAACTTTCATGGGACAAGAGGTGAAGACAATACCGCAGCTGGGAAATCTGGCAGGTGCTTCCATGTGGTGTTAGAGCCAACATCAACGACCGCACATTCCCAAAAACAACAAAATTAGTGCTGGTGCACTCAACTTCATGTTGAACGAGCCGTCAAATCTTGAAGCCCATTGCAGCTAATAGCTCGAATGTGGGTCAAACGTGCCCTTGACGGTTCGGGCATGTTCAGGGGTTTAGGCTGAGACTTTTTCCCAGGATCTAGTCTAGGAGCCAAACCTTCGGGTCCAGAACTTCGACATTTTCTGGGTCGATCGCTTTGGACAGCCGATGCAACCCCCAAACCCTAAACGAAACCCTAAACTTCGGAAGCATCCTTCAACGATGTGACCATGCACCAGAGGTGTGCAACCTCGTGTACTGAATGCCAAAGCCCGAAATCCGAAGGTCGCCATATCATGGAATATTATAGTGCAGTATCATATACGACAGTAGAATATCACATATTGTGGTATGTTGCACTGTATTATAGTCTTGTAGTGTTTTTCAATATGGGATAGTGTATTACAGTGTACGACAGCAAAGGTGGCGTTTCAGATGTCCCCTCAAGGGCACCCGTTAGTGACCCCTGGAAAGGAGACTTACGACGCCCAACCTTACAAAGCAGAGCGCTGCAGATCAGGTTTTCCAGACGACGCAAGTGCGCCGGGACATGGAATTGGAAGGGACTTTGGGGTGTCCAAGTCTCTCAACTTGAAGCCTCAGCCCTCCAAGCCAGAGTCGCAAATCCAAAAGCTGTTCCTTGTAGTGCGGGCATGCCAGGATGTGGCGACGCCTAGCGCCACCGCGCACGGAAGAGTTCTTTGCTTCGGACCCAAAACCTACTTTGGGGATTTTGGGGCTTGTGGGATTGAGGTTAAGCATACAGGCTTACAGGTCTAGGCTTCAGGGTTTATTGTGATGTATTGGTGTAGAGCTTAAGGGTTTGTGTTCATGGTTGAGGGTGATCAAGGGTTTAGGCTTGGGGCCGGAAGGCTGGTTTAAGGCTTAGAGTGAAAATGATCTACTGCTTGAACTATTTCCAACAACCTGAACGGCAGAATGCGCAGTAGCTGTTGGCCACAGTTGTTAGCTGTTAGTATGATGGTAGTGACACTGTGGCGGGTGTTCTATCTATTGTGAGTATTTTCATACATCAGTCTCAGGATGGAGAGCCCTGAGCCCACAAAATTTTGTTGGCCTAAGCCCTGAACATGAAAGGCCCTCACCCGAGACCTAAAGCGCTTTGACTTTCACTTTGACTTGTTGTAAGATACGATCATATCATATAAAATATGGGAGTTTCCGAAAATAGGGGACCCTAATATGGTACCCTAAATAGTAGGATCCTTATTATCGGGACCCCCAAAACATATATACTATACCATAATACACTAAAGACCCCATCAGACCGGAGCCATGGTCCGGGAGCCTTGTGACTGGACCTGGATTCGGACTCATAGCTGCTGGGACCCTCGTGGGGGGAAGCACAGGGTTCTCTTCCTATTGTTGTAAGATACGATCGTATCATATAAATTATATACTATACCATATACACATAATACACTATAGTACCATTTATCTAAGACAACTTCTGATTGACATTTAAGCTTCGAATCTGTATATGTGTTTGGCTCTGACTCTCCGCTTGAGGCCCGACTGGATTGGATGCAGGGCGGAGCGGAGCTCTGGACCCGGGGGTGGCGGGGGGCGGTTGGTGAGTAGTGAGCGAGGCCCAGAGGGCTAGGGTTTGTGTAGGGCTTCAGGATCCCGAATGACCAAGCACGGCCACGGATACTGCAGGCATTGGTTGCAGAAGCAGGAGCAGAAATCGTCGTCGCGGATCTTTGAACGCCTTTCCCGTCATCTCCTTGGGCCCGCCTTGAGTCTCAACCCCCCCTCAAGTGAATCGTCAACCCCTAAGCCTACTGTCTGAAACCTTTGACCCCTCAACCCTGAAAGCCTCAAGTCCATTAGCCTTTAGCCGTGCACGAGCCGGAGGAAGTACCTGGAGCCCTTGTCCCCGGCCATTCTGACTGGCTCACCTTCCGGGGACTGGGCTCGGGTCCCAAGTGAGGGCAGTCCTTGTACATTTCAGGTGTTACTGCGATTGGTCTGGAGCTTGACGGCCACGGCTCGTTGCCGTTTGTCGTTTACTCTCACTCTCTCTCTCTCTATCTCTCTCGGTCGTGCGGGATTCATGCAAGTGTGGAGGCTGGCATGCTTGGTGTTCTGGATGTAGGACTTGCCAGCCTGGGTCGGGTATCAGAAGCTGCTTGGATGCTGTCGTTCGACGAAGCCACTGCTGGCTGCAGCACACGACGAGGGTTTTGCTGCATAGGTCGCTCCAGCAGGAGGTATGGTTGCCCTGCCGAGTTGCAAGGCTGTGCTGAATTTGGTGACGCCTGCCGTAGGTGTCTCCTACCTTTCTGTTTGTGTTTCTACAGTGGAATGCTGTCACCTGAAAAACGGGGAACCCTTCTGGCAGTACGGCCGGCCTCCGTCCTGTTCTGGAATTTGCATCTCCAAGTCTTCACCGTCGCCAGGTACAGTTTTCAGCCGTGTACAGAATCAGGGAGCCCCTTGTTTAGCAGATCCCTCTCAAGAACGGGCCGTAAAAGCAAGTCTCCTAGCACTTCAGAAGCAATTTCCAAAGGCCGGTCCGCAGAAAGTGCGCTGGTGCGAGAAGTCGTGGGCTTAACAGTGAAGCATCGAGCCCTCATGGCCGTAAGAACAGGAGAGGCCACAGAGGTTCGGAACTCATCTTCAGTGTATCACAAGCACGGTCTCTGCAAGCTTCATGGAGTGTGCCGGAGTCTTGAGACAAAATAGAGCTGGAAAAGGCCAGGTGCCAGCATGGCAAAGGCTTTGCGATTTCAATTTAATTTGCCCCTGCTCGTTTTCGGCCCAGACACCAAATCCCATAATCGCTTCTACGATTTGCTGCACGCCATCGTCACGATTCGAAGATTGCTACAAACCACTGTGCTGGAAGATATCGCATGCCTACTATTCGCGAGGTCTGCAATGACTCGCCCTCACGACAACTACGATTGATACTTTTGCGCTCTCCGTTGCCAGCAGCACGACGGCCTACTCCTCCTCCTCCTCCTGACGCTGTTTCTCTGACTGCCGCTGCTGCTGCTACTACTACTACTACTACTACTACGACGACGACCACGCGACTACGAGTACGACTACGAATGTGGCAACAGCTGCTGCTACTGCTGCTACTGGTACCACTATCACCAGGACTACCACTACCACCATTACCACCACTACCACCACTGCCACCACTACCACCACTACCACCACTACCACTACTGCCACTAGCACTACCACTACCACTACCACTACTACTACTACGACGACGACTACGACTTCTTCTTCTTTGGTTGCTGCCGATACTACTAGAAGTAGATGTGCGACCGATTGGTACTACTCAGTTATCAGTACTAGTAGCTACGTGGGCATCACGACTAGCATTTGTACAATTGTCGATACTGGCACCCGTGCAGATGCTAGTGCTCGCTCCAAGTAGAACTCTTTCATAGGGCCACCACGCCATCACCACATCGCCGCCGCGACTTAAACCGCCAACGTTTGCCTGCTGGCATCATTGTAGCGACGCCGACGACGAAGGATGACAACAAATATTCCCATCGTTTGAGCCCGTCTAAATCCTAAACCCTGAACCCGGTTCTGGATTACTTAAGGAATCTCAAGTTGCCGGCTGATCGTGCCGGGGCCCGAGACAAGCTCCCCCACTGGGGCTCCCTGTTCAGCTTACACCAGAAAGCCTCAACCATCGTTTTCAATATCGGACCAGTGCATTCAGAGCTTCAAAAGCGAGCTCCTTCCGTTTCCTGCAGGCTGCCGACAATGCTCTAAGCCCTAGCACTGAAATCCACAAGCTTATCCCTGCCCAAACCATCCCGCCTACTTCAAAAGGTCCTAGATATTGCATCCAGGCCCCGAGCCTCGAGATCCAAATTCTGCAATCCCAATTCTAAGCCAGATCCTCAGCCCTAAATCCCACACCTCACAAAGACGACGTGCATGCCACTTTCGACATAGGGTTAAGACTTACTACTCGCAGCTCCCCTTGAATGCCTTCCCTGGCTAAACTCCCCAGGTACAGTCCTTTTTAGAAACCGTAAACAGCAACTGAGTAGAAGCCTGCCCCTCAGAGGTTCTCGTCGTAGACGCCAGCGACAAGGCCGATGTCGTCTCTGAAGAGGGTGCAAAATACTGTCTTAACTGTAAGATATGTCGCGATAAACAATGCTTCCGTGGTTGAAACACAAACAAAGATTACAACAAACTATGTAGCAGATGCTTAAATAGCACGTGTGGTTATAAGAAAACTATGTTTTTATATATCAGGATGTTTTAACGCATGTTAATCAAACTGTTAACAAAGTTTTGATCTAGAGCTTTATATGTCTGGCGAGGATGATGTTGTGAAACCAATCAAGCGCATCAGCAGTCAGTTGATTTGGGAGAAGTTAGAACTCATTGAGAAAAAACTGAAGTATTAGTTTATAAACCTAAACAAGGTGAGCACCAATGGATAAAGATAGTGATGCTGACAAGAACAAAAGAAGCGCATATGTGAATAAACTGAATAACAAGGAGATTAAGTTTCCAAAGAAAGAGACATCAGAGTATTATGAGCTTAGGTTTGACGACCAAGAGACAGCATGTTGGACATTTTACAAAAACATATACAGTATTGAGAACTTTTATGTTAATGGCAGAAGCTTCCGGATATGCAACCAAACAGGAAATAGCTAAAGTTATGAGTACATTAACCGGCAATATACCATATATTGAAAACTCTATGATGACGACTTATGTAAGGAATGGAAAACTAGTTGTTGAAATTATACATGGGAGAACATTGTACATTATAAGGCGAGAGGAAGAGAGACAAAATGGAAAACAAAGAACCAAAGGGAATGGCAAAAGCATATACAATAATGGGCGGATAGCGTAAATCGCAGTTCACGAATTAATGTTAGTCAGATCCGATGTGAGGGTCACTTTCCAGTTCAGGGTTATAGTCTTTTGGGGATGTTTTTTTTTTTTTTTTTTTTATTGGGGTCTTACCCCATACCTCATTAGGAAATAGGTTATTTAATGGATAAGGTTATGTATTGTTTAGGCTCTTTAGGTTTTGAGTTGTGTTATGGATAAGTATTTGTTTTGGCGAGTTGCTTTGTTTCGGGATTGTTGTTTTGGTTTTTGAGAGGTGCTTTGTGTTTTAAAGTTTTGGTTTTGGGAGGTTGATATCTTAGGCGGGTTGAGAAATGGTGTGAAAGTCTAGCGGCCAGTATAGAATGTGAGGTGTGGAGTCAGAGTTGCGTGTTGATTAACAAGTATGCAGTTCGGGTGCATTTGCCTTGCTCAGCTGCCTGTTTAGACAAGTGTTGTTTCTCAAACTCATCCAAGCAATGGCCTTGACCAATCACTCCCAACTTTCGGTGCTTCATCGAAGTGACGCCGGATCATTCTCCAGGGTGTAGAGTTTAGGAGTTAGGGTTTCGGTTTTCGGGTGAGGTCCTATTCCCTTGAAAACCCAAAGTCCCAACTCTAAAGTTGCACCCCCAAAAAGCGCAGGCTCTTTTTAGCCATCCTGGAGCCATCTTGGTGGACGACCGGGCGGAGTACCGTCCGCCGTCCCGGAACTGCGGCAGTGGAGTTCGAGGTGTACTGTGGTTGTCCTTACTATAACACTGTAGAAAAAGCCATAAACGAATATTCCGAAATCTTACTATTTCGATTAGCAGGGTTTCGAAGTATGTTGTGGTTATCCTTATGTTCGCAAGGCTCAGGATGCGAGGATCTTAGAGAAGTTGAGGTGGTAGAGCTTTTGAACA
Source organism: Symbiodinium sp. CCMP2592 (assembly GCA_905221615.1). Lineage (NCBI taxonomy): Eukaryota > Dinophyceae > Suessiales > Symbiodiniaceae > Symbiodinium > Symbiodinium sp. CCMP2592. Next base: position 706,050 of record CAJNDT010001502.1, read on the forward strand.
TGTATTTAGGATGACTAGTGCTGGGATTCCTTCTGCTGTACCGCAAGGGCGAGAAGATATTGATCCTTCAGGGACAGGAGCAGTGTTAAAGGGGCTGCAACCGCCCAGGCCGCACCGAAACCTCAACCCACCCTCAATGACACACTCCACAACGCCAAAGCCCGAACCTAGATTCTAAGCCTCCGAAACCCTTAAACCGGGAACCCCAAAGACTCAAAAACAACCCTAATCCCCTGTAGTGCAAAGGCTTTGAGTGGGAAGCCCGCGGTGGGATCTTCGTCCACTGCACGGACGCCCAGGCGCGTGCCGACTGACTTCTGTGCTTTTGGGTCTTTGGGCCTTGGGGCTTTAGGGTTTAGGGAGTTTAGGATTTAGTGCTGTGTTTGCGACGCTAGGAGGTCAGGCTTAGGTTCACGGGGCCTTGCTAGGTTTGACCGGACCTTCCACGCGATTGTCGTGCAGCGGCGGACGCGTTGAGCAGGGTGATTACTACTCCCTCTGTGAGCATGACGTCCTTGGCCCTTTGGTAGGGCTGTGGGATGTTGGGAGTCTGTTGTTGTCCCATGGTACGACTTGCTCGAGTACCATCTTGGCTAGGACAGTGGTTACAGCCAGCGACCTGGGTCCTGCCCTTGTTCTAGGAGTTTGGTGGTGTCCGTGTGGTGGGAAGACTGCATGCTAGCCACCATCGTCTTGGATGGCGCGTAGACCCCTAGTGAGTAGCAGGAGTCCAAGTATTATGAAGACATGCAGCAAACCCAACCACCTACTTTCCAGACAACCCCGTGTTAATATCAGAAGGTCGTCCTCCTAGCAACCTCCGTAAGAAACGCAAAGCCCCAAACCCTGAACCCTAAACCCTATACCCTAAACCCCAAACCCTATACCCGAAACCCTATACCCTAAACCCTATACCCTAAACCCTAAACCCTGAGCCCTGAGCCCTATACCCCTAAGCCATGGCAACCCCCAGAGGCGTCCATCCAGATGGCCAGGGCCCCAAGTGGAGACTCCGTGAGGGAGGGCGCAGAGTTTGGGTTCAGGGATTTAGGGTTTAGGGGTTAGGGTTGAGGGTTGAGGGTGGGTTGAGGGTTGAGGGTTTAGGGGTTTAGGGTTTAGTGGTTTAGGGGTTTAGGGGTTTAGGGTTTAGGGGTTTAGGGGCTTAGGGTTTAGGGTTTAGGGGTTGAGGGTTTAGGGTTTAGGGGTTTAGGGTTTAGGGCCTTGAGGAATGAAGGGCCCTTATGGTGAGGGCAGCCCGCGGACGTGAAACCTTAAAGCTGTATCCTACCGGACAGCTCTCTGTGCTTTCCTTCGGCCTTTGCTTCGGCTTCTGGAAGTTTTTCGGCTTTGGATCATGTCAGAGTTCTTAGGGTTTAGGGTTTAGGGTTTAGGGTGCACTTTTGGGGTAACATCGCCCATGGGGTTCTGAACCAAAGCACCGCACGAGGTCCAGGAAGCATTGCAGAGGCTCAGTGGACCCACGTCACTGCGCTGCGCAGCACCCCGGCTTTGGGTCTTGAAGCTAAAGGTTCTTTTAAGGGTCGGAGCAATGTGCAATGACATCGCTTCATAGCCCCGCATATCCCAAAGTAACTGTAGTATCAGATACCCCCCCAAACTCTCTTCCAATGATGAAGGTCGAGCTGAGGGGCTCAGGGTTACGGTTTCGGGAATAGGGTTGGAGTTCACAGGTTGAGGATCAAACGTGAAGCTTCAGGGGCGAAGTTGAAGGCTAAAGTTCGGGACCTCAGGTTGAAACTGACGAGGAAGGTGATCACAACTATCTACGGCATCAGGAAGCGTGTCCTCAGTTTCCGTTCGTAGGACCTCTTGAGCTGCCAGCTGTAATCAAAAAAAGCCTCAAGCCCAAGCCCGGGACCTTCATCCCTCCATACGCCAGCTGCGCCGCTGTCCCGTGGCACAGCAAGGCCGTTGGCATCCTAGTCAAACGAAAGCCTGAGCCGCCTATTGCCTAGGACTTCGGCCCCTAGTCCACGACTTTCGTTACTCTACGCCCCAAAAGTCTAAACTCTAGAGCCCTAAACTCTGGACTCCCGAGACGACCCAAAACCCCAATTTCTGAAACGTTAAACCCTAGAGGCCCTAGAAGCCCTAGCACCTAAACCCTAGAAATCTGAAACCTTAGCAGCTCTAGAAGCCCTAAACCCCCGGATTGGGCAGACATAAGAAGGAGCTCCAAAAAATCCTTAAATGGGGGTTTCCGAAAATGGGGGACCCTAATATAGTACCCTAAATAGTAGGATCCTTATTATAAGGACCCCAAAATAAGGTACCCCTAAGTTTCGGAAATCCTTAAATTCTCCAGTGCGTAGAGCCGAGGACCTTTGTGCCAAGACGGTCGAGGAAACAGCCGGCGAGTCGGAAGTGATCCTGGCCGCAGCCGGGACCTTTGCGAAAGTTTATGTCCAAGCTTTGGGTTCTGCTGGGGAAGTTAGGGCTCTGGGGCCATGGGGGTATTTAGGTCTTCAGGGCGTTGGGGTTACAGGGTTTTGGGAAATTTTGGGCTTTAGAGTCTTAGGTTTTGGGGCATTTGGGGCTTTGGGGTTTAGGTTTTTTGGGGGTTTTGGGAAGTAGGTTTTTTTTGGTCAGGTTTCGAGCGTGGGGTGTTTGCAGCGTGCTTGAGGTCAGAGTTTTTGGGTGCAGTGAAGCCTGCACCGTCAGCGGCTACAGTCTGCAAATTTGGAGCCTACTCCCTAAACCCCAAATCCCTTCATACCGCTACATAACTTCAGTATGAACTGCTGGGGAGCTCTTGTGATTCTGAACCCGCCTTTGTGGACCTGATCCCATGTATCGGTTGACAAGATATGAAAGGAGCTGGCTTGAAGTTGTTCGGTGTCCATGCGCAAGGTGGAAGCCCTAAAGCCCTGAACCCTAAATCCTTCTAAAGCGTGAAAGCCCGAGCAGCACTCCCAAACTCCTTTCTTGAGCATGTCCATGTGTGAGAAGGCCAGGCACCGGCACTGTCAGAAGCGCTTTTCGGCTTCAAGCGCCTAAACGCAAGACTCGAAAGGCACCCGAAACCCACGACCCCCCGAAAACTCCGGAGAAGGGGTTCAGGATTTCAGGCCAATAGTGCTTGCTTTATTACGCGTGCTTTAGATTCTTTTGACCAAGCCGAAGGAAGACGGTGCCTAGCATAAGGGCTTGAATCTCGAGTATCAGTGACCATGTGGCAGCAACCATTGTAATCATGACAGTAGTGTCACTCATATGGAAGATAATAATCATGACAGTGGTGCGAGTCTGCAACCAGCACTGACAGAAGGAGAAAAGGCTAAGACCACTGCACGGGGTTTCTGAAGCTCCAGGCCTGAACATGCAGATCTGTCGCCATACCGACGGAGATTGATTCTGACATCACTGAGCTCTCACAAAGAGGGCATGCCATTGCAGGAGCCCAAAAAATCGCAAGCTCTCAGGCCAAGGGTCGCATCCAGCATAAGAGCTCTTACAAGAACGGCTTGAGAGCAGGGAGTCGAGCCTACATGGAAGAACTTACGATTACGATGCGCAACACCATGGAGACAGTCACACAAAAGGTACCGATGCTGGTCACGGCAATGTCCGAATTGTCGTCGTCGTTGCTGCCCGTGTTGTTGTCTCTGTTGTTGTCGTTGCTGTGGTGGTTGTGGTTGGTGGTTGTGATTGCTGTTGTTGCTGTTGCTGTTGCTGTTGCTGCTGCTGCTGCTGCTGCTGTTGCTGCTGCTGCTGCTCTTGGCCGTAGCGCCAATTGGTTTACGACGCGGCCGAAAAGCAGTGCATGTTTTGGGTCTTGCAATGAATGTTGCAGTTTCACGCGGATGAAGCAGAGTGTTGCCCTGGTAGACCTGGAGAATCAATAGGATGCACCTTCGTGGTCTGGAGTGTCAGCGTCGTAGAAGCAGCTTTTGCATGAGACATGCAGATCAGACAACGTCAGCATCAACATCAATATCGAAGTCACCACAAGTACATCCAACGGCAACGCAAGCACCGCAAGCACTGCAAATGCCGCGAAAACCACGAATGCTACAAATACCGCCGCCACTACCCTCACCACCACCGCCACCATGACCACCAACCGCCAGTTCCACAACAATCGCCATCACCAGTCATGTTCATGACTACTATCCTAATCGTTCCTAATCATCTTCGCTGTCATGTCATCCTCACCAGCACGATCTTGTAAGTACTTCGCATCCCTTACCATTTTCGCCATGGTCATTAGTTGCATAATCCCTGCCATGTTATTTGTCTGACTATCATTCTTCTTCTCTGCCTTTGGCACCGTCATCACCCTGGTCACCATCTTCATCTTCATCTTCTGTTGCATAAACAAAGATCATCATCATCATCATGAGCGGCTGCATCGACATCACGAGAGTCGCCGACAGCCATCACTGTATAATGTCGTGTATATTACGGTGGAATATGGTAAAATGTAGTGCATGATGAGTACAGTAAAGTTCACACCCTCGTCACGCCAAGGAGTCGAAGCTTTCCTTTAGTCCTTGAAGTTGCCAGGGCCTCTGCAGGTGTAGGAGAAGGACAGGACTTGCGCCGCACCACCTGCAAAACGCCAGGGGTGTTGCGTGTGGGCAAGATGACTCTGCGGAGATGGTCAAGAAGTATAATGCAAGTACGGTATAGTACAATAAAGCATCGTAAGAATATAGGATGATACATGTCAACACAGTATGTATGATCTGGTACTGACCCCTGATCCTCAGTACTCCTAACCCGTAAGCCCCGCGTCACTTTAAGATCTGCATCGATACACCGGCCTTGATATCGTAACTTTATACCCATAATACGGACTTAATAAGGCATAGTCCCCTACCCTCCTCCCCCAAATTTTCCCCCTACCCTCCTACGGGTCCCTATGATGATAGAGAGAAGTGCCAAGGCAGATGGGTGCAGTTACACAGACATACCTATAGTATCTGGTAGCGTGGTTTAGTATGTGAGTATATTGTGGTATATTGGTCAGATGCTGCAAGCGCCAAGCGCTGGACCCTAAAGATTCAGCCAGAGCAACAGCAGCATATCTTGTCCTGTTCAAGCCGGAAGCCGTAGGCCACCGGACCTCTCTCGCCAGATGGTGGCCTTTATTTCGTCTGCCGCCTGCCACTGCCTCCGGATAAGGGGGATACAGCTGACAATAGTAGGGGTAGGTTGAAGGACACCATGTTTGGCTCTTTTTCCTAGGCGGTTGCCATAGCAGGGTTTCATTCGGCTTGTCTGTTTCAACAAGCTCTTCTTCGGTAGGTTTTGCTTGACGATGCAGCTGTTGTTCGTTAGAGGCTGTGTGATTCACAAGCTTTTATCCACTCACCCGAGCGGTCGGCTTGAGTAGCCCATTTCAAGAGCTCTACGCTTCTCCTCGAGTTGCTGAGAGGTAGTGGCGGAACCTTGGGCTTTTCGCTTTTGTCCTGAGCTGCTATGGAGTACTCGTGGATACACACTCGGTGTGCCCTGCAGCCTTAACTCCTGAATCTTTGGTTGCTACCCCTTCATCGGCCTGCCATTGTGAGGTCTATCCTAAACCCCAAACCCAAAACCCGAAGCTCCTTTTTTGGGCTCACACTCCCAAAGCGGAACAAGGCTTTACGCACCGGGGTTGGTTGTGTAGTGGGTTTAGGGTTCGGGATGGGTCAGCCCTTAAGCCATAGGCTCGACAACGTGGAAGTCCCAGTCGTGGGGGCCTTGAAGTAACAGTATGATGGAAGTAAGGGCTCATGACTTGATGAAAGCAGCTCCTACCATGCTTCAATTGGCAGATCAGGCTATGTTGCGTGGCTTGCACACTGGAGATCAAAATGCAGATGGAATTGAGTAGCCTCGAGGGCACCAGCAGAAGATGGCTTGATGAGGTTCAGTATGTTATAGCATAAGTTGGTAATATAGTATGTTAAACAGACTCGAAATCCCTTATCAGCCTTTCCCTGTGAAAACGGAGGTGATGTCTCTGTTGACTGTAGCGTGGGGTAAAGGCCAGTTTCCAGAAGTTCCATTCTGCTTGTGTTTAAACTTGGCGCCTCGCTCACCAGAGAGACTCTCAGAGGAATCCGAAGCTGTGTTTGAAGAAGCCGAAGTTAAAAGAAGACCTGCGCCCGCACCCAAGCCCGACACCCCGAAGCCTCAACCCTGAGCCCTAAATTTCATGGCTGTTAAGGCACCAGGCAACACCTATCTCCACACCGTCTGAGCTTGTTACAGATGCTTGTTCTGGAGACTCACGAGCCTGACTTGAGTGATCCCCCATTCCTGTGACTGCGCCGTCTCGTGCTTAAACTCTGAGCCCCGACACCCTGAACCCTTCACCTTCAAATATAACAAGCCTTCTTACAAAAGAGACTGTAGCTTTGTAGCCTGACATCCTTAACCCTCCAGAGCTGAATGCTGTTCTCTCTACTGGGAGTTTCCGAAAATTAGGGGTACCGAATTTTGGGGTCCTTACAATAAAGATGCTACTCTTCAGGGTGCTATGTTAGGGTCTCATATTTTCGGAAACTCCCAAAGGGACCCGTAAACCCTAAACCCCTATAGATCCCTTAAATTAAAGGAGCCCTTAAGGTACCCTAAAGGAACCCTAAAGGTCCCCTATCAGCTTGCCGGTCTTGTACGAATGACATCTGCAAGTCCTCTGGGAGTCCTCCGACTGCTTGCGGGTCTCTGTCCATTGAACAACACCTAGCATTGTAGGGTTTAGGGTTCAGAGTTTAGGGTTTAGGGTTCAGAGTTTAGGGTTTAGGGTTCGGGGTTTAGGGTTCGGGGTTTGGGTTTAGGGTTCGGAGTTTAGGGTTTAGGTTTCAAAGTTCAGAGTTCGGGCTACAAAGAGCCTGGAGCTTAGTGGATAAGGGCTCCCGGGCTCAGGGGTGGAAGATGGATTGCGGATACGGGATCTCGAAGCAGGGCCCCAAATCCTATGACGGCAATCAGAGAGTGCTGCAAGGTTCATGCATAACGGCACTGGCAAGCTTTTGGCTCTTCTTGCAACCAAGACGACCTACTAGCAATAGCCGAACTCCTTCGCATCACCAACGGTGGCGTTAGCTTTAGGAGCAGAAGCATTGGCAGTAGCAGCCGGTGAAAATAATCTGCATAGCGCTGGTGAGGAGAAGAGTACTGATGATATGGGTACTTGGTCAAAATTAAGGTCCCTTGTTGGGTACCAAAATTTTGACAACCACCCATATGTTTGATGAGTGGGCAAGGCTAGTCCAGTGGCGGAGAGTTTCAGTCCTGGGAATTGTGAAGCAGGGACATAGAGATGTGCTGGAGCTGATGTGCGACAGACGACCTTCAACGCAGAAGAGATGCCAGCCGAATTCGGGGCCGTCAGATCTTCATATCTTAAGCTTGCAGGCTCCAGGCGTTTCAGGATGATTTGAATTCCGCGTTGAAAAACATACAACCCCCACATCCCTAAACCCCAAACACTTCGTTTCCTAAGTCTTGCATTCCTGAAGCCCTACAACCCTGAAGGCCCGACTGACTCTCATGTGGCAGAGTTCCGGACGACAGTGCCAGACCCCCCGTGCAGCGAACCTTTCAAGCAGCCCAGGAAGACGAAAGCAGTGACTCCGTATTTTTTTCGGGTTCTGGGTTAAGCAGTGGGTCTAGTTTATTGTTTTAGTTGTGTTGACTGGCGGGGATGCCGCAACCCCGCTCAAGGTGTTAACGGTAAGGTTTAGGGTTTAGGTAAAGGTTTCGGGTCTCCAGTTTCGTCGCATTATTTCTTGAAATTTCACTTTCGATTCTTCCGCATATACAGAACACGCTTGCAACGACCCGAAACCCAAAAGCCCTTACAGCCTCTAAACCCTGAGCCCTACGTCGTAAAACCCTAAACATGTGAGGGTTTGCGGGGGCTCCTGCAAATTTGCAGTGTTTCGGGTTTGGGGTTGATCCGGTTCTCAGGCTGAAGGTCTTGTTGGAGTGCTGCATATCTGAGGCTTAGGCTTTGGGGGTTTAGGGGCTTTGGGTTTTATCCCGATCGCCATGCGTTGTTACTGCTCCTTGGCTCCAACAATCAGCACCCTAGAGAGAGGGCCTTAAAGCGCCCTGAGATCTACGACATCTTCCGAAGAAGGCCGGGACATGGTGTAGGGCACGGGGCAAGTTTAGCGTTGGAGCTTTTCTGCGGTTTCTGGTTCAATGAAGTTCTTGAAGTTCACTTGGTTTCAGAATCTGAAGTCGCAAGGCTTCCGAGCAGGGGCCCTCCCAGAGCTCTTGTCTGAGCCTTTGTGAGTTTGTCCTCCTCCTTTCTGTTGTACTGTAGGGGCCTCATGATATCATAGGACCATAACTGTTCAGAGCTCTTTCGTCCTGTTTTCTTAGTGTTACTTCAGTTGCTCTTTGTCATCGTATTTGCTGTCTACTTTGCCGCTTCTGTTGTGCTTGCCACGGCTACAGGTCAAGTGCTTGGCAGTATTGAGTTCTCAAGCGGTTCTCGTGACTAGATGTAGTGTGGCAGAGCAAGACAAAGTTCTGCCTCAAACTTCGGTTCTGCCAGATGGGATCATAACGATTGAGAATCGATTTGCCTACAGCGGCTGCTTCGTAAAATTGGGCTGTAAGCAAGTATGTTCAGCTAACAGGCACTGTGGCAAGCCTTGAACAATTAGCTCTAAAGCCCCCCGCATTTGCATATCGTGCAGCCAGCAACCCTCAACCCTGCGCCCCAAAACTCTAAGATCTACACCCTGGTACCTTATATTGGGGTCCTAATAACAAGGATCCTACTATTTAGGGTACTATATGGGTGGTTGTCAAAAATATGGTCCCTTTTTGGGTACTCTTAATATGAGGTGCCGTATTATGATAAGGATCCAAAAAGGGACCCTAAGATTGACAACCACCCATTTTAGGGTCCCCCATTTTCTGAACCCCCGATCCCAAGCTCCAGACCACCAAAGCCCCTAGCCCTTTAGGGCCCGGCACCTCGAAATCCCAAGTCGGGACTTCAGCCTTGCCCCCTGGACCCTGAAACTCTAAATCCACCAACCCTAAACCCAAAACCCTAAGGCTCCTAAACCCTATATAAACCCTAAACCTTAGCCCGAAAAGCCTGAAGCCCTCCAGCCTAAAGCTCAGGCCGAAACAGGGTCCGAAATCTCGAAGCCATGGGCACTGAAGCGATGCCGGATGCTCAGGATTCAGGGCTTTAGGGGATTTTTAGCTTCTGGCTCCGAGAACTGGAGGCTGAAAAGCTTAGGCCTAAGTTTCTGGGGTGTAGGATCGTGGGTGTAAACTTTAAGGCTTAAGGGGTTTCAGGTGTAGTTGAAGATGGGTTCAGAGACCGCTTAGGGTCTCTTTCGCACCAGACCTTAATACTTAAGCTTCTACCCCAAGCCGTAAACTTGCCGAGGACACGGACCAGGAAGGGCAACGAAAGAGCAAAGGGTGCAGAGGTGCTATTTGGGGACACCCGAAATCCGAACAGACAGCCTGAATTGCCAAGACCCACGTCCCAAAACTAAGCTCTCCAACCGAAAAATCCCCGAGCCGGTCTAAACCCCAGGCCGTAACCCTCAGAACCTGAGGCCGAAGTCTTGAACCTGCTCCCATTTCGGCTTGGAGAGTTTAGGGCTTGTGGAGAGATCGGCGGCTCATATATACATATATACATACATACATACATACATAAAAATATATGTATATATATATATGTATATGTATATGTATGTATGTATGAATGAATGTATGTATGTATGTATGTATGTAATTATGTATGTATTTAGGCTTTTGGGGTTCAGGGCTACGGTCTTCGCCCAAAGGTTTGGCCTTGCGGGCAAGGACTTCGTGATCCTGGCAGCAGACGGCCAGGCCTCGGGAGGATGTCTTCGACGCCGTGCTTCCCGCCCCGGGTATCACTCTTTCGTGAAGTTTTATGCCCCATGATTTGACAGGATTATGTCGTTTTGCTGTACTGCCGCATTGAGTTGTCTTTGATGAGGTCTGTTGGGGAAGGAGAGGTCTCGGGTCGTCAAGGTCATGGCGCTTGATTTGCCGGGGGCAAGCGGCAAGAGGGTTCCGTGCTGGGTTTGGGTTTCGTGGAGGCGGGGCAGCCACAGATACAGTAGATTCTAATATAGATAACTAGAGTAGGGTTTGGGGAACATATTGTAGTAGAAATATAACAAGGAACCACCAAAATACTCTGGGTACTTATTTGCGCTTGTATATTAGCTTTTTTTGGGGCTCTGCTTCTGTTGTCCAGGCGGCCTACTCGATCATCCGCTTGAAGAACGACGCAGACAAGATCTGGAAGGCCACTATTTGGATCCCCAGCCCAGCCTCGGCTTGGAACCCAACTCCCTCAGCTACTAAACCCTCCGCGGATTTCGGGTTTAGGGTACATACTTCGTATCAGTGTTTTACATCATTTTGAGCAGGATCTCAACCCCCAAGCCACACAAGAGCTCCCTGTGCCCGCACGACCCAGCCACCACCGGCAGCAGCACCGCTGTGGTGCCATTCAGAGTCATCACCAGCATCATCATCCAGATTCCTACATATCTCGAAACGTCTTGTCTCCTTTTCGCACGTGGAACCCGTCTTTCGAAATCCTTGCTCCTGAACCCTGACGCCGCAAACTGTACCCCCGAAAGCCCAATGCCACACACCCTACATCCCTACTCCGGAATCTTAGACCGTCACATGTCAAGATCTCAAGGCTCTCCCACCAACGCCCATAGACGATTCCCAGACCCCCTAACAGATCCAAAAAGTAGATGCCTTAATGGGGGTTCCTTTCAGGTGCCCTTAGTAGTCTAGGGCCCCCCAAGCCCAGACCCTCAGAGTAGCTCTGGAGGTAGGAAAGATGCTATTTGCCTGCTCTGGGCCGCCTGCAGACACTGCGAACTTCGCCCGGGGCTTGGAGGATTTGCGTTTAGGGCGTAGTATCTTTAGGGTTTGGGGAGTGAGGGTTTTCAGGGGGGGTTGGAGAGAGATGAGGGTTTGGGGATTCATAAGGCTTTTGCAACTATCTAGAATCTAGCGGGCATGGTTCTCGCTTGTCTTTGATGATTTGAGGTTCGGGGTTGTTGCTTAGGAGTTGCAGGCGTCGGGGTTAAAGGCGCTGGACTCAGTGGGGGGACTTGCGGGTTTTGGTCTTCGTGGCTTTGGGTTCCGGGCCCTCATTCCCAAGCCCATCCGGCTTCTTCTTAATCTTGATGGGGCCAATTTTTAAGTAACATACAAGCCGAAGCCCTTAACTCAAGTGATTGCGAGATAACACTTCTGACAGTGATTGCCGTTCAATTAGTACCATACTTTACGGCTCATATGAGCGCTGCTGTCGTTGTTGTTGCATTCCCTTTCTTCTTCTTTGTCGTCTTATCTTGCTGCTGTGCGGCTACTGCTGCTGCGGCTGCTGCTCGCTGCTGCTGCCGCTGCTGCTGCCTCTGCAGCTGCTGCTGCAGCTGCTGGTGCTGCTGTTGGTGCTGCTGCTATGCTGCTGCTGCCGCTTCTGCTGCTGCTTCTGCTGCTGCTCCTGGTTGTTGTGGTTGCCGTTGTGGTTAGCGTTGCGGTCGTCACTTCCAGCGCCTGCCAGATGGAATTCATTGAGAAGAACGTGAAGCTGAATGAGCTCAGAACAGGAATCCCAATGTCCACCAAGGAGCTCGACAGGGCGTAGAGGGTTGACTGCTGTACGGGGCACAAGCTTTGAGCATTTCGGGAGGACTCAGGGTCGGGTGCGGTTCAGGGTTCAGTACGCAGGTCGTGGAGAGGGATCATTTGGACCGATATCTATCTGCTCCTTTGTCGCCAGAGCCACCTGTGCCATTCATGCCCCAACGATCGCCTACACTCTTATGACTGTCCTCCGCTTGCACCCTGGGTGGTTCTTCTTCTCATCATGAGGCTTCATCTTCTTCGATCCCGCACCCATGCCTTACAGCGCCACGCAGCCCCACTCCCCGGTTTTCTGCTGAGTGTAAGCACTTACCGCACATCCGAAAGCTCCGTACAGCAGAGCCACGCATCAGTTGCGCAGGCCGCAGCGAGCTTCACGCGGAACGAGTTAGCCCACGCTCTAAGGAAAGGCCCCTTCCAGGCGGAGCGGTGTTTGAGGAGGGTGTATGGTGGGGTTTGTGTTCTGGCGTGAGGGTCAGAGATGCAGACCTTATGAGGAATTGGTGGAGCAGAGGGATACCCGGTAGAAGGGTTCAGGGCTTCCACGCTCGGCTTGTGGGGTGAGGCTCACGGGGGGAAAACTTTTTTGTGCCGTAGGGTGATCCGAGGCTAGAGCTTCAGTGTTCTCGGACTTAGGTCTCAGGGTTTAATTAGGGCAGACCATCTAGGCCCGAAAGTTTTGAAGTGAGCCGAGCCTCCAACCCGCTCTGCAGACCGACATCCTTGTCGCTGGCATTGATGCAGAGGGCCCCAGCCTCTACTTCATGGACCTCGCCTCAGTCGAAAGAGAGATGTTGGGGTTTAGGGTTAAGGGCTCAGGGGACTTTCGAGAGCAGGGCTTCAACTGCTCGCGTGGCGATCATTCTGCAGTTTCACGTGCGGGCCATTCTGCCTGCGGTTCCCTGCCACCTCATTCAGGTTTTGCCAACCCTAAACCCTAAACCCTCATCCCCCATTGGCCTCTTAAGGCAACGAGTTAAGTGCTACGGGAGTAGACCACGAGAGCTTGCTCGAGATCCTCAGCTCCGACACCGGAGTCCTTAGCCGTCAGCCTTGTTTCACAGCGTTTGGGACGTGAGGCTCTTGGGGTCTTCGATGCATTTCGGGCTTTGGGGCTTCAGGTTTTCTCGCAAGGTGCATGATGCCAGACGCATGTCAGGTGGTCTTTGCGAGCATTTTCCTTCACGTGTATCTCGCAAGCAACGCCTGACAAGTGCAATAAGCCTCATGCACCCGGTACTGTGCCCGATCTAAGTTCGAACCCTCAAGCCTCCCACCCTCCATCCCTACGGCGCAAAACAGCCGGCGCCCGCTCAGGACTATCTGGCCAGCAGCGAAAAGGTGAACAAGGCACTCCAGTGTCGAAATTCTTCTGGCTTCCGGGTAAAAAGGGGTTCGTACTGCATCGTGCTGCAGCGATCAGTTGTTTAGGCCTGACCATGAAGGGTCTCGCTTTGCCACGTCAGCCTGCTCTGTGCCACGCCGTCTGACGAGGCGACACCGTCCATACCATTTGCTGCTTCTGCTGCTGCTGCTGCTGCTACTACTACTACTGCTGCTGCTGCTGCTGCTGCTGCTCCTGCTACTGCTGCTGCTGCTACTACTACTACTACTACTACTACTACTACTACTGCTGCTACTATTACTACCCCCTACGCGCCCTACGACGACGACTACTACTACTGCTACTGCTACTCTACCTCTGGATGCTGCCACTGTGTTGGATCCAATATCTGTTCGCTGTCATCCATGCTTGTTTTGCACCGGTATTGTCATGACTATGCAAGTACTACTGCGGCTTTCATGTGTGCCAACTATTGCGACTTTGATTGCTGGTGTTAGTAGCGCCCATGTACCTTCCTCGTTCTTGAAAGTTCATCATTAATGAACATCTGTTCTGAGCATCGTCATGAATCTTGACAGCAAACAACAGTGGAGCCTAGCCCTAAACCGCGGAAAAGGGGGGACGGTGTGAAAGGCAGCACACGGGTATGGCGCGATGTTCACCCTGGGTCTGATGGCCGCGGCCTCTATACCGGCAGGGTTCCATCGCATTTTGGGTTTTCTGTGGCTTCGCGGTTTCGGGGCCGTGGAGTTGAGGTTGGCTGAAGCTTCCGGGTTTTCGGCCATAGGGTTTGGTCACGGCTCGTTGAGCTTCCACCTCTCGTCTCTCGTCGAGGGCGAGGTTGCAGAAGCATGTGGAGTCTTGAAAGCCGATGCTCTTTTTAAACACTTTGCTAACATCAACTACTGTGAACTTGGTACATCAGAGGGGAAGTTGATCTAGAGCAGGCCCCAAGCCCGTGTGCTATGCTTTGTCGCAGCGGAGTCGCGTAGAATCTCACTTTGTCTCCTACTGGGCGGACTTGGAATCAGAAGATTGCTTTGCACCCGCAGGCTGCCAAGCCCCAGAAGAAAGACCGTAGTCTAGTCTGTTCACATAAGGCTATTGCTTGCACCAGATTCGCAAGACAGAACCCTGAACCCAGCAGCCCAAAACTAAACCGAAGAAGCTAAACACCCTGCCAGCCCTAACACCCTAAAGCCCCAAAGCCCTAAACCCCAAAACCCAAAGCCTTAACACTAATACCCTGAACCCCGGCTTTCCAAAGCCTTTTTCCCAATACCCTAATACCCTAGACTCCCAAAGTTCCAAGCCCTTAAGCCTCAGAGCCAACAGACAGAGACAACTCCACGCCAGGATCGGTACTGGAAGCCAAATCTCGAGGAGGCAGAGGCGGAGAGGGTTTACAGTAGAAGCCCAAAAGTTGGAAACCCAATGGCCTCAATCCTTAAGAGTAATGTATAGGGAATTCCAGCATGATTTGGCCTTCATCAGGTTTCCAACTATAAGGGGTTTACTGTAGGAGGCTAAGGGTCCGGCTTCCAGGCTTCGCCCGTGAAGCTTTGGGGTCTTTGGGGGCTTTGGGTAATTTTTTGCGTTCGTAGCTGTAGGAGTTTCGGGTTCTAGGGCTTCAGGGCTTTAGGGCTTGAGGGTTTCTTTTCAGGCATCAGGGTATGCTCATTCCCTTCTCTCTCTCTCTCTCTCTCTCTCTCTCTCTTTCTCTCATGATAATCATTACCCGTTGTCTCGTGACCATGTTGGAAGTGCGGTCTTTGGCTAAAACCAACCGCCGTCAAAACGAAATCCGGGTTCCTTTCAGGGTTCCCTTGAGGAGTTCTTTCAGGGTCGCCGAAGGGGTTCCCTTCCCCTAGGCCATTGAAATCATCAAGATGTGCATCAAGGAGCTGGAGACGTGCCTTGTCTGGGAATGTGGGTTTGGACCTTTTGGGTTTAGGGCTTAAATTAGGTGTGGGGTTGCAGGTTTTTGGCTTCGGGGTATTTCAACTTACTGGATCTTTCTTGCTCACATCTCGCAGGCACGACATCTTGCAGGGTATCTTGTTCCCATTGATTCGACAGGGTGGCCCAATCCCCGAATGCTCAGACATTGGATTCAGGATCAGTGGTTGCAACTCCGAGCCCCACAGCCCTTTCGCATCTCTCCGGGTCCCTTGAGCCCCCAACAGCGCATACTCGCTACGACCCTCAGCCCGTCAGCCTACGCCCCAGCCTCAACCCGAAACTCCTTGGGACCCCTCCGGCCCCTGCAACCCCCAAGGTTGAACCCCGAACCCTAAACCCGATGCCCTAAGTTGCTTAGGCGCTTCATCGTCGATCTCCCTGGCTTCAAGTGTGCAGCACTCAGTACTCACGTGGCCTTCGCGCTCTGGTGCGCGGCGGCTGCAGCTGCTGCAGCTGCTGCTGCTGCTGCTGCTGCTTGTTTTCGCCAGTCTTGTTTTATGCTCTATGACTTTTGTGACTGTTTCCGTTATTTGTAGTACATGTAGTCTTGACATGATTCGCTCGTAGCCGGGATGGTCCGTGCATGCAGTTTTCTGTGCGTTGCTCGTACTTGCCGCTGCCTTCAGTTATCAGCAGTGTTGTGACTTGCACTGCGTGCATCATTCTTGCTCCCGGCCCAAGAGTGATTGTTCAGGCCGAGAGTCATATGTCATAACGACCTGTAAACCCTGCAAGCGCCCCTGCAAGCCTGCCCCCCAAGCTCCTCCAACGGGCAAGATCCTGTTGCATAATCAAAGGTAAGATCGTGAGCAAGGACGGTATCAAGGAAGTGAAGCCCGCTCCTTTGTGAGCGGTCTTGTGGTTTGGATCTGCGTCAAGGGTCTCTGGGCTGTAGGAAATTCCATGGTCCATTGTTTAAGGTTCGGGGTGTAGAGGGCTTCTGGGGTTTCAGGAAAATTTCATGATTTGGCACGGTTCAGGGTACGGAGTGGCGGTGTCTTGTCAAGGTTGATGGTTTAAGTAGCGAACCTTCTCCGCTCAGTTTTTGTTTTCCGGCTGCTGTAGCCTAATCCGAGCTCACCGCTCGAAACCTTCAATAATAAGCTCAAAATTTTATTTATATTGTGATGCTGGATCCAAGCTTCAAAACCCCAAACAGCAACTGAGACCCTAATCCCGTGCGTGTTCACGGTGAAAGACCTGGCAATTCCTGAACGAAGCGAGGAACTCGGCCTTCAACTCTGAATCTAAACTGGGCGGTTGTCAAATTAGGGTTGCTTTTTGCGTGCCCCGAATAGTAATGGTAGGTGCCGTATTATATTAGGGGCCCAAAAAAGAACCGTAATTTTGACAACCACCCAAATCCTGGAGAGAGTCGATAATGCAAAAAAACCAAGCCCCAGCGTGAGCCCCAATTCCGCCGAAGCCCCGAACCGTAAAGGTTAGATTCAGCAACACGGAAATTCAGTTTTTCTTCTCATGTACATCATATGTGCATATATACCCAATGTAGTATCAGATTATATGTTTTATATTGTTTATTATATAGTTTATATCGTATTCTCTGTGGCCGCACATCCTCACGGCCTTTCGAGGCTCTAAGCATCTGAGAGCTGAGCTTCCCAATTCACTCCAGTGTTGCTCCATGTGAGCGGGGTGGTCGGAGTTTAGGGCTAGAGATTTGGAGTTTAGTAATATAATCAGAAATGCAGGGTTGAATAATTTGAGGTGCAGCAATGACTGGTTCGTTTAATCTTGTAGCCAGAAGACCATGGGCTACACCCCTGTTATAATAGTAACAATAATAGTAATAATGAGAATAGTAATAGTAATAGTAATAATAGTAATAATAATAATAATAATAACAATAATCATCGGACCACGACTCTAGACAGATCGGTGTCCACTTCTTGCTGCCTCTTTGGCATAATGGTTAGTAGTTCGTAATCTGTTATAATAGTAACAATAATAGTAATAACAAAAATATTAATAGTAATCATCATAATAATAATAATCATAATAACATAAACTAATAATAATAGTAATAATAATAATAATAATACTAATAATAATAATGATAATTCTATTATTACTTCGAACTAGCACATAGCATGAGCTGATGCGCTGCAAGCTGCCCCGCTCTATGGAGTCAACGAAGCTGCCAACATCCGTAGCACCAACGGGCGGTGAGCCGCAGCAAGCGGCAGCGTATGTAGGAAGATGTACCGGCACGTGAGCATGTCATCTTGAACAGGACGCGCGAAGAGCTGAAGCAGCGTGCAAAACGGATCCTTGACCCCAAACCCTAAAACCCTAGGGATTAGAAGCCCTAGAGCCCCAAATCCTTGTTTCCTACATCCTTAGACACCAAATCCCTAAACCGCTTGTCGGGTTTGGGAAGTTTGGGGTTCAGGCTTCAGGGCTGGGAGACGCCAGAGCTTTTTTGGCCCCTTGACCCCTGAACCCGAACCGTTCAACAAAAAGCCGCAGACCTGAACTCTGTCTGCCAAAGATCTCGGCCTTCCAAGCCCGGAGAGCCTCAGTTTGCCAAGGCTCACCCGGCAGAGCACAGAACGCACTTGCATGTATCTATCTATCTATCTATATATAACTAAATAGATAAATAAACATGTAACTATCCATATATATATATATATATATATAGAGAGAGAGAGAGAGAGAGAGAGAGAGAGAGAGAGAGAGAGAGAGAGAGAGAGAGAGAGAGAGAGAGACAGGGAGAGAAAGAGAGACAGAGACAGAGAGAGAGAGAGAGAGACCTTAAGGCCTTCCGGACAACATCATAGGGTGTGTTCTGTCTTAGAATGATTGTGATCTCGGCGCTGTCGATCGTCATCTCGGCTCTCCCTTCGCAAACCACGAACCTCAAAGCCTCAAACAGCTCGCCTCAAAAGAGGTTCCGGTTCGGCAGAGGGAGAAGACAGGAACTGGTGGCCGTAAGCCCTAAACCCGCATCCCCCAAACCAAACCCCGAGACCCGAGGCAGTGGACCTTCACGCTCAGCCTGAACCCTAGGCCCTCAGTGCCTCGAAGTTAGGATGGCGGCCAGACGCAGACCTAAGACCAGGCTTCGAACGCAAAGATCGACGGTTTGAGAATCAGGAATACAATTCCCTCAGGTTCTTTGTGATAGCTATCGTATCATGTACTACAAAGCCCTAGTCCAACGATTAAGGGCCCTCTGTTAGGTCCCATCGATCTGAACACCAAGGCAAAGCGCAATATTCCGCAGCCTAAGCCTTCGAAACGCCCGAAATCCCGGAGAGCCATGGTCACTGGCCCACCACCGCGCTCCGGGTCATTCCAGTATGCCCAGGTGGGAGTTTCCGAAAATTAGGGGTACCTTATTTTGGGGTCCTTATAATAAGGATCCTACTAGTTGGGGTACTATAGTGGGGTCCCCTATTCTCGGAAACTCCTAGGTGCTTTCGGGCCGTGAGGGTTGAGGGCAGTATGTCTTGTAGGGCTCGGAACAGGCAGTACATCTTCGTATTCCCTACGCGGCCCTGAATCCTTCTCGTTAAGGCCGTTAAGGTAGGGCGTTTTCGATTTCGGGTTCCTTGCTGATACTCATGGATAAAATGGCTCATGACACGCATAGCAAGTCAATGGATGCCAGACGACGAAGTTCTTTGCGCAACTGCGGGCTTCTAGAGTCCACGGAACTCCTATCCTGGTGAGTTTCTGTAGTAAGGATTGTAGTTTCTGGTTGTTTCAATCAGTTTGAGGTTTGGAGGGTCCTTCGGGTCGTCTGGGGCCGGTGGGGTCAGGAGGGGACTGGAGTTTGGAGTTTTGGGTTGGTTGTAGGGCAAGGCTTGGCTTCATCCGTTTAGGGTTTAGGGTCTACGATCTTTGAGCATAGGGTCGAAGATACCCGAAGGTAGACACCTAAAGTTAAATCGTTGAGTCTGTCAGAGAGACTTGCTTCCACCTGACCGAACAACGGTTTAGGAGTGCTTCGAGTTTTGGTTTTACAGCGATTGTAGGATTTAGGGTGAAGAACCCTCATCTCTGAATATGGTGTGCTGCAAAGAACTGACACACGATGCAGCGAGAAAGCAGGGCGGCGCGCAACACTGAGAAGCCCGGCCTTATGCTGAGTACCAATCGTTTATGCAGGCGATCCCCAAAATTTTCCTGTTTTCAAGCTGATGCTGAACACATCGGACTGTCCCCGGTCTGAACCCCTGAACCCGGACCTGGGCATCTGGGCTCCACCAGACTCTGCAGCTCCGAAGTGCCAGTCCATGCTGGTTCATGTAAGAGCCCAAACACCCCGAAGTAATACGGGGGCCTTAATATTTAGAACAGGGTTTTGGGGCCCATTATACTATAAGTATAATAAGGAACCCCAAAATAGTATAGCTAATGACTAAGGCCCCGATAGTACTGGCATTGAGGTTTCATTGGAGGTTCTGGGTTCTGGTTCTCTGCTTCTCAGCGTGCTGATGGAGTTTAACGTTTAGTCGCCGATGCAGGGCACCACCCTGCGCGTCACGGGCCTGAACAACGACATCCGCAACACGCGGCTTGGAGGATGTGTGCCAGCGTAGCAGCCAAGCAGGTAGGCTGTTCACCAGCTAGCCAGTTCTGCTAGGCGAAAGCACAAGTTGAGTCTCGAGAGCAGAGACTATTCTCCAGTTGCAAGAATGACACGACTGAATACACGGTACTTAGGGAGACGAGGGAACAAGTCTGCTCTCAATGCCTATCCGGATGCAACCCTTCGATCCCAAATCTACAGCTTCTCGCGGGACTGCAAAGCTCTGATACCAATACTGTTTTGGTGGTTCCCAAATTGTATAATGGGCCCCAAACCCCAAATCGATGCAAGGATTGCTCGGTTTGCCGGGTGCAGTAGACCGCGTACCCAAACTCTGTCGATGAAGACGGACTTGAAGATTGCGGGGAAGAGTTGAGGGTGGCGGCTTCTACAAAGGCGGAGTGCCTCGCGACCTACGCATCGCGGTAGGTTACTTGATCGTGGTAGTATGATGTATCAAAGCGGGATTTGGTCAGTTTCGACCCCAATCACCGGTGCGATTTCTATCCTTGAGATTAAGGCCTCTGTCAATTACGGCAAAGCATTCATGTTATCAATAGCGTTAACGCTCCGTTCTAGTTCAGGTGTTTGCATAACCCCCAAGCGGTAATCCGAGACGTTGAATCCTAGAACACTTCCCAGCCTCTCAGCCCATCCGAAGTCCGAAAGCACTAAGAAGCGCCATCGCATCAACCGTAAACCTTTTCTTTTCGCTGGCTTCGCGAGGCACCTGCAGCCGGAGTTCGGTGAGTTCGGGCACGTGCTGAGGAGACCACGGTTTCAGGGCATGTTAGGGTTTAGGGCTTGTGGTTTAGGGCATTTTCAAGGCGGAGGAGGCTTTTATGGGAGTTTATGTTTCCAGAGGAAGCTTTGGGCTCAGATTTAGGTGTCGGGGTTTCGAGTTCGGAGCTTGCGCTGTGTGGGGTTTCTAGATGGCTTGTTGGGGATTTGGCCTCTATGGTGTTTCGGGTCCTGGGGTTTTCGGGGTGTGTGAGCTGCGGTTTGAGGCTGCGTGTTGCCCGAGACTATGTAGCGGCTAAGATATTTAGAGCAATAGTAATATCAGTACTGATGATAATACGAGAAACCTGTGTGACGAAGTGGTTTGAGTTACGGCGAAGGGGGTGCTGCTCTAGCGTCCTGCTTTGGCACCTTTGGCATGTTGGATCGCTTCAAGGCATTCTCGCTTTTCGGCCGCATTTTTGCTGCAAGGACCTTCTTGCCGGTAGTTTCAACGCAGTTTAGTATCCTGGCCTTGCCAGAGCTTTTCTGTCGTTGAAGCGCAGGCAGAAAGCTGGACATCTGCAGCTCAGACCTCGCGTTTTAAGGTCTACTATAGAGGCCTACATAATTGCCAATACTATTTGGTTCCTTCTTATAATTATAGTATAATGGGCCCCAAAACCATAGTCTAAGTGTTAAGGCCCCTAGCTTAAGGCTCTCCTCAACTGCCGAAGTGCTCGTACCAAACAGTAGCAGTGGGACCTGCAATCTGGCGCCCATCTGTGGAATACGGAAGCCGAAATTGGTGATAAACTAGACATCTTCTTTCCATGAGTCAGGTGATGCAGGAATTATGGTAGCGGGAAGACGGGTTGTGTTGTCCACTGCAGCAGGGTTTCTTCGGGACGCTACCGCACGGCTATGCGGAGCGTTCATGTGGTGGTAGTTCGGACCGATTCGATGCTTGACCCATTACCCGCAACTTCGCAGCCCAGGGCACGAAACCTCTGCATGGCCTGTATAGCAACTTCCAATCGGTACTCAAACCCTGCTGCCCGAATAGCGGAACCGCTTCATTTTGCAGGATCCATGTCCTACAAGGCAAAGGGGTGGCTTTTGTGGAGCCCAGGCCTCATGTTCTTGGAGGAGGGCTTTGTGATGCATGCGTTTCTCATGGGCAGGCTTCTTTGGAGCCTTGCGGATGATCAGGGGAGCTTCATGGGGCGCCATTGCAGAAGGAGGCGTCTGAATTTCTATAGTAGCTCCGATCTTCTGTCTGGTACACACCCTGTAGCCCACGGCTGAAGCAAAACCCAAAGCCTCCTCCAACACCGTATACCCTAAACCCAAGGCCGGAAAACGACCAAATGACAACGGTAACTGTGCTTCCTCGGCCGAGGTACCAAGAGAAGGCGGCGCGAGAGGGTCACAGCACACGGGGCCGGAATGCTTTCAGACAGGGATCTGTAGTTCGGGTTTGGAAGGGCGGCTGAGGATCTCAGATCTGGCCTGGCTTCCGTACATCTAGTCGAATTTAAAGTGTAGTTGGTCAGAGGTTTTGAGGGACATCCGGGACTAATGTTAGAAGCTTCTGGAACACTGCTTCAACAGCTGTCGGATCTCAGGTTTTAAGAAACTCCCACCACTTTGGAGGCAAGCCGAACGACAGTTTTCATAAGGGGAGGATGAACTTGAATTCCGAAGAAGCATGGGCGGCGCAGCTTCTGCCTCAGGTTAGGGATTAGAAGGGGCAGCCCCAAGCCCGAAGGCACAAACCCTCATCCTATCTTCTAGGTGTAGCGGCTTAGCATCCCACGTTCATCTCATGACTTGGCAGAAGGCAGATGCCAAAGAAGCAATGTCCTCGCTGAACGGCAAGAAGGCCACCGAAGAACGTTTGGGGTGTAGTCATATGCTGCTCTGTTTAGGGGCGCACACTGTGGATGCTCTCAGGGCTTCTTCCTATTACTTGCTGGAATGCCGCAGTGAGCTATAAGCATACTTTTATCATCGTCATGTCATGGTGGCATGACGAATGTAGTTTGCTGCCGCCGCTGAGATGCTGAAAAGGAGAATGCGACGGTGACGAGGATCCTGATGATGTTGAAAGGAATGTGATGCTGATGACGACACGTGTGTCACCGCATGATATTGATATTGATACTGATGATGATGATGACGATGATGATGATGATGACGATGGCGATGATGATGCAACCGTGAAAGACGCTCACTTTGCAGCTTCGGTTGGCGGCTGGCGGCGAACGGAATCGAGCGTTTGTTCAAGAGAAGGTCTCGGGCCTTCTAGCAACATCTCGCATCCATGAGCCTATCTCCGAAGCCTTCGGTGCCGGGGTTGGATTGTCGCTGCTGAAAAGCTACAACCTGGTTTCATAGATATTCTGTGCTGGCATGCCGGGCAAGTGAGACGGACGGTGGAGCCCAGCTCAAAGCCATAGGGAGTCTAAGGTTTAACAACGACCTGCCGAGGAGCCAGGTCTAAGACGAGCCCAAAAAAGTATCCACACGCATGCTCTTGAAGGTAGGATCCTTACAGGGCGGTAGGCCTATTGTTGGTATTTTTTGGGCCCTTTTGTTGGGCCCGCCCTGTCTGACCCCTCTTGATGTGTTGCACGGAGAGGTACGGGGCTCTGTCCTCACTATCGACATCGCCGGACCTCCGCCAGACCCACGGAATCGCCCGAAAGAGGACCAGCCAAGCTACGCGCACTCTCTCTATCTTAGTGAACACCAAATCCCGAAGCCCTGAACCTTTTGGGGTCCTGGTGAGGTTGAGGATTTAGGTACAATGCAGCTTTTGAAGCTTTCGGATTCTCGCTTCGGGGTTTCTTCGCAATGATGAGAACAAGAGTACACCGGGAGTGCGAATTAACATGCCCCAAAGGCTCTTGCCCTACCCGATTCTGAATGATCGCCCCTGAGCCCTCTCCTGCCCTGAACCCTAAACTTTCCATGTGCTACAACCTGTTGGCCCTAGACCGTAATTCCGCACCGTCGCCGCAACAAGCCCAAACAACTGGCAAAGGGCATTGTATCCTGTTGCAAATAATAGTGGCCCGAAGCCCCAAACCCAAGACTTTAAACCCCAAGACCACGTACTCTTCACCGTTTCAAGGAGGGCGCGGGACCGGCACGTTCGGCAGAGAAGCCTGCAGAGACTCCGAGGCAGCTTGTCTGGGCTTTTTTTAGAACTTTGTAGGGGATTGGGATGTATTTTGGGGTCAGGGGATGGTAAGGTGGGGATCACAGCTTTGGTGAACAAGTGGCAATTGTGGAGGGCGGGGTGGGGGGGGGGGGGGGGGGGGGGGGGGGGGGGGGGGGGGGGGGGGGGCGGTTGTGGTGGGGATATGTGGTCGCGGCTCGGGCCGGGAGGTACTCAAGGCGGCTAGCTGGTAGCTATCCCGAAGCATAGAATCAACCATATGGGTGGTTCTCCAGATTGGTGTTCCGTTCTAGATCCTAAATATAGTACGAACGCGAAACGGAACGCTGATTTAGAGAACTACCCATATACAGCCCCAGGCGAAGTGGCAGTCGAAGTCGTGGTCGGCAGAGAGCCGGCAAGGGTCTGCTACCCAGCGGTGTCGTTCTGGGTTTATAGCAGATTTAATGCTTTCTGGATTTTGGGAACATGGTGAAATTCTGGGTTTAAGGACGTACTGGGTGGTGCTTAGGGTGGAGTTGGATTCGGCGCAGACTGCAGTAATGCAGACATACTAGGAACCTACTTCGTGCAAAATCGCAGATCCGAATCCTTCAACTACACAAGTTATACGGCCCTCGAAGGCCGAAACCGCTTGAAACCTGTCCTCAAAACTCGGAAGGTCCCGGCTCTCATTCCGGACATCATGCACACCTTACAGGGAAGTAACCCCAACGCCTCGAAGTTCTGAGCCCCCGACACCCTAGCTACGCCCCGAAATCAACTTCTTCGTCTCGAGGCCCAAGGCGGCAACCCCTAAAGCCCAACAATCCATGGTCTTCAGCTCATACCACCTCGGTCCTAAGCCCGAAACTCTGAAGCTTGAATCCTAAACCCTAAACCCTAATCCCAAATCCCTACCCTAAACCCTAAATTCCCACCCAGGCCTGCTTAGGCCGTACCCACCCGTTTTCTAGGGTGCCTGGACCCAGACGATATCCGGCAGTGATTGACACCGTTTCTTGGGATGGACAATGGGTAGCCATTGGACAATGTCAAATTCAGCCCCTAGGGCTGAGCCATGCCATTGGGCCACCTGGGTGGCGCCCAGATTTTCACACAGAAATTTTCTCGATTCTGAAGGGATTGGAACACCCTAAACCCGACGACGAAAAGCCTCGATGGACCTTTCCCTTCTTTGGCACCCCTAGAACATGGGCCCAGAGGGCTTTTCAGAGGCCCGCCAGCCGATAGATTCCAGGGACCCGGGGGGCTTCTTGGGGGAGACCTGGCAAACAACTGTGTTCCTGGTGGCCAGGATTTTGGGTGGTAGCCTGTGTGAGGTCACAGCGGGTGGGAAAAGCAACAGAAACCAATTTGTAATTGTTTGGTGGAGTCGCCTTCTAATGCTAGACGTAGATATGCCGCCCCGCCACAATCTTAGGAGTGTTGGGGCGCCATCCGACATAGAAAAGACTGCCGCTGCGCGGCGAGAAGCCCTAATCCCTAAACCCTAATCCCAAACCCCTGCCATAAACCTTAGACCCTCATCCCAAGAGCCTCATCCCAAATCCCTTCCCTGAACCCTGATACTAAACCCTAAACCCTAACCGAAGCCCTTGATCCCGAAACTCTACTTAAAGGATCATGGGACTTAGTAACTAGGGTTATAACTAGGGTAACTATACTTATAACCCCAATTAAGGTACTTATAACCTTACTTACTAAGTCCCATGATCCTTTAAGTGCACCGTGAAGCCCCCTTTTCAGGCCGGGACCGGAGCCGAAGCGATCGGAGCCGCAGTCGAAAGAGTCGCCGGCGCAATCGCGGCAGTCGGCGCCGAAGGGGGCGGCGTAGCTCCAGCAACAGCTAATATAGGGGCCTAAATAGCTATACTATTTTGGGGGCTCCTTTTCGTAATTATAGTAGAAAGTGGCCCCACAACCCTATTCCAATTATTCAGGCTCCTAAAGTCGCTCCAGCAACAGCTATTTAACAGCTATTGGGCTAGGGTTTGAAGTTTCGTGGTTTCGAGTATTTCTAAGGTAGATGATGGTGAGAAGGATTGCGTGATTGTGCTAGAGTTTGGTCCTGGACGTTCTCGTGTCTCTTGCGGCCGAGAAGCAGATCTTGCCGTGCCCCGCGACCAAAAAGAGGGCAGCGTGGCACGGCATTCCCAGAAACCCGATTCCCTGACGGGCGGCCCCTAAGCCCTCTTGATAGAAAAAGGGCCCGACCAACGGCCAACGGGCTCATCGTAGCAGAGGAATGTCACCCTCGTAACAGCAGTGAGAAACGGAGACCTCCAATACTCCTAAGCCGCGTGAAAAAATCAAACCCGAACGTGTCTAGCCTTTCAAGGGCTTGGCCTTCGGATGGGGCTGTTGCATGCTGCAAGATTCAGGTTCATGAGGAGCTTGTTGTATTCAGGTTTCGGATTGTCGGATAGTGTTAAAGTTTGGCTTGATCTGGAAGCAGGACGTGATGGTCTTAAGGCCGGGTCTTCAGCCTTCAGCGTCAATTGAACAGCATCATCATCAGTCTCTTCTTCATCTGTCGCAGCTGTATCGCTAGCAGTCCCAGTCGTAGGCGTGGTCGTAGCATTGGTCCAGTTTTCTCTGGTTCAAGTTGCCGTCGTGGCATTGAAGCAGTCGAGGTTCACGAATTCAGGTGCCACGCGCCCGCATCCGAATATTCAGGGTCCACAAGAATCCCAGATATCCGAGAACTAGAAAATTTCTCCCGAGATGAGCTGAAATTATCAGTCATGTATGGGAAGAGAATGCATGTATTCGGGCAATCTCGCAGCGGCTCGGAGAACAGCATGTTTCTCACGCTCGTCACAGTTTCTGAATCGGAGATCCTCGTCACAGTGTTCGGAGCAGCTAGCTTTTGCAGTTGCAACACGTGCGCTATGGATTCTGTAAGCTGGCTACCACTAACGCCTGGAAGACGACGTCTTGCGATTGGAGGTATTTCACTACAGCATTCCACAAAGATCATCGGTTTTTGGATTCAGGGTCCAAGCACAACATCATTGGACCAGTAGAGCAGCGCGACAGAGTCCTACAGTGGTACTGCAGTCGACCACCTTGCTGCCATTGCACTCGTGAAGTTGGTCGCCATGGTTCAGGACCTCCATTGCGCCAAGCCGGTTTTAGGGCTCAAGCCAGGAATCTCGGTTGAAACCCCAAACTTTCAACCCCTGAAGCCGAAACCCGAATCCCTAATTCCTAAGCTCATAACCCGACCTCCCTCCGATGTCGCGGTGCAGATCAGTTTCGCACAAACCTTGAACCCTCAACGTATTCAGATCCGAAGGTGCGAGTCTATCGTTGAATACAGTGAATAGTAATAATGCCGCTTAATTTTCCACCCCAAACTGTACTCTCATTGTTAAGGCCACTATTTCAGGCTCCTTTGCTTACTCTCGCATTAACCGAGTGGTCTTGTGTCGTCCTCGCAGATGTTTCGTAGGGCTTGAGCTTGATGCCTGACCCGTCAGCCTGGGTTTCCCTAAACCCTAAACTCTAAACCCTTCTGGAAAAAGGAGTTCCAAAAAAACACTCTAAACCCTAAACCCTAGACTCAAAATCCTGAGCCCCAAACCCTAAACTCAAACTCTGAAGCAAGAAATAAATAGAACTTGCTTGTCATTGCTGGCGTTGAGCCCCCTAAACCGTCAATTTCAAGCCCACCGCCCAAAACCAGGTTCCATCACAAAACTCCCCCAAATTCACATCAGGTTCCAGTAGCAAAACTCCTTCACAATTCAAAATCAGGAAACTCTTGCCCCGTCCCTTTTTAGCAGCAAAACTCCGGCCCCAACCAGCCCCACCAGGCTGCCGCCGAGCCCAGCCCAGCCCAGCCAAAGCCAGCCCAGCGCAGGCCCACCCAAGCCCCCCAGCCCAGCCCAGGTTTAGCCAAGCCCGCACCCAATTTTCCAAAACCAAGTTTCAGTCAGAAGACCTGTCAACACCTTTTTGTGAAAAGTTTCGGTGAAAACGTTTCGGTCAAAACTTATTGGCACCCAAACCCTTCACAATTTATATAAACCGTGAATCCGAGCCCTGGACACCGCAAGGCGAACTCCCCCCTAGGCTTCCCACGAGGCCACGGTCCTTAAGGCGAGTCTCAACGCACAAGCTGAGCTCTAGAGCAGAGGTCACAGAAGGCATAGGTATTCAGGCCACAGGTGCCTGGAAGTCTGAGCTTTGCAGGTCTGGCAACAGAGATGGGTTTGGGTCTAGCTGGGAGCTGCCACTTTAATCCTGGACTCTAGTTTTCCGAAGCACTCCAAGATGATATGGGCCGATTCGGAGTTCGTGACATGATGCAAATGACTTGAATGACTCCCCCCAGAACCCAAACCTCAGCCCCACCAGCATAGATCACTGAAGTCCACATGCTAAGTCGTCAGCATTAAATCCCGAGCCCTACACTCTAAATCCGAAATCTTTTTCAAACCGAAATCTCATCTGTTACTGTTAAACCCTTAAGCCCCGATCCTGCATCCCTCAACCTTCCAAGCAAACCAGGAGGGACCAGTCAATGTTTGCTTCACGGCGCAGAGCTACGGCGTGGACGTGGCTTTCGACCCACAGACTCAGGACCCCGAGCAAACGGGTTGGGATTTCTCCACAATACTTCTGTCAGTCAGGCTCTACCGCTGCTGCTGTCGTCGCCGTTGCTGCTGCTCTCTGCGACAACGGTGGCGACTGCTGCGCTACTTCTGTTGCTACTGCGGCTTGTGATGCCTGTGCTCCTCTTAAGCGTCCTTCTGCTTGTGTTCAGAGTGTGCCTTTGCTCCTCCTGCTCCTCCTCCTCCTCCTCCTCCTCCTCCTCCTCCTCCTCCTCCGCCTCGTCGTTCAACTGATGCTGATACTCCTCCTCCTCCTCTTCCTCCGTCTCCATCACCTACGGCGCATGTGCTGGATCCCAGCGTTGGCTACCCCTTCATGCTTAACTTCCTTTCTGGTTTCACATTACCACTCCCAGCTCGGAATCGTGGGGTACCCTCCATTTCTTGCCATTTCTACCTCGGGGCTCGAGCCCATGGCAGGCTGGTGCCTGGTGAGCCCTTCTTTTTTCCACTAGGCTAGGCGATAGACGGCGATAGACACCAAAACAAGAAACGCAGCCCTGTACATTTTTGATTTTCGGCTTCTGCCTTTTGCCCTAGGCATAGGGCCTGGAAGCCATCCAAAAAGAAGAAACGTCGCCCCTACATTTCTAATTTTTGCTTCTGCCTTGTGCCGTAGGCTTAGGGCTTGAAAACCCACCAAAGTAAGACACGTAGCCCCTACATTTCTTATCGCAGTGGTCTTCGAGGCTTGAGAACACCTGCCCAATAAGAAATGACACCAAAACGTTGCGTACCCTGCATGTCTTCGCTGGAGGGCATTTTAAATTTTCGACTTATGGATGCTATCCGGCTGACATAGCCCCTACATGTCTTATCCAACCAATTCTTGTACAGTCGTTGCACTGTACTACTCCTCCTCCTGCGGTCCTGCGTGCGGCGTGGTAGAAGAGTATCATGGTAGAAGTGTGTCAGGCTGTGGAGGGCTTCAGGTAGTTTGCCTATCTGGAGCGATGTACAACCAAGCGAACGAGCTTGTTTTGGGGGAGGTCTCCGCCATTTCACCCCAAACCTTGAACCCTGCCTTGCCCCTGAAGCTCAAACCCTGAACCCCAAACCCTGACACCCTAATTAAAGCCTGAAAACCCTTAAAACTTTACGCCCTAAACCCTAAAATTTCAATTCAAAACCCTGAAACCCTAAACTACTACAGCCCCTGAGTCAAAGCCCTTGAAACCCTAAGCCCTAAACCCTAACATCCCAAATAACAAACCCTCAATTACCACCGCCCGTAAGGCCCTAAAGCTCTTGAAACCCTGAAGCCGTAATTCAGGGGGCTTGAATAATTACCTATACCCTTCTGGGGTTCCTTATTATTATTATTATGGTATAATGGGCACCCAAGCCCAATTCTAATTATTAAGGCCCCTGTATTTTGGTATTAGTACCCTTAGAGATCCCTTATAGTAGCCCTCATATCCCTCATAGACCCTGCCAAAGCCTATTCTAATCATCAAGGCCTCTCTATTAAAGGGGTGGTTGTCAAAATAAGGGTCCCTTTTTGGGTCCTTTTGATAATACGGCACCTAATATTTAAGGTACCCCAAAAAAGGGCCCAAATTTTGATATCCACCCATATTATCAAGGCCTCTCTATGTAAAGTTGGGCCCTTGTATTATAGTACCCTTATAGATCCCTTATAGTGCCCTCATAGACCCTTCTAAAGGAACCCTATTCTAATTATCAAGGCCTCTCTATGCAAAGTCGGACCCAAGGAGCAGCTCCTGTCTTTTCGCTTTGGGGCCGAACCCCCGGATGCTGCTTGGGGTTTAGGGTTTGGGGTTTAGGGTTTAGGGTTTAGGGTTTGATAGAGGGGTCCGTAAGAAGTAGCAATAGATTTTTCGGGTTTCCTACATGTTCCGGATATAAGTATATAGTGCCCATGTGCACAATCAAGATATTTAGCCCCCCCAATCGGGTAGAGGTTCAGAATTTCGTGTCTGAGGTTTTCGATTGATGGTATAGAGTGTAATATGTATATGCGTATGTATGTATATATATACATATATATATATATATATATATATATAAATATATTTGTATATATGTGTATATGTGTCTCTTTCTCTTTCTCACTGGTATATCTCTATGTCTTGTTGCACATGTGCAGATGCATGTATGTTTATACTGTATATTCATGTGCATTCATGCGTATGTCTCTCGCCCGAAAGCCTGGCCTAAGTGCGGTGCATGTTGCATGTTTTAGGTTCTCATGACTCTCGCCCTCTTGGCTTTCAGGGTTTTCCAGGTTTGGGTTTCAGGCTGTTTCGAACATGGCGGACATAACGTCCGAGGTTTGCTATTCAGTGGTCTGGGATGAAGCCTTCAGCCTCAAGCCAGCGGTTCACTTCGGCTTTGTGACTCCGTGAAGCCCCAAGAATCCCAGACTCTGATAGCCCTAAAACCCACAACATCAAACCTTGAATCCTACACCCTAAACCCTCATAGTAGCAACCCTGAGCCTTAAACCCGACGAAACCCCAACAAACCCGAAAGGTCACTGTGTCCCTGCCGCAGCTGCTGCAGCAGCTTATTGAGATCCAGCCCAGGGCCCAAGGGAGAGTAGCGCAGAGGCCCCCTAGAGCCTGATTCTTCGGGATCTGAATTGTAATGGTCATTATGATAGTAGTAAGGTCTTTAAGAATAAGAGTGACAAAAACATTTACAAAACAAACGCATGTTTTTCAATAGCATGATTATTTATCTTCATGGTTAGCAATAATACTTTCCTCTAGTCCCCTTAAACAAATGCTATAGACCCCAAACATACTGCAATAGACCCTACCTCCTAAACCCCTTCGCTTAAACCGAGCAGCCCCTCACAAGCTACCCTCGCCCGAAGACCAGAACCCGGAGCGATAGGCTAGAAAGAAAGCATTATAGGGGCCTCAATATTTCCCGATACTATGTTGGAGGTTCCTTATTATGATTATAGCATTATAATATACCCCAAAACCCTTGGATGACTGGGCCTCCCAGTATGATCAGTTTATACAGGCCGTTCATCGAGTCATCTCCAAACTTAGCCGAGCGGGACGCTCAAAGACTAGCGACATGTTCAATGGATGCACAAGTCATCTGAAGCCTTCGTCGCTTCAGGCTCAAGTCCGCATGCACCCCAAAACCCTATTCTAATTGTTAAGGCCCCCGCATTAGTTGAGGACTTGGAGTTTTATTATCTGCACCTGAATCTGGCTCTTTCATCAACGCAAAGCCTGACTCGCCGACACGAATTGAACTTACTGGCAGTCGGAAGAAACATCTGATGAGTTGGATGAGGCATCCGAAAGGCCAGATCCTGCGAGACCTCATTCAGCGAGTATTGAGGGTGTTCAGGGTTTTCAGGGCTTCAGGGTTTCCGAAAACAATTCAGAACAAACCCCCTGCACCCGCCCCCGCTCGGCAAACCGCCAAGTGCAGAACTCCAGCCAAAGCATTCAGTCCAAACCAAATCCGCCTTTTTCAGATATTTAGAAAGGGCATCATCAGACTTCCAAGGAAGCGCGATGCTGCATCCGGGGCTGTCCCTGGAGCTTCACAGACTGGCGGCGCTTCGCTGCCGGGATCTCAGACGTCTTCCGCCCTGGAACCGCGAAGGGCCCCCGAACAAAAACCCTGGTATGTGGTTCACGGACGGTGGGTTTGGGATCAGGTGTTTACCGAATTTGGGTAGAGGGCTGCGAAAACCCAGCCTTATAGCTGGAGAGCACGGAAGGGTGTAGGGCTAGGGTCTCGGGTCTTTAGCGTTTGGAGCCTATCCATGTGGATCTATGGTCAGTATGGTTCTGTACTGAATTTGGCGAGGTTTTTCGAATTCTATTTAACTAAATCTGAACACTCTGCCATAAGCTCGCAAGCCCTGAAAGCCTCGAAATTTTTGGGGGGTGTGGGCTTAGGGTTTAGGTCTTCTTACGTCGCCGTTCTTAGGGTTGAAAGCACAGGGGGTGTAGTCAGCTGGAATCTTCCCTGAAACTCAGAAGCTCCAAATGCCGAGGCCGAGCCCTACAGAAGCCTTCAAGCCCTCAAGCCCTAAATCCAAAACCCCCCCTTTTCGGGAGTTTCGCGGTGAGGGGATTCTCTTCCAAGGCAAGGTGTGAAGTTCCCTACCCAGCCGCGGACCACTTCTGCACCTTGGCACTCATGGGGTCGGTTTGAGTTCAGATTTAGAGTTCACTCAATGGGGTTTAGGGAGAGTTTGTGTGCGATTTTAAGGTTTTGGGTGCAGGACGATGAGGTTCAGCAGTCAGAGATTGCGCTGAGATCCGAGCTTTTGGGTGTTCACCGTACGTTCGCGCCTGGAGGCCCCTCAACCCAGAATGCCAAACCAGCGAGAACTTCTCCCTGGTCACCACATCCAGGGTTCAGAGAACAGTTTTGACTTATGGGTTTAGGACAATAAGAGTATAGGGTTTAGGGATTACGTGGCCAAGTTAATCTGGCTGGCAGATTCCAAATTTATACATACTATATATACATACTATATACGTATGGTCACGCCCCCCCCTGATCCACCCCAGCCTTCTCCTCAACTACTCCTGTACTGTCTTCTGGTACAAGATGCGTGTTGCTAAAGTCAGAATCTATCGGTATTTACGGTGTTTTCTGCAGCTCATGTACATGTACAGATGCTGCTTTTCGCCTCTTATATCATGTACAAACAAGTCAAAACCGAAACCAGATTCTGGTTCTGGATTCTGGTTCTGCTGCCGCATGTACATGTCTACCTGACTTTTTATTCCTTGATATCATAGGTAAACAAGCCGAAACCGAAACCAAATTCGGGTTCTGGATTTGGAGTTTGTCGAACTACTTAAGATGTGCAGTTTGAATAGACATAGCTTGTCTTCTCTTTATACCATAAAGGGTAAGGACAACTCCTTCAGTGAAAACAAAGCCAGTGGTATGTTTGGCTTACTAACAACACCACTAAACAGAGATGTTGCCCATCTATCCATCAAAAACAAGTAAGACTAAGACATGGAAAGGAACCTCCATGTATCTTCATGCGTCAAGGGAACCTAGGACAACTTCATATCTTCACACTTAGAAAAGACAAGGGGAGCTCAGTTGTTCTTTCTCAGGTGTTGTCTTCTTTCATTAGGAACCTTTTTTCATCACAAAAACACAACAAACCACCTTAGCCCCTTATCAGTCGCTTGAAAAAAAAGTGGCTGGAACTCAGCGGGTTCTTACAATATACCAATACTAGGGAAAGAAATGGTTTCCCTCCACCAAACTCCAAATACATGCAGTCACAAGCAGAGTATGTCGAGCTTCTTACGCATTTTACTTCGTAGGAATTAGGAAAAGAAACGGTCTCCCTCCACCAAACTCGAAATACATTCGGTCACAAGTAAGTAGAGTATGTCGAGCTTCTTACGCTTAATACTTCGTGGGAATCAAGACAAGCATGTATCTGGAAAGCATTCGCTGTTCTTCTCAACACGCTTGCTTGCTGTTTTCTTAGTAAAAGATGCAAGACGATCCTGGCTCAGAACATATACGTAATCGAGCTCCGTTGCACCGCGCTACTCGCACAAGTGATATAGCTCCTGCCATCTTTGAATACGGCATGAAACGGCTCCAGACCTCTCCTCGTCGCCTCCGAGAATGGTGCAAACACATCTTTTCTCATTAAGTATGCTTTAAGGAAAACAATAAAACACTGGACTTGCCCCGCGAGCGAGGCTGACCTTGACTCGGTTATGGTTTTGCTCCACGAGAGAAGAGTTGGTACCGCCAGTAATCGAAGCAGTTGAAAGCTCATTTACCAGGTTCCCCAGTGTCGCCTGAATGGTCCTGGTATTCTTTTTGTATAAGGGAACCCCAAAAGTAATAAGGCAAGACCGCACTATTGGGGAACTAACTTTACAGGTAATGATATGAAATATCGGAGCTTGTCAGCTTCTTTAGTTTGTGAGGTAATATAAAATACAAGAAATGCTTCTTCTTGTTCAAGCAACAGGCAAGAATTTAAACGGTTAGCAATATCTTACCTCGATGCAGAAACAAGAACTCGACAGTATCTAAACATGATGTACAGTTCAACGAACATGTGCATTCGCATCCAACGTTCTAAACCATCCACAAACACAGGCAGGTTTCAAAATTGTAAAGTACAGCTGTTCTTCCATAGCAAAGGTGATCTTAACACCAGCTATGACTTTGTTCAATGAAAGAAGCAAGAGCACAGTTGGGAACTGAAGCAATCGAAGGCTCACGTATGAGTAGGTGGTACGGCTGTTCTTCTATTACTTTCGCATTTCAGGCTTCAGGAATCTTGCGAAATTCGAGCCTGGCAATGTTTTCGCATCCGAAGTTGCCAAAACATCGCCAGGCTCGAATTTCCCCAAAGTTTGCAAAGGCTGAAATGCGAAAACCTCGCCAGGCTCCAGTTTCCCCAAAATTCTCAACATCCTGGCATCTATGGGCGCCGTCAGAGTTCAGCTGTATGAATTTTGGGGAAATTGGTGCCTGGCGGTGTTTTCGCATCCGAGGTTGCCAAAACATCGCCAGGCTCCAATTTCCCCAAAATCACCAAAATCCTGGCATCTATGAGGCGTGCGGGACCATAGTTGCTCAGGGTTTGGGATTTTTGGGGAAACTGGAGCCTGGCGATGTTTTCGCACTTCCAGCTTTGCAAACTTTGGGGAAATTGGTGCCAGGGCGATGTTTTCGCATCCGAGGTTGCCAAAACATCGCCAGGCGCGAATTTCCCCAAACTTTGTGGAGGCTGGAAGTGCCAAACCCTCGCCAGGCTCCAATTTCACCAAAATCACCAAAAATTCTGGCAATGAGGCGTGCGGGGCCGGAAATTGGAGCCTGGCGATGTTTTTTCGCACTTCCAGCTTTGCAAACTTTGGGGAAATTGGTGCCTGGCGGTGTTTTCGCATCCCAGGTTGCCCACCTCACATGATCCACTGCTTGCAAGAAGCAGCTTCGGGTGGATCATGGTTCGGGGGCGTGAGCATACGTATATATGTAGGTATGTATGTCTGTATGTCTGTATGTCAATGTCTGTATGTCTGTCTGTATGTATGCATGCATGTATGTATGTACGTATATAGTTTCTCCCAAGCCCGAAGCCCAAATCGAAAGCCACCACCGAGGATCCCAACCAGGGCCTCGTTCCGTCCTCAGCGTGCCGCCTCGAACGGACACTCCCCATAAGCCCCGAAGCATCTGATTTAGTACATCACTTTTCAACAGTTTTGGGTTTGGTTTTGGAGTTGGAGGTTTTGGGATCTGTCTGGCTCTAGGGTCAGGGGTTAAAGCTTCAAATGCTTTCTTTGTTGATTTCATGACCAGTCCCTAAAGGGTCTAGGGTTTGGGGTTTCTACCTGCTATCATTTCCACTGTTGCCATTGTCGCCAGCATTGCTGTTGTTCTTGTTAGTGCTGCCTCATTAACTGAAAGCCTCTGTGGGCTCTACAGTCCTTGACCCTTGCCCGTGCGCGCCCCAACTTCCAAAGTGTTGTGCACTAGACCTGAGAACCCCTGACAACTCTTCCAAAAAGGAGGAGGTTCATTCTAGCTTTTGACTCCAGCTGACGATTTCTTGAGGAAGTTTAGATTCTACTGCTAGGATGCAGTGCCACGTCGTACGCAGGGAGGAACGCGAGATCCGGCAGTACAGTACTGAAAGTATCCCGTGTGCCCCTCCCATTTGGGTTTCCATCGACGTGGGCTGGATTCAAACTTAATTCTACACTTTGGAAGGTCTGGACGTGGCCTCACCGGAAGTTGCGATGTGAAGCTCTGAAAGTCAATAAATGCTTGTCAGGTATCGGGTTTCAGGATATGGTGCTTACAGGGTGTTGGTTCGAAGCAAGCTCGCTTCAGGTGGCGCCCTACATTTCGTCTTCGGTGCAGGCAGAGCGATCTTCTTTGCATGTGGACCCCTAACTCTAAGCTGGCAAGCCCCCCTAGACGAAACCCAGACCTGAACCATTGACTTTTCAGGGTTGGGGTTGTTTTCAAGAACTGTGCGGATATCGCAAGATGAGTCAACGGACCAAACAGAAATCAGCCCAACAGCTGAAACTTTTATTTCCCCCTCGCAAAGTCTGTGTAGAGCCAGGCTGCAATGAAATTCTTGGAATGCAGGCGACTTTGCAACATGCTTGGCAACCCCAAAACACGCTTTAACATGAAGCCGAATAAGAGCCCGTGTCAGACCCCGCCCTAAGAGCCCCCAAACCCCAAACCCTTCTGAACACATGTAAGCCTTGGTTCCCCTGAATAGTGCTGCAAATACTGGTAACAGTAACATCACAATAACGAAAACAGTCGTCGTCGTCGTAGTCTTCGTCGACGTCGTCGTAGTCGTAGTCGTCGTCGTAGTAGTAGCAACAATCACAATAACTACAACAGTACTAACAACAGCTTGATTTTAAATGACAACAACAAAGAAAATCTTAATCATAGTCATAGTCACACTCATAGTCAGAGAAATACCAATAGAATGCTAATGGCAATAGCAACAAGACTGTGAATAGCACTCATAGTCATGATTATTCTCTAGAAATAGTAACCGACAATAATGGTGACAGTGATACAGTAGTGTTCTGCTCCAGGTGTCTGCTACCCCAACCCCAAGCCTCGGCGCGTGTGGCAACAGCCTGGAGGAGCCCACGTCGTCTGGCGCCCAAACTCGGGTGGATTGAGATGAAATTCCGAGGGTTTGAAATAGACGATGGTAATGGTAATATCATGGGATGTAGTAGGGTTCTTTGAATCGCTTGTGTGATGAAGTCTTGGAGGGTTTTTGCGCTGGATTTGAGACATAGTTTTTGGGTGTTTCGGATTGTACCCAAACCCTCATCGCCCCGCCCGGGGACACACCTCCTTGCCTAAAGCATCCTTCCTTATGTATAAGCCAAGGCAAGCCTCTGCGAGCGAGACGCCTGGAGCTTGGCTTTGTGTGTCCGTAGGGCACAGGCACAAAAAGGTTTTAGTGGCTGTTGGCTTTCCAGGGGTAAGATTTCAATGGGGTTCTACATTCAGACTGGGGGAACTGTTAAGCATGCTCGGTCTAGCCCTCGATTCCGAGATTCGTCAATGAGCCTCGCCTTTAAAGACCGATAAGAAAGTGGTAGGAACCCTAACTTTGAAATAAGTGATCTCTGCAGCTTGAACACAAGCCATGACGCTAAACCCCGCCCAAAACCCCAAACCCTAAACCCTGGACCGTGGAGCCCTGAACCCTGAAGCCAAGCTCCAAAAGAAGACGCCAAGCTTTGGAGGCGCTACGTACGTCGTGGCATACTGTGGCAAAGTGGTCTGATACGCAATGTAGCGGCGTATTTCATATGTTTTCAATCACCATTGTATGGTCATAAACCCCGACGAAGCCCTACAGTATATAAGAAGGGTGCAAGAAAGCCACCCGAAAATCCTGGCAGATGGCCCAGGCCCATCCCCCGGGCGAAGCTCGCAGCGCTGGATGTCCAGTCCCCTGGCCGAGTAGAAGCTGGGGAGAAAAGGGGGGGTGGGGGGTGGGCTTACCTTTGGTTAGTAGAGAAGGGAGGAATGGGGTACAATTATTATTACTATTACCACCAGTCTTCCATTCCCTACTAACCAAAGGCAAGGTGGGGAGGTTGGGACCACGCGTGAGATCGTTGTCGTTCTTGTCGTTGTCCTCGGTGGTGGTGGTGGTGGTGGTGGTGGTGGTGGTGGCGACGTTGGTGCTGTTGTCGGTGTTGCTGGTGAAGAAGAAGATGGGGATCATTTGGCAATGCTGTTGATTGCTATGTTGATGATGCATTAGTCGGTCGTGCCGAATGGAATCACATCTTGATGCGGAGCAGGCTTCTGGAGTGCGTGCAGCGGCACGAGACGCAGAAGGCCAACCGAACGGTACCCACTGTGAGGATTCGGGTGAGAGCATGCAAGAATCTATTCCGGCCGGTTCGATGGTGCTGCGCTCTTGGCACATTGCCGCTCCTCTACTATCCCTGCTTTTTTGCAGCCCTATAGATTCTTTCTGGAACCCTGTTTTGCAACCCCTGCACGGCCGTCAAAAAGCCCTCACGGTTTTGGTTGCAAGGCTCCTTTGCTTTGGGGTCTTTGAGGTGGAGGGCTTGGTGAACAGAGCTCTTCAGGCTTGCCGAGACTCGGGTTCCAAAGTTCAGGCTTGCTCTGAAAATACATCTGGGTAGTTGTCAAAATTACGGTCGCTTTTTGGGTCCTCATATAATACCGCACCTAATATTTAGGGTACCCAAAAAGGGTACACCCATCTTTTGGTTCTAAAGACATCTCGGCCTCAGTGAGCCGCAGGGCCTCAAAGCCGCCGGTTCTCGACGTTTGGTAGTTATTAAGGCCCCTATATTATTATAGAACCCTATGATAGACCCTTTTCGAATCCGATTATAGGATCCCTTAAAAGGAACCCTATAATTATTAAGGCGATCCACTCTGCCCTGCCAACCCTGGGACAGCCCAGCCGAGCCTGAAGACATGCTGGACCGGCAGCTACAAACCACGATTCCCTCATATGGGAGTTTCCAAAAATAGGGGTACCTTATTTTGGGACCCATATAATAAGGATCCTCTAATTTAGGGTACTATACTAGGGTCCCCTATTTTCGGAAACTCCCATATGGCAACATCTTGTCCCTACTTTATGATGTAGGTTGTGTTGACAGCACGCGAGCTTCCCAATCCGAAGTAGCACCCGAAAAGGTGAAGGCCCTGCTAAAACAACGAGCGGACGTCAGCGGCTTAATCGGAATGCTGAAACATGTTGGAAATCCGGGAATTTCGGGGATGATCGATGCCCACGGAGAGGAAGCGAGGAGCGCCTTCTTCTGCATCATCGGTAGGGGCTTTAGTGAGCAGCAGTCTAACAATCACGAGAAACTCCATCCAAAACCTGAAATCCGCCACCAAGTCCCAAACCCTAATCCCACATCCTACAAGATTGCCCTTTCTTCCGCTGTGTTCACCGTTGCAAACAAAACACTTTGACGCTCACGAGTCTCGAACGCCAATGTACAATTCGTGGAATTGGTTTAAGGATTAAGGGCTTAACAGCTGGGGGTTTCAGGTGTCTGTGAGGTACCCATCACGGAAGGACTTCGTTACCAGTACAAAATCTATTCACAATCTTTCTGGACTGGAAAAGCA
The DNA here is from genome assembly GCA_905221615.1 of Symbiodinium sp. CCMP2592. Lineage (NCBI taxonomy): Eukaryota > Dinophyceae > Suessiales > Symbiodiniaceae > Symbiodinium > Symbiodinium sp. CCMP2592. The sequence continues at coordinate 745,226 of CAJNDT010001502.1, forward strand.
GCTTAGGCGAGCGCATGGCTTTGTTTTCCCACACTAAACCGAATCAGCAAAAGCAATCAAGGGGAACTCGTTGCTGGGGTCCTTGGATTATCAGTCGGCATATACTCACGGTATCCAATGCTTGCAACCCTACTTGTAGCCCACGAGGGTTCGGAGCTTCACCAAGGCCCGAAGCTTTGGGAGTTTGGGGTCTTAGGGTGTAGGGGGCCCGAAACCCTAGCACAAAGGCGTACTGGACAATGCCAGAAACCTCGACACTTTCTCTAACCTCATGGGGGTTTCGTAGGACTTCGGCTTGATTCAGGCAGTTCAATATATGGGATTCCAGTCCCATTCAGAAGAGCTTCATGGAACCCTGATGAAGCCTCTACAAAGCTACACCAAACTTTCAAAACCGTGGACCCCGCACACGGCCCTTGCCAAACGTATCTTTGGAGACGCCCATGTGCAGAGGTTAACTTCCAGGAGGGGACGCCCTATCTCCGGTCACCCTTGCACTTGGCTGCTGGAAGCCTGGCCGTTCGGTTTGGGGGTCAGGGCCGGTTAGGAGTTGCAAAGGTGGAGGAAGGCGTTTCTGAGCAATAAGTAGACAACATAAAGTTGGAACATCGAGAAGGTATGAGATGCGCTGCCTTTCCCAGCGTTGGAGGCTTCTGGAGTAATGTAGGGCATTCTAGGGATTCAGGGTTTAGAGGGTGTATTTAAATTGCGCGCAGAAACCCAAAGCTCGAACCCCTGTATAACCCTAAACCCCTTCCTAGCATTCTGCGTTCCGGTAAAGGCCTTCAAGAACGCACCAAAATCCACAGAACTCGAAACCTTCAACCCCTAGGCCCTAAGCAACAACTCGAACTTGTATGTTCTTTGAGGATTTTGGACTTAGGTTTTTTTTCCATAATATCCCCCAACCCTACTGTATCTGTTGAGGTTTCCTTTCTACAACCCAAATGTCCCGAAACCTGAAGTTTCCTTCGAAACCCGAGGTTGAGAACGGCGGCACAGTCGACGAAGTTGGATACCTCCTGCAGGCATCCGCCGGAGGGTTCTCTCCATTCGGATCCTGGCGGTCCCGGGATCCACCAAGGCACTGTTGAAGATGCTTGAACTTTTGAGCGTTTTCTCCTGAAACCTCCTGCAAGGGTCTGGGCTCTGGTGTAGTAGTACCAGAAGTAGGAGCCCTGCATGTACCCTCGAACCTCCGACCGCAGAACCCTACCATTGTCTTTGAGCCGGATCGAAACTTCTAAGTCCGCTTATAGCTTAGCACATGCTGCAGCTTGCAGATATGTGACTGGCTCGCGAGAGAATGTGCAATTGAGGCCCAGTAACGGAGATTTCAAAGTCTTGCTGTCAGTAGTCCTGCATTCCTACATGTCGCATTATGTGATTCGTATGGTGATCTTGGTTGTTGTCAGCGACCAACATGCATGTAGCAGAACAACAGCGACTCCTGTTTTGTGGGGTTGCTTATGAGCATGAGCTGTGGTACTGCTGTGGTTGTCGTACCACTGGTCACATTCGTCTTCCAATTGGCACCAGCACTGTCGTTCATACTGCTTGCAGTGCTAGTACTGGAGTTTTCTTGTATTTGAGCGTTGTTCTTGCAATCCACCCTGTGGTTTAAGTTTCAGAATGCCTGATATTGTATACGTACATGATGGGCAAGGGGTTTTGGACTCCGGGAACGATGTGCTCGGAGTCCGGCTCGGAGTGTGGACGCCGTTTCAGGAGCCACTCCCCCTTCCGGTCTCACTTTTTCCCGCAAGTTCTGTGACCTTGGTGCCATGGTCTTCCGAGTCTGGAGTATTGCAGGGAGACTATGTCATAGTTGTGTAACATTTTTCCATTTTTTTGGGGTACTTAAGCCCAAGAAGGAACAGAAACTATGATTTTCATACTATCCCAACCACGGACCAGGAAAGAGCTTGCTGCCATGAGCCCACCGGAGTTGAAGGACGTGAGAACTCTGAAGTGCCAGCTGCGTAGACCGACTGGTTACTGCCGATCTGGTAAAACAGCACACATACTGCATAGAACCTGGGGACCCGGGGTGTGTCCGTGGGTAGAAGGTAGTATGTCGTAAGAAGAGTAAAAGTGGGAGCACTCGCGGCACTAGCAGAGGGAGGAGGAGCAGGAGGGGGAGGAAGTAGCAGGAGCAATGAGACTAGAAGTGAATCAAAGGTTCAAAGACTTTTCAGAGATCGAGTTTTTTTCTGATAGTCCGAGGGAAGGCAACCAGGGGCACAGGGTCAAGATGTCGGGAGCTAGGACCGTTTGAGGTCGACTGCATGGATATCCCCTTTGCCTTCAGCAGCTTCTACACAACGGCCATGCTTTGGAGGACGCTGCCAAACTGGATGAGACTATGACCCTGCAGTTGGTGATATTGCCCGTCTGTGATACTGCGAAAGCCCATGCAAATATGGATGAAGTTGCAGACGAGCTGGTTGAGTATGCTGCCGGGGTCCCCAATGTAGAGACTCTGCGCTTGCTATTGGAGGCCGGTGTTGACAAGGACATTGTTGACGGCCGCGGAGGCACTGCTTTGATTTCAGCATCTGCCCAAGGCCACAGCGAGATAGTGCGATTGCTATTGGCGGCCGGCGCAGACAAGAGCAGGGTGGATAGGTACGGCTGGACAGCCTTAGTTCATGCCTCTGAGGCAGGCCATCTAGAGACCGTCGAAGAGCTGCTCGCACAGACTGCGAGCACTGACTCCAGTGGAGCTGCCCTGGCCCTGATTCGTGCATGCGAGAAAGGCCACATAGTGATTGCACGCAGGCTTGTGGCGGCTTGTGGTAGCAATGGCGCTGCTTCCTTTAGCCAAGGAGGTGCCAGTGCCCTGGTTCCTGCAGCCGACAATGGCCACCTGGAGATCGTGAAGCTGCTTTTGGAAAGCGGATTTGACGTTGACGCTACTGACGAGGATGACTACACAGCATTGAGTTGCGCATCAGACAGAGGCCACACTGAAATTGCCCATATGCTGCTGCAAGCCCGTGCAGACCCCCATGTCTTGAACCACTTCGGGCGTACGGCCCTTATATGCGCTTCTGATCGGGGGAATGTTGAAAGTGCCGAGCTGCTGCTACAAGCAAGGGTCAATGTGAACGTTGCGGACATCAATGGAGACACTGCTCTCATTCGTGCATCTGAGCAAGGCCATGTCCAGACCGTCCGTTTGCTCTTGGGAGCTGGTGTTAGTACAAATATTTCGAATAGCTTCCATCGCACGTCTCTTCACTACGCATCTGAAAACGGCGATGCTGAGACTGTCCGTTTGCTGTTAGAGGCGAGGGCCGACCCGGGCGCTGCCCTGGTTGTTGCGTGTCATGGGGGACACCTTGAGATTGCTCGGATGCTGCTTCACGCAGGGGCTGACAGGGAGCTTGTGCACTGTGAGTACACAGCTCTCTCCAAGGCAGCTTCGAAAGGTCATGTGCAAATTGTCCGTTTGCTGCTGGATGCTGCTGCCGACACGAATACTCTTGACCCATCTGGCGAGACGGCCCTCATGGAGGCCTCCTGCAAGGGCCACGGGGAGCTTGTGAGGCTGCTCTTAGAGGCGAGAGCTGACAAGGACATCGTATCCAACTCCGGGGATACTGCTCTGTCTTGTGCATCCGCCAAGAACACTGAGATTCTGCGCCTGCTGTCATCTGGTGCCACGGAAAAAATAGCTCTCAATGGTGCGTGTCAGGGCCCTGCGCCCGTTTCAGCCGTGCCTGGAAAACCCCGAGACTGGTCGAACCCAGAATCGCGCACACCGGACTTGCGAACCTTGAATCAACTCTTATGCCCTAATCTCTCAAGGTGCGGCAAGGATGAGCCGTTCAGCTGAGTTACCGATAATTATCCATAAGGATGCATGAACGCTTGCGAGGCACGGCCTACTGGCAGGGCTTAGATTACAAGAGGAGGTCTCTGGTTTAGTTAGGTTGAGGGTTACCGACTGCCGAATTGGATTGAAAGGTTCTGGTTTTCGCATCGCATGATGGTCTCGTGTTCCCATATCTTCCTGGCCCCATAATTTTGAGATACTTAACTTAAATGGGCATATCTAAACTCCGTTGGGCTTCAAATTTCAAATCCTTAAACCCACAGCTTTGAGCTTCACAATAGCCTTACAGCCACAAAACCCTAGAACGAAGCCCTAACGCAAAATGCCGTGAGCACACATGCAGATTCAAAGATGCGTAGGCTGCGGCAAACGTCAATGCCGTCATGGCTCACGGAAAGACGCCCCTGCATGTGGCAATCCAGCAGTGCCCAGGGACAAAGGGTTTAAGGCATCAGGTGCTGGAGCTTCAGGCTTTCGCGGCAAGGTTTGATGATGGAAGTTTAGGGTTTGTAGAACGGCCGGGTCGTTGGGACATCGGGATTTTCGGTTCAGGTTTTAGGATACAGATCCATCCGATACTGCCCAAGTCAACGCAATGTCTAGGGTCGTCCGTCCCTAACGCCTGATCACAGGCCTGGAGTATAAAACCCGAACATGCCGCGAACCTGTAGTTAATCTATGATCGCTCGGTTCCATCCCCATAGGAAAGCAATTTGGAACAGCAGAGTCGCCACATCGTTGTCGTCGGCGTTGCCATGGTTGCTGGTGGCCACGGTCGTGACAGTCATCGTCATCGTAGCCATCATCATCACTATCATCATCATCATCATCATCATCATCATGGTCATCATCATCAGCATCATCAGGATCCTCAGCATCGTCGCCACCGTCATCATCAGCACCATAACCATCGCCGCCATCACCGCCCCCTCCTCCTCCTCCTCCTCCTCCTCCTTGTCGTCTTCTTCCTCATCATTATCCTTTGCCGGTTGCTTTCTACCCCGGGCTTCTGAAGATGCCGCTTGCTCTGGTTTAAGGCTGAAGGCTTTTGCGGTGTTAAGGATCGAGGTTCCTGTGCAACAGGGTCCAGCGGATAACGACCCGGCTCCTTGTCTTGTTATGTTTGGCGGCTTAGGATATAATTTAGTCTAACTATCAAGGGACTGCAGGGGATATTGTTGGGTTCCAGGAGTTGGAGGGTTTCTGCTGCCGCCTGGTGGGGGCTCAGCAGTTTCATGTGGCTGGCATGGACTTGGGAGAGGTACCGGCGCATTCCGACTGTCGCCATTGGCATGCTGCCTCCTGCCTGAAACGTCATGCGCTATGCGAGAGCCGGATGACTAGATCCCGAAGCCTGGCTTTTAACGCTGAACCTTAAAACACAAGACTGCGCGACTCCAAGTTTGGGTCGTTTGACCAAGAGGTTCATCCGAGAAGGCCTTTGTCGTCCGGTGTGTTGAACGCTTTCAGCATGTGGGATCCTTATTATAATCCTAGTATAATGGGCCCCAAAAGCTTATTCTAGTCATTTAAGCCCTTATATTATAGTATATACCCTTATAGATCCCTTATGGTAGCCTTCAGAGACCCTTTGAAAGGAACCCTAATTATTAAGGTTATCTAGGATCCTATATTATGGTGGGCGTAGAAATCCCCCAGCAGATCAACAAGATCCAGAGCTGAATCGCAGGAACACTGCTCCGTTAGCCCCAAAAAAGTGGCCTTAATTTTTGGGGCTCCTTATTGCACTTATAGTATAATGTACCTCAAAGGCCCCTATATTTACCTAATCGAAGCTGTGCCTTTTAAGTTCATGTTGGGCTTTGCTTGGGGGTTAGTAGGGTTTTTGGATGCTCTCCCGCCGATCCACAAGGCTCTGTTCAGGCTTCAGGCCCTGCGCTCCAGGCACACCCAAGGCTTCCGAGGCAATCGCCCAGGGCCCCAAACCCTAATCCAAAAGCGAGAACGGCCCGAACCCGAACCCCCCAAAACTCCTAAACCTCAGCTCAACTTGGCATTCCGACTCCTAACGGGCGGGAGGAAAAGAGGGTTCAAAAAACACAAAGAACTCCTGAACCGGAGGCCTTTAGTGTTGTCCACAAAACCCAACACTCGAGATTGAAAGGCTTTGCAGCAAAGCAAACCCAGAGGCCAAAGATACCAGGCCTGAGAGTAGGGTTGGGGGGGTTGAAGGCTTTAGGATTTACAACTTAGGGTTTGGGGTTTAGGGTGTAAGTTGAGGGTTTAGGGGTTTGGGGTTTTGGCTTTGGGACCGAGGGCTTGGGGTAAGGGTTTACAGGAATCCGTTACGCAAACTGTTTTTCCTTGTTTAATGTAGGTGCGTCCTGGCTAGGCGGAAGGATTCCGATGTTGAGAGCAGGCACCCCCCCAGAGTTCGGGACTGCAGAAAGACCCGCACCAAGCTCCACACAAGACCTAGAGCTCTTAAAGCCGTGTTTTTGCGTGTGCCTTTCATGACGGTTTTGGTACGGCCGGAGTCAGAGGAACCTCTTCTTGCAGACTCAGCCGGAGCTTCGAACCCTTCTTTCGGATCTCTTTGGTACTCTTCCTGCCGTGTGGCACAACTCCGATGTCCAGACTTCGGCTTTTGGCTTCTTGTGGTCCTTGGCCTCTGCTTTTGAAGGCCGAGCCTCTTAAAGCGCATATATAGGGGTCTTAATAAGTTCCTGTACTATTTGAGGGCTCCTTGTCATAATTCGAGTCATAGTGGGCTCCAAAACCCTATTCTAATTATTTAGGCCCAAACATCCTTAGATCCTCTATAGCACCCTTATAGTATCCCTTAACGGAAGCATTGAAAGGAGCCCTACTCTACTTCTTAAGGCCGCTACTATTATAGGCATAGGTATTATTACTACTAATACTAGATGATTATTACTACTATTAGTAGTAGTACTACGACCGTTAAGGCCCCTGTGTTAAACGTGCAGATGCAGCTCTTCGACTTGAAGCCCCAGGCCCAAGAGCTGAGAGAAGACCTCAGAAACCATGTTCCAAAGGACTGTCTAACAGTGTTGTAACGAATACAGAAAAACATATACATAGACATAGACATATACATAGGCATACATATATATATGTATATATATATATATATAATGCTGTACTAGACACATACATACACAAGAACTGTGTTACATTGTCTATCTCTTCAGCCCCACAGCGAACCAGCCGTGTCAGTTCGCGAACGCCGATGGACCTCATCAAGCAGGTCTTTGCTCAGCCGGGCGCCCATTTTGCTTTGCTGGCAGAGCTTTCAGTTTACGGGGGCTTCGTGGCTTCAATGCTTAAGGCTTCGGAGTTCAGGGTGAGTAATTTAGGCAGAACTCCACCCCCCCCCCAATTATTCCAAGAAGAAATGTTAAATGTTAAGTAGGGTGTTGAATGCCTTAAGCCTGGACCAGGCTCTCTGCAAGGGGCCCCGACAACCAGCCGCTGCTCTCCCCGGCAGACAGCACAAAGGCGGGTGCCACGAGTGGAGTTCATGATGCAGCCAATATAGGGGCCTTAATCATTAGAATATTGCTTGGGCAAACGTTATTGCTGTTATAATACGGAACTACGGATTAACATTGCAGACCGTTTCAGCCCCTCAGTTACGGCAGGCCCTACACACAAACTTGAGCCTTGAGCGCCTTGAAGACAGCCCTGGAAACTTTAAACTCTCACACCCAACACCCCAAAGTCTCGGTGGAAAGATCCACTCCGAATGAATTCGGGCTTCGGCTTGGTGATAGACACCAAAGAAGAGCCACGCAACTGCCACAACTGCTGACCACGACGACGAATACTACCTTCCCCTCGATGCAAAACCCTATAAATGCTAAACCCTACTCTTGCCGCGAGAGCGAGGGGATTCTTCGAGACCTGAACTCTCGCGCAGGCGCGGCAGCTGCTGTCCTTGGTCATGGACCAAAGGATGGTGGCTTTCAACCTTGAGAGTCAGGCGCAGCGTGAGTGTGGAGTCTCCATCAAGAGGGCTGAAGGCTCGAGCTTTGGAGTTTTGGCGGTTCTCAGGTTGGTGGAGAGGGTCGGGATTGGGGGATTGGATATTGGGATACTCGGGGCTCATCTGAAGGTCGGGGTCAGCTGCAGATCCCCTTTACTGCTCTCCATGGCTTCGTACACAGCTGAGAAACCTGGATCCCAAAAACCCCGGAGCTCGGCACAACAGTTCTGCAACAACTTTCGCCACCCGAGCGCCTTGAATCCCAGAGGGGGCCCTAATATAGAGAACTGAATAACTAGTTAGGGTTCCTAATCTTAGATATAGCCTAGTGTACCTAAAGAACCTATTCCAATCATCCAGGCCCTGCCTTAGGTCTTCTCCCCAGACACAAACTCTTTGAGTATTTAACCTGCTTGGCAGGAAGTGCAGGGTGTGCACTTCGCGGACCGCCCCGGGCTCTTCTCGAGAGAGTTGTGCTGGAACTGTGGCATATTTGTGTGCTGTTGAACCGGATGAGCTCAGTATTTGCAATGCAATCTGAAAAAGCAGCTAATTGTTGATGTATGTATACGGAGACTACGGATGTATGCCTCTGCCTATATGCCTTTACCATGTCAAGATATACTCGCACACGTGTCCGTGTGCATGTATCATGCGCACTCACAGGGGGGATTGCTGGTTTGTTGCAAGGGAAGTTTTCAGGTTGGGCTTCTCGGTTAAGTTGCTGATTCAAGTCAACTGGTGTGTGGTTTCGGAGTAATCCATTCAGTGTCAGACTAGGAATTCAGAAGTTAGGGGGCTTCAGTTCTTTTTGTTTTTTTTCCGTTTGGGTGTGTAGGGGTTTGGGGGTGAGGGTGTAGAGTTTGGGGGCTGTGGCTTGGGCTTGAGTGTCAGGGTGTAGTTCGAATGTTTGGGTTCACGAAGCTGTTCACCCCCACTGCAAGCTTGAATCCTTCGTTCCTTAGACCTGCAGTTGGCGTTCAATGAAAGCGGCATGTTACATATCGGTTGATCCCATGTAGGTGACCTCGGCAGGGCGAAAAGCCATGGAAGCTTCTGACCTTTACTACTATTCACACTTTCCTGACGATGATTCTAACATTGCTCTCACACTGGTACGTATACATGGAGATGAGTTGACGTTTCCCGTTGAGGTTTGAGGGCTTCCCTCATCTCGAGGTAAAGCTGCCAGTAGCAATAGAACATAATTCATGGAGTGTTACTGTAACTTGAGTATTGGAATTAGCCTGAGTATTGGTACGACTGTCCAGGGTTCTAAAGATCTACGAAACAGACAAAGTTGCAGAAGTGTGGCAGGACGTGGAAGGCGATAAGATCGTGTTTGACACCAAGTCCGGCGTCGGACTGTGCCCTCCGCCACCATGGACCAAACCCGAAAATAGTACCCTAAAGAGCAGGAGCCTTATTATAAGGACCCCAGAATAAGGTACTCCTAATCTCATGTGCAATGTAAGCCGAAGCGTCAGAATGTGTTTCTGTGTGCGGGGTTGCAGAGGATGGAGATATTATGTCAGCATCGACGGATTTGCCGTTGCTGCTCCTTGCCCTCTCCTCCTTCCCTTCTGTCTGATCCCTCCACTGTTTTTCATCCTCTGCGAGCACGCTGGCGCTGACACTGCTACTCACCGCTTTTAGTCGTGACAATGACAACGATTACAGAACACGGTCGCCAATTGTGGTCTGTACCATTTACTTCACTGCTGCTGCTGCTGCTGCCGCTGCTACTGCTGCTGCTACTGCTACTGCTACTGCTACTGCTACTGCTACTGCTACTGCTACTGCTACTGCTACTGCTACTGCAACTACCACTTCTACCACTACTACTACTACTACTACTACTACTACTACTACTACTACTACTACTGCTACTACTGCTACTACTGCTACTACTGCTACTACTACTGCTGCTACTGCTGCTGCTGCTGCTACTGCTACTGCTACTGCTACTGCTACTGCTGCTGCTGCTGCTACTGCTACTGCTACTGCTACTGCTACTGCTACTGCTACTGCTACTGCTACTGCTACTGCTACTGCTACTGCTACTGCTACTGCTACTGCTACTGCTACTGCTACTGCTGCTGCTGCTGCTGCTACTGCTACTGCTACTGCTACTGCTACTGCTACTACTGCTACTACTACTACTACTACTACTACTACTACTACTACTACTACTACTACTACTACTACTACTACTACTACTACTACTACTACGACTACTACTACTACTACTACCACTACTATTATTATTGTTACTACCACTACTACTACTACTACTACTACTACTATTACTACTATTACTATTACTACTACTACTACTACCACTACTACTGCTACTACTACTACTACTACTACTACTACTACTAATACTACTACTACTACTACTACTACTACTACCACTACTACTACTACTAATATACTACTGCTACTGCTACTGCTACTACTACTTCTACTACTACTACTACTACTTTTACTACTACTACTACTACTGCTACTACTACTACTACTACTACGACTACAGTACCAGCACTACCACTACTACTACTACTACTACTATTATTATTGTTACTACCACTACTACTACTACTACTACCACTACTACCACTACTACTACTACTACTACTACTACTAATACTACTACTACGACTACTACTACTACTACTACTACTACTACTACTACTACTACTTCTACTACTACTACTAATACTACTACTACTATATACTACTACTACCACTACTACTACTACTACTACTGCTACTACTACCACTACTACGACTACGACTACGACTACGACTAGTACTACTACGACTACGACTACGACTACGACTACGACGGGTCCGATGGCGACTGCCGCCGCTACCATGCCAAGACGACCACTCTGCTTCCCCGTTGTTATGGAGACCACCTCAGGCAATCTGCAGCTTGCGCCGAGAGTGTTCATTTGCATGCTGGAAGAGCCGTCTGCCATTTGCAGGTGGCACATAGTGCCGTTTCGGATGGCCTAGGATCTACCATTTCATCCCAGGAGGAGGATTAAGAGGTTTCAGGGTTGATACTTCGTCACGCTCCGATCCGTCAGCTCTCACAATCCGAGATGCCAGGTACAGCATCAAGGCACAGCGCACGCTGTTTTTCAAGACGCCGGGCAGCATGATCGCGTTGTTGGTAACCCACGGCTCAAGTCCAAGGCCAAAAGTCATCGAGAGAAGAACGTCGTCCTTTTCTGTTCCCAACCCGCTTTGCCCGATGGCCTTGAGACCTCCATCCGCAAGAGGTCGAACGAGGCCGTTGAAGAGCTGCTTCACCTTGGGAATTTACCGAAATTTCAGAAACACCGGGAGCTTTTGCAGTTCGGAGTTCAGTGTAATGTGGCAAAGCCTGGGCGTGCACTCTCAACTCCAAGCCTTGGCGGCATCACCAGGACAACTAGTTTGAACTATGAAAGCTGTAAAGTTCTAAGACCCGTGCAGAACCGAAGCTTCTTCCCAATCGCATTGAACTAGAAATATCTGCAACCCTCTATCCGTCCCCGCCCCCGCCTCTAAAGTACGGACCAACTCTTCATTCAACGCCACCATAGTGAACAGGAGTATCGTTTTGTTTTGATCGGTTACTGTTTTCTCTGATGCTGTCATTTTCCGAGACAGCTCAAGCGTTGATGTTGCGAGTTCTTGCTTCCCGCCTCAGCGTGATAGTTGGTGTTGATGGCTAAGTGTGGAGATCTCATGAAATCGGAAAGGAAAGGCTTGTTTTCGGGCTCAAGGCCCAGCACCTCGATGAAGGGGCGTAAGGCAACCTTCCAACCCCACACTGCCAGAAGGTTTCACAAAAGATTGGGAACCGAAAAGTTGAGTATGCGTGTTAGATGATCCGATCTTCCTTAACCTTAGATCGTGCAAGGCGAGGGCCCGAAACCTGCAGCCAGTGCCGAATCCTGCAATCCAGACTTTAGATCCCAGGAACCTCAAGCAGAAGCCTGCCTCGCCATGTTTTGCAGCTGACACGACGACTGTTCTGATAACGACTGTTGTTGTGATGACGGTTGTGATGCTCAGGGGCAGGGATGATGCGGGTGAAGGTGGTGATCATGGTAGCATGTCGTAACACCCCACACATATACAAGTATACAGTAATGCATACATATATACACACGTGTGTACACATGTACAACTACATAAACATAAGCAAATAAATAGGCATGTCTATATCTATCTACATATACATATGTACATGTGTGGTACCCATGTACAAAAACAATACGCAAACTCACGTACAGAAGTACTCATCATGGATAGACACCCTTTCGATGACGGATGACATCGTGGTTTGATGTTTGTATCAAAGGGTTAGCCAGCAACGGCATTGACCTGGATTTAGGGTTTAGGGTTTACCTGCTACCACTAGTACCAGCATATTCATATATGGTTGCATGTGTTTGTACAGCATGTGCATAATCATCGATCTCTTCCGCCATACATATCCAATAGACACAGGTAGATATAGATATAGATATAGACACAGGTATGGACATAGACATAGGCATAAATGTAGATATAGAAATATATATACATGTATAGACATGCATATATATATATATACACACATGTACATATGCACACGAATACATACTTGCATGTATATGTATATGTATACGTACATGCATATGCATATATTTATGTATATGTATGTGTACATGTATATGCTTTTGTTTATGTATATGTATATGTATATGTATATGTATATGTATATGTGTAAGTGTATGCACATACCAAACATATGCACGTTGTTCGACGGTGCGCATACGTAGATTGTAAGATATGCACAAGTTCCCGTGGGCTTGTAATACACCGTGTAGCAAGTCAGCAGTTGTTGATAGTGATGCCTACGTGGAGGATCATGGGAATTAGTAAGTAAGGTTATATACCTTAATTGGGGTTATAAGTATAGTTACCCTAGTTGTAACCCTAGTTACTAAGTCCCATGATTGTAAGTAACCCCTTCTCCGCCTCCCTCTGCCCGAGCGAGCCAGGTATGAGGGAAGTGTTTACAACGTGGCCGTGAATCCCGAAGCAGGTACCGTGGCAGCCAGGATCTTAGCTGTCTGTGCTTCCTAGTAGCTTGCTTTGGGCTGCGGGTGGGGTTTGGGTCTAGCGTACATGCGGTTTTAGGTGATGAGGTGGTATACTTTTGAACGTCATACCTGGAGGTCACGGCTGATAGAAGCCGCAACATGTCTTGTTCTGCAGCACTTAGCATGGTACCAGCAATCCTGCCTGCAGCGACAACTAAGTGGTAGTATCAGTGGTAATCTCAGTGCATCAGAAGAGGGAGAATGGGCCGTTCCTTGTTTTCGATTCGCTGCCCGAAGGTGTTTGGTTTGCGGTCAGGGTCACGTCAGCCCCGGCAGTGAATCGAGTTGACGCCCCATCGAGCTGAAAGCAAGACCCCTAGCCGCCGCTGCGCAGGCGTGCCTGCAATTCTTGCAAGCCGGTGAGGGTGCGACCCAGGCAATGCTCGCTGGTAAATCTTGGAGAAGATCGGGCAGTGGACTGCGTGAGCGGTTCCGCGGCACAGTCCACGTCAATATGATTCCTAGTGTTCTCACTCGAGACCCTACACCCTATGTTTGAGCCGTCCTCGCTGCCATCCCCATGGTTTCGCATCGTCATCATTGTCATTGCCGCCTGCAGGCTACTCCGCAGACCGTGATTGTCATGGTGATATGGCGGGGGACTTACAGACAGCCACAGCTCCTCGCCCCACAACCCCCACACTCACCGTCCAGCTTAACATAGCTTAACCGAACGTCCCAAGGCAGTGTTTTCATATCCACAACTATTCCGAATGCTGCACTCGTGTCTCTACCACACCATACCCTAAAGCCTCACTCTCTCAGCTAGTTCCAAAAACAGGACCTTCACCCACTAACCTGAATCACCCCATAAGGAATCCTTCGGGATTGATTCCTTACGTGTGTCTTTAGTGTGGAAGCTGACCAGACTTGGATCTAGACTGGGGGGTTCGTAGGATTGCAGGGTTTCGACACTGGAGAATACTGCAGACGTGTGAAGGCTGGGATCAAGATTGAAAGGCCCAGCTTTGGTTTCAGGTTCGGGGTTTCTAAATACCTCAAACCTACACCAACACCGAATCCTAAAGGCCGTGAATGTCCTATCTGCCGAACAGTAGCACAGCGGAGCGAGTGTCAAGTTTGACACACCCCTTAAGGCCCAATGGCCATCTGCAGCACGAGGCAGGGCATGGTGAGGAACATGGTGATGATAATCAAGTCATGCCACTGTACACGACTATTCATAGGAGCGAAGAACAGCATAGGAATCTTACCCATCACAGCGACCGTGGGCCCGAATTCCAAGCCATTATTGCCATTCTCTTTATTACGGTGGCTCGGTGCTGCTATACTTGTGTTATTCTACACGTCATGATACAGCGGTTGCAGTGCTTCCAGCCGTCACTCTCAGCCATGCAGCTTCAGTTCGTGCAGCTTCTGTGCTGAGCCTCGCCATACTGGGACAGTCTTCTGAAATGGGCCGCGGAACCTGAGCCCCACCCTCCACTGTTCGGCGTTGTCCTCCCGGCCTAGAACATGATTTGTAAGTCAGGCTTGCAGAATGTTTTTAAAACAACACAGTTCAACTTGTTATACTTCAATCCAGGGCCTCCCAGAATCCTGGCAACACAAGGCAGAAGCTCTAGACCTCAGGCGAATACCATCCAATATCATTGAGGCTAAGCCTGATGATACCTTTGATAGGTGCCTGTTGAAATCCTTGCAGCTCTCAATCGCAAGTTCATGAGCCCCTAAACCCTAAGCCCCTAAACCCTAAAACACTAAACCCCTAAACTCCTAAACCCTTACACCCTAAACCCTAGACCCTAAACCTTGCGTATTGCCGACCTTACCTGCTAGGTGGAAAAAGGCGCTCAAAAAACCCTTCGATGCCAGTTTTGTTCTCGCAGGAGCCGCTGAAGCTGCGTCTTCCTCCCACAACAATAGGCCAGGAGGTTCTCTGATTTTCGTTGTTTGCCGCTGCCGGTTTGCAGGCTATCAAAACTACGACTACTCGCTTGCTACCTTTGTCGCCATGCTATTGTTTTCGCGCCCCGATTTAAATTGATTGTGTCAGGAGTCAGGAGCAGCAGAAGCGGCAGCAGCAGTAGAGCGAGACTTACTAGATAACAAAACTCAAGTACGGGCTTGCGCGCTTCATGCTAGAACGCAGTGTCTACAACACTCAGTGCAAGAAGTTGCCTTAGAATTTGCGCCTTGTGTTCCTGCAGTTCTTCACGCCCTAAACCCTGCATCCAGCGCTGTGAACCTGAATCCAGTTTCTGGTCCCAGTATCGCAACAACATAGAATCTGGATCAATGGGTAACCCGCATCCAACGCCAACAGTTGAGTCGGATGCGACGACGGCGACGGCGGCGACGATGAGATCGACGACGACCTCGACAAAGATGAGAACGACGACGACGACGACGAAGGCAGAATGACGACGACTATTTAGATGACTTTGCAGCAAGGCGGCTAAGCTCATGATTTCTATTCCAGCTTCGAATGAAACACTTGCACCCTCTGCTGCCTTTTTTTTCTTTACCCCTGTTTCGCTACTAGTCCTCTTTCGAGTTGCCACATATCGAGTTAATTACTGCGAACACTGTCCGAGAGTTGGGATGAGTGCATGCAGATGGACATGGTCGACCAACAAATGGAAAAGCAGTTCAGTCAATAGATGAATGAGCAAGCAGGTACACAAACGTATGCTGTGTGTAGAAAAATCATATACACGCAGAGAGGTCTATATGCACATAGGTTTGTAGAGAGACGTACTAGGCTTTTTTCGATTCGCAAACCCAAGCTTGATTCCCATATCCTCAAGTTTGGTACTTCGGGTTCAGGCTGTTAGGCTTAGCTGCAGAAAGCGGGTGCCAAGGTCGAAGTTGTAAGATTAGCTAGGTTCTGCATTTTCGCATGGATGTACATTTTCATCAGTAAGTTCACATATAGTTCTTAACACGTGCTGGTCATAGGTCGGCACAGGCGTGTGTGTGCGTACATCTACAGCATATATATATATATATATATATGTGTACATGCATACATACACACAAGTATGTGCATGAAAGTGCGCCGTTATATTATCTTTTGACACATATGTACACACACATATATACATATATATATATATATATATGTAGGTATAAGTATAGATCTGTGTATACACGTGTACTCAGACACAGGTGTGTGTATGTATATGTATATATGTGTGTACATATACGCACGCAGGTTCCTTTGCTACGTGTATCAGGGCCGGCACGCATGTACCAACATCCTTTATCTATCCTTATCAGGGGCCGACCGAGATCTGCTTCCGCCGATGGCACCGCCGGCACAGCTGTCCAGGGTCGCCATTCTTGTGGCTTGTGGGGTGCCGAAGGATCTTCCCGTGAATGCCGGCATCTGCTACTTGTGAAAGCAGAGATGGCTTGGACGATGGTCAGAGGGTATCATGGAGGTTTGCAGTGTTTGAGACTGCAAAATTCCGTGGCAGGTGACCATGTCAAGGACTCATGGCACCTCCATTGTTATCGGCAGACTGGCTGATGGGCAGGCGGGAGTCCTCATATGCAAGCTGTGATCAGTTAAAGCCCTTTGCAGAGTGGCCTCGACCTGGAAGGAATGGCAGTAAGCCAGTAAGCTTCGGCCTGGATTCTGCCAGGCTTATTCCGGTATTTGTGAGCTTCGTCTTTCGGCTGGGCTCAAGCGTTCATACCTTCGGGATCACGTCAAGTTGAATGTTCAGTCATCTTGTTGTAGCCTCTTGCCACGGTACTCGCAAGAAAAGCAGGTGACTGTCTGCGTTAACCTTTGTGTTCCCGCCATTGTTTCTCCCTGATCTTGGCATTCCCATTCTCCGATTGAACCCTTCACTCCGTTGTCATGGGTATCGCGTTGTCGACAAGAAATGTTGCTGCTCCTCCTCATCCTGCTACTACTATTCCTCCTCCTCTCCCTCCTATTCACAACAACTATATACAATAACAACGTTAGTACACCCCTGTCACGACCTCGGCGGCTGCTACCAATACTGCTACCACTATTTACTATTATTGTTGCTTTACTGTTCCTACTCGCCACTTCCCCCACTCGACTGCGCTTACCAATCCGACTGGGCAGTGGCAGTTTCTAGGCTCCGCCTCAAGCCCAGACCGCGACATAGTCGGATTTGCTTTTGAAGTAGTGTGTGGTGTGTTCGCACTAGGCTGTTGTTGTCATCCCCTCACCCCCCAACCCCCAACCCCCCGCCTCTGCAAAACCAGGCTCGCGTTTGCAAAGTCGACAAGTAAATGTTTGAGGTCCCAAAAAGGTTAAATTATGACAACGGGAAAGTATTGTAAATGCCAAGTACAGCGTACATGCTGCTAAGAAGGTGTAGAGTGCTGAGCAAATGTAGTTGCGGAGAGGGGGTGCCTGGCCGCCACCGCCGCGACCTCACTACCCGTACTACCCGCACTATCATTGACTAACCATTGATATTGGAGGAGCTAAGGAGCCAGGGATGATGATAATCGCTATTAAATAGGGAGCAAAAGAGCCAAGGGAACCCCAAAACCACAGGTCAGTTGAATCATCCTCAGAATGCTGCACCCACAGCCGCACCATAAACTTAGCCCCTTCGAGCTTCTGTCCCCAGACCTTTTGCTGTTCTTAAGCTTATATAATATAATAGTAATAGTAATACTACTACTACTACTAATAATAATAATAATAATAATAAAAATAATAATAATAATCATAATAATAATAGTAATAATACTAATAATAACAATAATATTAATAACATTAATAATAATAGTAATAATAATAATAATCATAATAATAATAATAATAATAATAATAATAAAATAACAATAATAATAATAATAATAATAATAATAATAATAATAATAATAATAATAATAATAACAATAATAATAATAATAATAACAATAATAATAATAATAATAACAATAATAATAATAATAATAATAATAATAATAATAATAATAATAATAATAATAATAATAACAATATTAATAAGCACTAAACTCCCAACGAAGACCTGCACAGATTCCATGCAAACGGGAAGATCCCAAAGCAAACTCCCAAAGAAGCTCCAGGTCTACTGTTGGCAGCTCAACTCTGCACGGTCTCAGCTCGTGAGCGAGGCGCGAAGATGGCAGGAGCATTTTAGGAGAGGGTTTGGGGGTTGTTTGGGGTTCCAGGTACTATAAGAGTGTAGGTTGTTTTGGGGTTGGGATTTGAGGGTTAGGGCTTGAGTCTTCCCCTTGTTTGAGCTTCGAGCTTGAGGTTTGCGGCGTAGGATCAAATAGAATATGATATACGATAATACAACTTGTAACATAATTCAACCTCCTTGCATAGCCAAACTCAGAGAGGTGACTTAGTCGGAGTTGCTTTCTCGAATACCTGGTGAAACCGGGTTCAGTTGAGGCCACGTTTCGGGACGGTTGAGGCTTTGGGGTTTTGAACTTCGTCTCTCTTGTCACTAGAGTCTTGATGCTCAGAGCTTCGGGCATCGGTGATGACTACAAAGACTATGGTCTGATTCTGTGTAGTTTCGGATTTGGGGTTTGGAGCTTTCGCTTTCAAGGTTGATGGAACGGGGTCTCATGGACGTTGCGAAGGTAGTGCACGAATTACTTCCAAGGCCTGGATAAGCCAAAGGGACAGAACAGCCCGTGTCGCCCAACACCTCAAACCACGGCTCTGAGCCCTGATCCTTCCATTTAAAGAAGAATCATGCGCAACCCGAAAACTCGCAGCCTAAACCCTCACCCACATCACCTGAAGCCTCGTCCTTTACAGCTTTGACCCTTTGCAACCCCACGAGACTCATAAAAGCCTACATAAACCCCACAATATACACCTTGTGAAAGTTATAGAGACCCTGAAAACCTGCTATCGAGTTCCATGAATCCTAAGCTCTACCGTTTGAGACGCCTGTTCAATGCCTATATATATATATACATATATATATATATATATCTACGAAGCCTTCGCAAACCTTACAGCCCACCCTTGACCCCGATCCCCAAACGCTAACCCTGACAACCACTTAAGCCTTAAACCCGACAAACCCAAACCCTAACCCTGACAACCCTACACCCCAAACCATGAACCCTAGACCTGACATCCCTAAATAAACTCTAAGCCTTAACCCCTAAACCTTACAACCCCGGAAAGCCCAAAGCAGGCCAAGCTCGCCGTCCGCGCCGGGGCGCTGGCGAACACGGACGACTGCTCCTGGGTCTGCGTGGCCAACAAGGACCTTTCTTACCGGAAATTTTTGAGTTTAGGGTTTAGGGGGGCTTTTGGGGGTTTAGGCAAAATGAAGCGAGAGCGGAATAAACACGCATTCGTTCCTCATGTGTTTTATTCCTTTCCCTTCATGTAGCCCTTACAACTAATTCCTTGTGTTACAACTCCAAGCTTGATTCGGGTGTTCCAGACAGCTATCATTCTCTTTATTTGGTTCGTGGTTCGGTTATAGTGGAACGAGCGAAGTGAGATGGAAGCATGCACCGAACCACAAACGAACCAAAGAGAGAGAAATGAGGAGCGGTCAGTAAGGATTCTAGAACAACTAATTTCTAGTTCATTCCGTTCTCCTTTCCTTTTGCTCTTTCGTTCGGCTCTTTCTCGCTTCACTTCATTCCATTGACAAGAAGCCGATGTTTTGAGGGGTACAGGCTCTAGGGAACTAGGGCAGTCAGGGTTGAGGGTTTTTGGAATTTAGAGTTTACGGGGAAGCACTCCGCCGCACCTCGCTGCATCCGCAGTTTCAGTTTTGTTAGGTCCACTCAAGCGGGGACGTGTAAGGGCTCGGGATGGAGATGGAGTCGCAGGATAATCCGGTATCGCTTGACTTCTGCGAGGAGACACAAGCTGAGACCAATGCCGAGCCAGAGGCTGTGGCAGAGACGCAGATGGACCCACCGACGCCTCTGGATCCTCCCTCGTCGCCGGTGACTCCAGTCAAGAAGAAGCGCAGGCAAGAGCCCCTGGAAGGCCTGCTTCTGCAGCAAGTCCTGCTGTGCGAGATCCGTACATGATGTCGCCTTGCTCTAACCAGACTGTTTCAGACATGGCAGACGCAGAGCTGCAGGCGGTCTTGCAACAGGAGCTACCAAGGAAGCAGCCGCTCGCAAAGACGCTGCACGATCCGCTGAGCATTCCGGCTTCTCTTGAGGAGTGTCGCATCGGTCAGAAGCTGAACGATCTGCCCACCGACGCGCAACAACGGGTCGTCAGCTTGTACTTGTTGATCCTTCAACCAGGCTGCTACAGTCGCGAGGCAGACGGCGTGATGTCGCACCTGACTCATCCCAGGTTCTGGCATACAGTCTTGGAGCACTTTATACAAGGCATTCAGGACGCTTACTTTCAGGAGAGGCAGAGGTGGGGCCAGAGGTACGAGACACTAGCGGACTGGGCAAAGAGGCGGCCGTTGGTGTTGCCCCGCCCGCAGAGGGCCACGACTGCAGTCGTCGAGCTGCCTGCAGCTCTGCGCCGTCTGCCTGCAGACTTTCCTGCTCCGGCCGAGCCGCGAATCATGCGCCATGTTCAGAAGAAGCCAGCCGCTGCAGCTTCCGCAGTGATGAAGAAGCCAGCTGCTGCGGCGCGGCTGGGACTGCACTCCTAAACCTCAAACCCACATGGGGGAGCACCTCCGAAGCCTTTCGGGTAGCACCTCCGAAGCCCGTTGGGGGAGCACCTCTGAAGCCTTTCGGGAAGCACCTCTCAGCCTAGACGTCCCTAAACCCCGCAAAGAAGCACCTCAAATTCGAAAAAGGTCCTCCTCCGCTACGCCGCTACGCGCTCCTCCGCTACGCGCTCCTCGTTGGCAGGCGAAGAGACACAAGCTGAGACCTATGCCGAGCCAGAGGATGTGGCAGAGACGCAGATGGACCCACCGACGCCTCTGGATCCTCCCTCGTCGCCGGTGACTCCAGTCAAGAAGAAGCGCAGGCAAGAGCCCCTGGAAGGCCTGCTGAGCCTGGCGAAGACGTCTTCAGCAGCTTCTGCAGCAAGTCCTGCTGTGCGAGATCCGTACATGATGTCGCCTTGCTCTAACCAGACTGTTTCAGACATGGCAGACGCAGAGCTGCAGGCGGTCTTGCAACAGGAGCTACCAAAGAAGCAGCCGCTCGCAAAGACGCTGCACGATCCGCTGAGCATTCCGGCTTCTCTTGAGGAGTGTCGCATCGGTCAGAAGCTGAACGATCTGCCCACCGACGCGCAACAACGGGTCGTCAGCTTGTACTTGTTGATCCTTCAACCAGGCTGCTACAGTCGCGAGGCAGACGGCGTGATGTCGCACCTGACTCATCCCAGGTTCTGGCATACAGTCTTGGAGCACTTTATACAAGGCATTCAGGACGCTTACTTTCAGGAGAGGCAGAGGTGGGGCCAGAGGTACGAGACACTAGCGGACTGGGCAAAGAGGCGGCCGTTGGTGTTGCCCCGCCCGCAGAGGGCCACGACTGCAGTCGTCGAGCTGCCTGCAGCTCTGCGCCGTCTGCCTGCAGACTTTCCTGCTCCGGCCGAGCCGCGAATCATGCGCCATGTTCAGAAGAAGCCAGCCGCTACAGCTTCCGCAGTGATGAAGAAGCCAGCTGCTGCGGCGCGGCTGGGACTGCACTCCTAAACCTCAAACCCAGATGGGGGAGCACCTCCGAAGCCTTTCGGGAAGCACCTCCGAAGCCCGTTGGGGGAGCACCTCTGAAGCCTTTCGGGAAGCACCTCTCAGCCTAGACGTCCCTAAACCCCGCAAAGAAGCACTTCAAATTCGAAAAAGGTCCTCCTCCGCTACGCGCTCCTCCGCTACGCGCTCCTCGTTGGCAGGCGAAGAGACACAAGCTGAGACCTATGCCGAGCCAGAGGATGTCGCAGAGACGCAGATGGACCCACCGACGCCTCTGGATCCTCCCTCGTCGCCGGTGACTCCAGTCAAGAAGAAGCGCAGGCAAGAGCCCCTGGAAGGCCTGCTGAGCCCGGCGAAGACGTCTTCAGCAGCTTCTGCAGCAAGTCCTGCTGTGCGAGATCCGTACATGATGTCGCCTTGCTGCTTGCTCTAACCAGACTGTTTCAGACATGGCAGACGCAGAGCTGCAGGCGGTCTTGCAACAGGAGCTACCAAGGAAGCAGCCGCTCGCAAAGACGCTGCACGATCCGCTGAGCATTCCGGCTTCTCTTGAGGAGTGTCGCATCGGTCAGAAGCTGAACGATCTGCCCACTGACGCGCAACAACGGGTCGTCAGCTTGTACTTGTTGATCCTTCAACCAGGCTGCTACAGTCGCGAGGCAGACGGCGTGATGTCGCACCTGACTCATCCCAGGTTCTGGCATACAGTCTTGGAGCACTTTATACAAGGCATTCAGGACGCTTACTTTCAGGAGAGGCAGAGGTGGGGCCAGAGGTACGAGACACTAGCGGACTGGGCAAAGAGGCGGCCGTTGGTGTTGCCCCGCCCGCAGAGCCACGACTGCAGTCGTCGAGCTGCCTGCAGCTCTCCGCCGTCTGCCTGCAGACTTTCCTGCTCCGGCCGAGCCGCGAATCATGCGCCATGTTCAGAAGAAGCCAGCCGCTTGCAGCTTCCGCAGTGATGAAGAAGCCAGCTGCTGCGGCGCGGCTGGGACTGCACTCCTAAACCTCAAACCCAGATGGGGGAGCACCTCCGAAGCCTTTCGGGAAGCACCTCCGAAGCCTTTCGGGAAGCACCTCCGAAGCCCGTTGGGGGAGCACCTCTGAAGCCTTTCGGGAAGCACCTCTCAGCCTAGACGTCCCTAAACCCCGCAAAGAAGCACCTCAAATTCGAAAAAGGTCCTCCTCCGCTACGCGCTCCTCCGCTACGCGCTCCTCGTTGGCAGGCGAAGTGACACAAGCTGAGACCTATGCCGAGCCAGAGGATGTGGCAGAGACGCAGATGGACCCACCGACGCCTCTGGATCCTCCCTCGTCGCCGGTGACTCCAGTCAAGAAGAAGCGCAGGCAAGAGCCCCTGGAAGGCCTGCCGAGCCCGGCGAAGACGTCTTCAGCAGCTTCTGCAGCAAGTCCTGCTGTGCGAGATCCGTACATGATGTCGCCTTGCTCTAACCAGACTGTTTCAGCAGGCGGTCTTGCAACAGGAGCTACCAAGGAAGCAGCCGCTCGCAAAGACGCTGCACGATCCGCTGAGCATTCCGGCTTCTCTTGAGGAGTGTCGCATCGGTCAGAAGCTGAACGATCTGCTCACCGACGCGCAACAACGGGTCGTCAGCTTGTACTTGTTGATCCCAGGTTCTGGCGTACAGTCTTGGAGCACTTTATACAAGGCATTCAGGACGCTTACTTTCAGGAGAGGCAGAGGTGGGGCCAGAGGTACGAGACACTAGCGGACTGGGCAAAGAGGCGGCCGTTGGTGTTGCCCCGCCCGCAGAGCCACGACTGCAGTCGTCGAGCTGCCTGCAGCTCTCCGCCGTCTGCCTGCAGACTTTCCTGCTCCGGCCGAGCCGCGAATCATGCGCCATGTTCAGAAAGCCAGCTGCTGCGGCGCGGCTGGGACTGCACTCCTAAACCTCAAACCCAGATGGGAGCACCTCCGAAGCCTTTCGGGAAGCACCTCCGAAGCCTTTCGGGAAGCACCTCCGAAGCCCGTTGGGGAGCACCTCTGAAGCCTTTCGGGAAGCACCTCTCAGCCTAGACGTCCCTAAACCCCGCAAAGAAGCACCTCAAATTCGAAAAAGGTCCTCCTCCGCTACGCCGCTACGCCCTCCTCCGCTACGCGCTCCTCGTTGGCAGGCGAAGAGACACAAGCTGAGACCAATGCCGAGCCAGAGGCTGTGGCAGAGACGCAGATGGACCCACCGACGCCTCTGGATCCTCCCTCGTCGCCGGTGACTCCAGTCAAGAAGAAGCGCAGGCAAGAGCCCCTGGAAGGCCTGCTGAGCCCGGCGAAGACGTCTTCAGCAGCTTCTGCAGCAAGTCCTGCTGTGCGAGATCCGTACATGATGTCGCCTTGCTCTAACCAGACTGTTTCAGACATGGCAGACGCAGAGCTGCAGGCGGTCTTGCAACAGGAGCTACCAAGGAAGCAGCCGCTCGCAAAGACGCTGCACGATCCGCTGAGCATTCCGGCTTCTCTTGAGGAGTGTCGCATCGGTCAGAAGCTGAACGATCTGCCCACCGACGCGCAACAACGGGTCGTCAGCTTGTACTTGTTGATCCTTCAACCAGGCTGCTATACAGTCGCGAGGCAGACGGCGTGATGTCGCACCTGACTCATCCCAGGTTCTGGCATACAGTCTTGGAGCACTTTATACAAGGCATTCAGGACGCTTACTTTCAGGAGAGGCAGAGGTGGGGCCAGAGGTACGAGACACTAGCGGACTGGGCAAAGAGGCGGCCGTTGGTGTTGCCCCGCCCGCAGAGCCACGACTGCAGTCGTCGAGCTGCCTGCAGCTCTCCGCCGTCTGCCTGCAGACTTTCCTGCTCCGGCCGAGCCGCGAATCATGCGCCATGTTCAGAAGAAGCCAGCCGCTGCAGCTTCCGCAGTGATGAAGAAGCCAGCTGCTGCGGCGCGGCTGGGACTGCACTCCTAAACCTCAAACGCAGATGGGGGAGCACCTCCGAAGCCTTTCGGGAAGCACCTCCCAAGCCTTTCAGGAAGCACCTCCGAAGCCCGTTGGGGGAGCACCTCTGAAGCCTTTCGGGAAGCACCTCTCAGCCTAGACGTCCCTAAACCCCGCAAAGAAGCACCTCAAATTCGAAAAAGGTCCTCCTCGGCTACGCCGCTACGCGCTCCTCGTTGGCAGGCGAAGAGACACAAGCTGAGACCTATGCCGAGCCAGAGGATGTGGCAGAGACGCAGATGGACCCACCGACGCCTCTGGATCCTCCCTCGTCGCCGGTGACTCCAGTCAAGAAGAAGCGCAGGCAAGAGCCCCTGGAAGGCCTGCTGAGCCTGGCGAAGACGTCTTCAGCAGCTTCTGCAGCAAGTCCTGCTGTGCGAGATCCGTACATGATGTCGCCTTGCTCTAACCAGACTGTTTCAGACATGGCAGACGCAGAGCTGCAGGCGGTCTTGCAACAGGAGCTACCAAAGAAGCAGCCGCTCGCAAAGACGCTGCACGATCCGCTGAGCATTCCGGCTTCTCTTGAGGAGTGTCGCATCGGTCAGAAGCTGAACGATCTGCCCACCGACGCGCAACAACGGGTCGTCAGCTTGTACTTGTTGATCCTTCAACCAGGCTGCTACGCGTGATGTCGCACCTGACTCATCCCAGGTTCTGGCATACAGTCTTGGAGCACTTTATATACAAGGCATTCAGGACGCTTACTTTCAGGAGAGGCAGAGGTGGGGCCAGAGGTACGAGACACTCGCGGACTGGGCAAAGAGGCGGCCGTTGGTGTTGCCCCGCCCGCAGAGGGCCACGACTGCAGTCGTCGAGCTGCCTGCAGCTCTCCGCCGTCTGCCTGCAGACTTTCCTGCTCCGGCCGAGCCGCGAATCATGCGCCATGTTCAGAAGAAGCCAGCCGCTGCAGCTTCCGCAGTGATGAAGAAGCCAGCTGCTGCGGCGCGGCTGGGACTGCACTCCTAAACCTCAAACCCAGATGGGGGAGCACCTCCGAAGCCTTTCAGGAAGCACCTCCGAAGCCTTTCGGGAAGCACCTCCGAAGCCCGTTGGGGGAGCACCTCTGAAGCCTTTCGGGAAGCACCTCTCAGCCTAGACGTCCCTAAACCCCGCAAAGAAGCACCTCAAATTCGAAAAAGGTCCTCCTCCGCTACGCCGCTACGCCCTCCTCCGCTACGCGCTCCTCTTTGGCAGGCGAAGAGACACAAGCTGAGACCTATGCCGAGCCAGAGGATGTGGCAGAGACGCACCGACGCCTCTGGATCCTCCCTCGTCGCCGGTGACTCCCCAGAGCATCCGATATTGATTTTTTTCAATCGAACGCTTGATTTTTTCAAAAATTCAAAACCCTATTGATTCTGGTGTTTTTCAATCGAATCGCATTCTGTTGTTCGGTCGGGTTCGATTGATTTCTGACACTGCATTCTATTGATTTTATCGTGGCCTGTTTCAGGATTTCTCGATTGATTTCACGACTGTCTCCTCGATTGATTTAAGAATGGATTTTCTATTGAAATTATTCGGGATTTTCTATTGAAATTATTCGGGATTTTCTATTGAAATTATTCGCGAGTTTCTATTGAAATTATTGGCGATTTTGTATTGACATGATGTAGCCATAAGTTTACAAAGCATGTGCACACAGAGACACACATGCAACACGTTTGTTAGTGCAGGGTTGGACACGGTTGATTGTATAGATTTCTGTGCAGGTGTAGCTGTTTCAATGTTCAAGCTAAGATACTGCCGGGGTAAAGTAATGCATTGTCAGTTTTGCTGGTTATAGCTATAGGTTTTCCGTTTTAAGTTTACACGAACCAGCTGTTCCTACTCTACGTATCCAGAGACAAAAGCCCCAAACCCTTAAACGAAACCCTAATCATTAACTCATTAACCGACCCAACAAAAGCTGGATATGTTCATTCAGGTTTGGGGGGTTTTGGAGTTTAGGGGTTAAGAGGTTCAGAGGTTTAGAAGTTTAGGGGTGTGTATATATAAATAAATAAATAAATATATATATATATATATATCACTCTATGTATATATATATATACAATATGTATATACACATATCATATAGGGCTTTAGCGCATTGGGGGTTTGGGATTTTACGGAGAAAAGAGTTTCGGGCTTTGGGGTTTTGGGGGGGTTGAGGGCTTCGGGGTTTAGGGGTTTTGTTTTCGTGTCTGAGGGTTTAGGGGACTAGCAGGTTAGGAGTTTAGGGGATTAGGGGTCTGGGGTTTTAGCTTAGGCGCCAAGGGGTCTTGGGGTTTCGGGGTTTAGGGGGTCTAGGGGTTCAGGCGCTAAGGTGTTTAGGGTTTTTGGGTGTTTCGAGCTTTAGGGCCCTTAAAACTGTAGTGTGTTCGGTCTTTTGGAGCTGTTGGGTCTTAAGGTTTAGGTGTTTCGGCGTTTCGGGGTGTCAGGGTTTCGGGCTTTAGGGGTTTCGAGGTTTAGGGTTTCAGAGTGTTTGGGTTTTCGTGTGATTGGCCTTTTGGGCTTTAAGGGTTTGGGGGTTCAGGGGTTTAGGCGTTTCGTGGTGTTGGGGCTTCGGGCTTTAGGGCCCCTAGGGCTTGAGGGCGTTTGGGGCTTTTGGGTATAGGGGTTCAGGAGTTTAAGCGTTGGGGTTTTGGGGCTTTAGGTTCTAGGGTTTTAGAGCGTTTGGGCGTTTCGGGGGTTTTAAGGCTTTTTGGGCTTTGAGGGTTCAGGGTTTAGGCGTTTCGGGGCTTCAGCGTTTATCCTTTCGGGCTTTAGGGCTTTAGGGGGTTTAGAGGTTTAAGGTTTCAGAGTGTTTGGGTTTTCGTGTGATTGGCCTTTTGGGCTTTAAGCGTTTAGGGGTTCAGGGGTTTAGGCGTTTCGGGGTGTTGGGGCTTCGGGCTTTAGGGCCCTGAAGGGCTTGAGGGCGTTTGGGGCATTTGGGTTAGGGGTTCAGGAATTTAAGCGTTTGGGCTTTAGGGCTGTAGGGTTTCCGGGCTTTAGATGTTTAGGGTTTTGGACTGTTTGGGATTTTGGGTTTTTGGGGCTTTAAGGTTTTAAGGGTTCAGGAGTCCGTTTGGGCGATTCGGGGTTTTTAAAGCTTTTGGGCGTTATTTAATGGGTTCAGGTGTTTGGGGGCTTCGGGGCTTCAGCGTTTTGGCCTTTAGGGCTTTAGGGCTTTAGGGGTTTAGAGGTTAAGGGTTTCAGAGCGTCAGGGTTTGTGGTTGGGTTGCTCGGCGTTTGGGTTTTTTAAGGGTTTAACTGTAGGGGCTCAGGAAATGAGCAATGTAATTAGGTATTTCGGTGTTTTGGTGTTAAGGGCTGTAGGGCTTTGGGTTCAAGGGTGTAGAGGTTCAGGGGCTTAGGCCTAGGCGTTTTCAAGCGTCAGGCTTTCGGGCTTTGGTGGTGCAGGGTTTTGGGGCTTTTGGGTTGTTCCGGTTTGGGGCTTAAGGCCTTAGGGGTTTTGGGGTTCGGGGGCTCAGGGGTTCAGTTCATGGATAGCGGTTTGGGAGTTTCGGGTCTTTGGGGTCTAGGGGTTTTGGGTTTTCGGGCTCCAGGGGTTTTGGGGTTTATGAGGTTCAGGGGGCGCAAAAACACATGAAATCACATGAAGACCCATGAAGACCCATGAAAACACATGAAAACACATGAAGACCCATGAAGAACCATGAAGACCCATGAAGACCCATGAAGACCCATGAAGACCCATGAAGACCCATGAAAACACATGAAAACACATGAAATCACATGAAGATCTGTGAAGCGGTCAATTGGTGTGCTATCTTGAACCACTCAGCCCTGATGCCCAATTTTTTCCGCCCCCTGAACCTCATAAAACCCCAAAATCCCCTGAAGCCCTAGAGCCCAAAACTCCTCCAAACCTCAAAACCCCAAACCTCTGCCTTTGCCCCTGAACCCCTGAACCCTGACCCCTCGGACTCCGGAGGCCCCCCTTAAAACCCGAAAGCCCGAAATCCCGAAACGCCTACGCCCCGAAACCCACAAAACCGCTAGTGCGATAAACCCTCGCCTCTGCCCCCTTTAAACTCCTAAACCGCCTAGCCCCCTACACCCATAAATTCCTGAACACCAAAACCCGTAAACCCCCAAACCCCTGAAACCCTAAACCCTAGTAAACTAAACCCCATACATGCCTAAATCCTTAAAGCCCCAAAGCCCAAACACCGACAAACCCAAACGCCAAACCCCAACAGCCCAACAGCCCACAAACCCGAAACCCTGAAGCCCCGACATGCTTGAAACCCCTGAACCCCTAATAAGGCCTTAGAGCCCAAAAACCCAAAGCCCGATACCCCAAAACCCCGAAGCGCCTAAAACCCCTAAACCCTTAAAACCCAACAGCCAAAACGCCCTAAACCGCTAAAGCCCTAAAGCCCGAAACCCTGAAGCCCCCGAAACGCCTAAACCCCTAAACCACTGAACCCCAAACCCTCAAAACCACAAGCCCAAAACCCCTACAGCCCCAAAACCCTGAAGCCCGAAACTCATAACCCCGAAACGCCTGAACCCTTAAACTCCTGGCACCTTAAACATTAAAGCTCCGAAGCCCAAACACCCAAAAACCCAAACGAACTAAAACCCTAAACCCCAACGGCCCAAAAGCCCCAAAACCCTGAAGCTCCGACGCTTGAAACTCCTGAACCCCTCAGACCCTAAGACCTTAGAGCCCAAAAAATCAAAAGCAACAAAGCGCCTAAACGCCTCAACTCCTGAACCCCTATAAACACTTAAAGCCCAAAAGCCCAAACGCTCTAAAACCCTCAACCTCTAAAGCCCCAAAGCCCGAAACCCTGAAGCCCCGAGACGCCTAAACCTTTGAACCCCTACACCCCTAACCCCTAAGCCCTTAAAGCCCAGAACCCCAAAATCCCTATAGGCCTAAACCCCAAGCCCTAAGTCCCTGAAGCCCGAAACCGCAAAACCCCGAAACGCCTAAACTCCTGATTATAAACCCTATAAAGCCCCGAAGCCCAAACACGCTTAAACCCTAAACCTCTGCACTCCTAAAGCCCTAAGCCCGAAAGGCCGAAACCCTGAAGCCCCGAAACGCCTAAACCCCTAAAGCCCTAAACCCTTAAAACTTAAGAACCAAAACACCAAAAGCCGTAAGCCTGAAACCCCAAAACCCCGAAACGCCGCCTCGGCGCCTAAACCCCTAACCCTCTAAACCCCGAAACCCCCAAACCCCTAAGCCCCTAAACGTTATAGGTTTTAAAATTACAGAAATCAGCTGTTCCTACTTTATGTACCGGGAAACTAAAACCCCAACCGCTGAGACGAAACCCTAATCACCAACCGAACCAACAAACTAAACATGTGCATTAAAGGTTTAGGGGCTTAGGCCTTTAGGGGTGTTAGAGTTTAGGGGCGTAGGGGTTCAAGGGTTTAGAACCTTACGGCTTTAGGGGGTTAGGAGTTAAGAGTTTAAAGCGTTAAGGCTTTAGACGTGTTGGACAGCCCCGGATTGCATGGGTTGGAAAGCCCAGTTAGTCACACAAACCTATATGAATCGTAGTATGCATGTATTTGTGTATACCATATACCATACCATAGCATAAATAGTATATGGGTTGGGAAGCCCGGCCCAGGACTAAAGATATGTGGAAACATGGGTTGGGAAGCCCGGCCCAGGAATTAAAGATATACGTATGTATGCATGTGCATGTGTATATGTGTCATACGAAATGATTCGTTTCACAACTGATTCGAATTGAAAGTCTGTATTTTCTATCTGGATTTTCTATTGATTTTACTCGGGATTTTCTATGGATTTTACTCTGGATTTTCTATTGATTTTACTGTGCATTCTCTATTGATTTTATGCATGTTCTCTCGATTGATTTTATGGGATCGGTTTTGTGATATCCTCGATTGATTTTGACTCTACTCTTCTATTGAATTTCATGCAAAAGGTCTCTATTGAAAAAATCGCGAAACGCTTGATTTTACACAAATTTCAAAACCCTATTGATTTTTTGAAAAAATTCAATATCGGATGCTCTGGGTCCAGTCAAGAAGAAGCGCAGGCAAGAGCCCCTGGAAGGCCTGCCGAGCCCGGCGAAGACGTCTTCAGCAGCTTCTGCAGCAAGTCCTGCTGTGCGAGATCCGTACATGATGTCGCCTTGCTCTAACCAGACTGTTTCAGACATGGCAGACGCATGCAGAGCTGCAGGCGGTCTTGCAACAGGAGCTACCAAGGAAGCAGCCGCTCGCAAAGACGCTGCACGATCCGCTGAGCATTCCGGCTTCTCTTGAGGAGTGTCGCATCGGTCAGAAGCTGAACGATCTGCCCACCGACGCGCAACAACGGGTCGTCAGCTTGTACTTGTTGATCCTTCAACCAGGCTGCTACAGTCGCGAGGCAGACGGCGTGATGTCGCACCTGACTCATCCCAGGTTCTGGCATACAGTCTTGGAGCACTTTATACAAGGCATTCAGGACGCTTACTTTCAGGAGAGGCAGAGGTGGGGCCAGAGGTACGAGACACTAGCGGACTGGGCAAAGAGGCGGCCGTTGGTGTTGCCCCGCCCGCAGAGGGCCACGACTGCAGTCGTCGAGCTGCCTGCAGCTCTCCGCCGTCTGCCTGCAGACTTTCCTGCTCCGGCCGAGCCGCGAATCATGCGCCATGTTCAGAAGAAGCCAGCCGCTGCAGCTTCCGCAGTGATGAAGAAGCCAGCTGCTGCGGCGCGGCTGGGACTGCACTCCTAAACCTCAAACCCAGCATGGGGGAGCACCTCCGAAGCCTTTCGGGAAGCACCTCCGAAGCCCGTTGGGGGAGCACCTCTGAAGCCTTTCGGGAAGCACCTCTCAGCCTAGACGTCCCTAAACCCCGCAAAGAAGCACTTCAAATTCGAAAAAGGTCCTCCTCCGCTACGGCTCCTCCGCTACGCGCTCCTCGTTGGCAGGCGAAGAGACACAAGCTGAGACCTATGCCGAGCCAGAGGATGTGGCAGAGACGCAGATGGACCCACCGACGCCTCTGGATCCTCCCTCGTCGCCGGTGACTCCAGTCAAGAAGAAGCGCAGGCAAGAGCCCCTGGAAGGCCTGCCGAGCCCGGCGAAGACGTCTTCAGCAGCTTCTGCAGCAAGTCCTGCTGTGCGAGATCCGTACATGATGTCGCCTTGCTCTTGCCAGACTGTTTCATACATGGCAGACGCAGAGCTGCAGGCGGTCTTGCAACAGGAGCTACCAAGGAAGCAGCCGCTCGCAAAGACGCTGCACGATCCGCTGAGCATTCCGGCTTCTCTTGAGGAGTGTCGCATCGGCATCGGTCAGAAGCTGAACGATCTGCCCACCGACGCGCAACAACGGGTCGTCAGCTTGTACTTGTTGATCCTTCAACCAGGCTGCTACGCATGATGTCGCACCTGACTCATCCCAGGTTCTGGCATACAGTCTTGGAGCACTTTATACAAGGCATTCAGGACGCTTACTTTCAGGAGAGGCAGAGGTGGGGCCAGAGGTACGAGACACTAGCGGACTGGGCAAAGAGGCGGCCGTTGGTGTTGCCCCGCCCGCAGAGGGCCACGACTGCAGTCGTCGAGCTGCCTGCAGCTCTCCGCCGTCTGCCTGCAGACTTTCCTGCTCCGGCCGAGCCGCGAATCATGCGCCATGTTCAGAAGAAGCCAGCCGCTGCAGCTTCCGCAGTGATGAAGAAGCCAGCTGCTGCGGCGCGGCTGGGACTGCACTCCTAAACCTCCAACCCAGATGGGGGAGCACCTCCGAAGCCTTTCGGGAAGCACCTCCGAAGCCTTTCGGGAAGCACCTCCGAAGCCCGTTGGGGGAGCACCTCTGAAGCCTTTCGGGAAGCACCTCTCAGCCTAGACGTCCCTAAACCCCGCAAAGAAGCACCTCAAATTCGAAAAAGGTCCTCCTCCGCTACGCGCTCCTCCGCTACGCGCTCCTCGTTGGCAGGCGAAGAGACACAAGCTGAGACCTATGCCGAGCCAGAGGATGTGGCAGAGACGCAGATGGACCCACCGACGCCTCTGGATCCTTCCTCAAGAAGCGCAGGCAAGAGCCCCTGGAAGGCCTGCTGAGCCCGGCGAAGACGTCTTCAGCAGCTTCTGCAGCAAGTCCTGCTGTGCGAGATCCGCACATGATGTCGCCTTGCTCTAACCAGACTGTTTCAGACATGGCAGACGCAGAGCTGCAGGCGGTCTTGCAACAGGAGCTACCAAGGAAGCAGCCGCTCGCAAAGACGCTGCACGATCCGCTGAGCATTCCGGCTTCTCTTGAGGAGTGTCGCATCGGTCAGAAGCTGAACGATCTGCCCACCGACGCGCAACAACGGGTCGTCAGCTTGTACTTGTTGATCCTTCAACCAGGCTGCTACAGTCGCGAGGCAGACGGCGTGATGTCGCACCTGACTCATCCCAGGTTCTGGCATACAGTCTTGGAGCACTTTATACAAGGCATTCAGGACGCTTACTTTCAGGAGAGGCAGAGGTGGGGCCAGAGGTACGAGACACTAGCGGACTGGGCAAAGAGGCGGCCGTTGGTGTTGCCCCGCCCGCAGAGGGCCACGACTGCAGTCGTCGAGCTGCCTGCAGCTCTCCGCCGTCTGCCTGCAGACTTTCCTGCTCCGGCCGAGCCGCGAATCATGCGCCATGTTCAGAAGAAGCCAGCCGCTGCAGCTTCCGCAGTGATGAAGAAGCCAGCTGCTGCGGCGCGGCTGGGACTGCACTCCTAAACCTCAAACCCAGATGGGGGAGCACCTCCGAAGCCTTTCGGGAAGCACCTCCGAAGCCCGTTGGGGGAGCACCTCTGAAGCCTTTCGGGAAGCACCTCTCAGCCTAGACGTCCCTAAACCCCGCAAAGAAGCACTTCAAATTCGAAAAAGGTCCTCCTCCGCTACGCGCTCCTCCGCTACGCGCTCCTCGTTGGCAGGCGAAGAGACACAAGCTGAGACCTATGCCGAGCCAGAGGATGTGGCAGAGACGCAGATGGACCCACCGACGCCTCTGGATCCTCCCTCGTCGCCGGTGACTCCAGTCAAGAAGAAGCGCAGGCAAGAGCCCCTGGAAGGCCTGCTGAGCCCGGCGAAGACGTCTTCAGCAGCTTCTGCAGCAAGTCCTGCTGTGCGAGATCCGTACATGATGTCGCCTTGCTCTTGCCAGACTGTTTCAGACATGGCAGACGCAGAGCTGCAGGCGGTCTTGCAACAGGAGCTACCAAGGAAGCAGCCGCTCGCAAAGACGCTGCACGATCCGCTGAGCATTCCGGCTTCTCTTGAGGAGTGTCGCATCGGTCAGAAGCTGAACGATCTGCCCACCGACGCGCAACAACGGGTCGTCAGCTTGTACTTGTTGATCCTTCAACCAGGCTGCTACGCATGATGTCGCACCTGACTCATCCCAGGTTCTGGCATACAGTCTTGGAGCACTTTATACAAGGCATTCAGGACGCTTACTTTCAGGAGAGGCAGAGGTGGGGCCAGAGGTACGAGACACTAGCGGACTGGGCAAAGAGGCGGCCGTTGGTGTTGCCCCGCCCGCAGAGGGCCACGACTGCAGTCGTCGAGCTGCCTGCAGCTCTCCGCCGTCTGCCTGCAGACTTTCCTGCTCCGGCCGAGCCGCGAATCATGCGCCATGTTCAGAAGAAGCCAGCCGCTGCAGCTTCCGCAGTGATGAAGAAGCCAGCTGCTGCGGCGCGGCTGGGACTGCACTCCTAAACCTCAAACCCAGATGGGGGAGCACCTCCGAAGCCTTTCGGGAAGCACCTCCGAAGCCTTTCGGGAAGCACCTCCGAAGCCCGTTGGGGGAGCACCTCTGAAGCCTTTCGGGAAGCCTCTGGATCCTCCCTCGTCGCCGGTGACTCCAGTTCAGAAGAAGCGCAGGCAGGAGCCCCTGGAAGGCCTGCTGAGCCCGGCGAAGACGTCTTCAGCAGCTTCTGCAGCAAGTCCTGCTGTGCGAGATCCGTACATGATGTCGCCTTGCTCTAACCAGACTGTTTCAGACATGGCAGACGCAGAGCTGCAGGCGGTCTTGCAACAGGAGCTACCAAGGAAGCAGCCGCTCGCAAAGACGCTGCACGATCCGCTGAGCATTCCGGCTTCTCTTGAGGAGTGTCGCATCGGTCAGAAGCTGAACGATCTGCCCACCGACGCGCAACAACGGGTCGTCAGCTTGTACTTGTTGATCCTTCAACCAGGCTGCTACAGTCGCGAGGCAGACGGCGTGATGTCGCACCTGACTCATCCCAGGTTCTGGCATACAGTCTTGGAGCACTTTATACAAGGCATTCAGGACGCTTACTTTCAGGAGAGGCAGAGGTGGGGCCAGAGGTACGAGACACTAGCGGACTGGGCAAAGAGGCGGCCGTTGGTGTTGCCCCGCCCGCAGAGGGCCACGACTGCAGTCGTCGAGCTGCCTGCAGCTCTCCGCCGTCTGCCTGCAGACTTTCCTGCTCCGGCCGAGCCGCCAATCATTCGCCATGTTCAGAAGAAGCCAGCCGCTGCAGCTTCCGCAGTGATGAAGAAGCCAGCTGCTGCGGCGCGGCTGGGACTGCACTCCTAAACCTCAAACCCAGATGGGGGAGCGCCTCCGAAGCCTTTCGGGAAGCACCTCCGAAGCCTTTCGGGAAGCACCTCCGAAGCCCGTTGGGGGAGCACCTCTGAAGCCTTTCGGGAAGCACCTCTCAGCCTAGACGTCCCAAAACCCCGCAAAGAAGCACCTCAAATTCGAAAAAGGTCCTCCTCCACTACGCGCTCCCGCGGTGCTCCCCGAAGACGGCGAGGTGCTTCCCGAGGACGCTGAGCAGAGCCTTTGGCGTCGCTTCACTCGCCTTGGCAGGGCAGGCAAGATGTCCTTCGACGACATCACGACATTACACCGTCTGGGATACTCCGACGGAGGTCCTCACCTAGAACAGCTGCCCTTAATGCCTGCGGCCCAGCACCAGCGGAGCTATGAATGGCTCAGCGAAGCCACCGTGTTTCCTCTGGGCTTCTACACGCTCGCAAACCAGCACAGTGAAGCTGCTTCCGACCGTGCCGCACACCTACAGAACCGCTGGCGCAGAGAGCTCTCCGCTTGGCTGGCTCGAGGCCTGCCAGGACTGCGACAGCGATGCACAGAGCTTCTGAGTATCCTGGAGGAGTCCATGTCCCTCGAGGTGCTCCGCAGTCGGACCAGCTACAATGCCAAGCAGTATGGACCAGTTCAGCGACTACGTCAAAGTGGGCGCTACGACTCTGGACGAGCCCAAGCCGACAAGGCCCTCGCAGTTGATACTACGGCTCTCAAAGTACAAGCTGGCTCTCATGACGACCAGCTGTCGTCTCGAGAGCCTTCCGGCAGTCGTGCTGTGCCCTACTCCTGCACAGGCGCTCATCCGAGAAGGATTTCTTCATCGATTTATGAGGCATTACTACCCACAGATGCTGGTCCGCCACACGGCCACAGGGGCGGGGACGTTTGAGCTCTACAAAGTAGAGGCTCTCGGCATCCTGCTGAACCAGCTCCATCACTGCTCTCAGAGACCGACCAGCGCGGTCCAGAAGTGGAAGAACTGGTTCGACGGCAACTCGAGCCCAGACGCGTCTCAGGACCTGCCAGAGAGCCTGGACTTGTGAAGCAAGGCTCCCTTCTTTCTCCCCTCCGTACAGCACGGATCCTCAATGGATGCCTCGCGAAGGGAGAACGATCCACACTTGCAGCCTCAGAGCTGTCGAATTCGTCCAGCTTAGAGCACCAGAAAATCCTGCTCTTTCCGGGTTGTGGGCAACCGCATGCGGGTGCTGAATGAGAGTCATTCCAGGCTTCTCTTCTGAGGGGCTTGTTTCCGCCGATACATCGGAAGCCCAATATGTCGGAATTACTTCATAGTTTCCAACTTACATTTCGAACGTTTCTTTGTGGCCCCGATATTCATATACTTCACGTGCAAAGCGGAGCAGGTTCTGGCTATTGCCAGCGGACTTGGGGGGAGGTTTAGTTTCCGAGCTTCGGGTTTGACGTGAGTCAGCATTTAGGCTCACTACGGTTGCCTTGTGGTATAGCATATTTATTATATTCTATTGTAGTGCAGTATATTGTCGAAACTCCCAATCCTGTGTGAGGGTCTCCCGGGGACCCTCAGGAGACTGGCCACTTGGACGTGTTCATGCGCCGGCCTTAAGCTATCTTGCTTTCAACAGGATTTAAGATCCAGGTTCAGGTTAGGATCCCACTCTGAGAGGTAGCTCTACGTAAACAAGTAAGGTGGTGAAGAGGTGGAGCTGTTGCTGTGCCCTACTACTTGCTGTGTTGTCCGTGCCGTCGCTTGTGCTTGATTTCGATTCGGAACCTCTTGGGGCAAACGCTGCAAAGGTCAAATTCAGTGTTTGGTTAAGGTTCGCATTTAGCAGAGTTTGGGTTCGGGGTGTGGAGTTTCAGTTTAGTGGTTAGGGTTTGGGGTTTAGGGCGTTGTTCATTGCTAGTCTTGTTGAAGTCTTAACCCAACCCCCAAGTCCCAACACGCTCAAAAAACCTGCGGTTCCTCGAGGCTGGATCAGGTGGCGCTCCGGAACGCCCGCCTGGCTTACCTTCCAGTTGCCAAGCTGCCGAACAAGAGGCAAGGGTTTAGGATTTGGGGGTTGGGCCGGGGGTTAGGTAGATAGATATATAGATAGATACACAGGTAGTGTGCTTCTGCTTGATACTCGCGTACAGCTTTTCCCGCATAGACCCGCTCACTCATATTCGCTGCTAAGCTGGCTTGTAGGCCGGTGGTGCTGGCGATGCAAACGCTCCAGGAAGGGCGCGGTGCCCAGTACTTCACGGGGCCTAGGGGCTCTACAAGTTGTTGGGGGCCAAGGTTCACGGCTTGGAGTTTAGAGCTCTGGAGTTCAGGTTTTGCATGGAGCTTCAGGTTTATCTAGGAGTTTCCGAAAATTAGGGGTACCTTATTTTGGGGTCCTTGTAATAGGGATCCTACTCTTTAGGATACCATATCAGGGTCCGCTATTTTCGGAAACTACCATATATAGTCGAGGGGACGCAAAGACCTGAGAGCCTCCCCGCCAAAATCACGGACAAAGAGGTAGCAGATGCTGCTCCGTCTTGACAATGAGAAGTTATAACTTATCACATAAGCTCCTAAGAATCGAATGTGGGAACCTGATGAAGAAACCCTGGCCCCTTTAAGCCCCGAATAGTAGGACTCATATAAGGAACCCTAATAAAAGCCCCCAAGGTTTCTTAATCAGGTTCCCAGATTGACCCAAATCTGTGGCTCTTTGAGCTTTGGCCTGCAGATGCCTGTGCCCATCGAGGTCCTGCTTGGTGGCTTTCGGCGAGGAGTCGATTGCGCCCTAGCGCTTTTGGGTTTAGGGATTTAGGGTTGTTTAGGTTTAGTGTTTAGGGAGTATTATAGGGTTTCGGGCTTAGGGCTTTTGGGTTTAGGGCTCTTGGAGATAATGCTCAACACAGTAAGATGTCAGGGCAGTATTGTTTATCAGGCCCCTCGTGCTAGATGTGCTGATGCTGCGACAGACCAGTTGGATAGGACTAGGAAGAGGAGAGCATGCAGATAGAAGAAGGCCTCGTCTGGAAGGACTCTTCTGGTCCGTGTCAAGGTGACATGCAGCTATCAGCCACACACCCGCAACACCTGGAAGTAAAACTTCAAGACTCCGCACCCTTAATCTGTCGCTTGATCTTTCTTTGCCTTCTGCAAACGAACTCTACGCGTCTACAGGGCCTGGGTAATTACCAATATTTTTTTGGGGGGGCTCCTTATTACAACTATGGTATAATTATACCCCAAAACCCTATTCTGAGTATTAAGGCCCCGACATTATAGAACCGTAAGTAGAGCTCCCTTACAGTAACCGTTATAGACCCCTTTAAAGGCACCCCATTCTAGCTATTAAGGCCCCTATGTTATCGATCCCTCCGTGAGCTTCGCCCGTTTCCTTCGCGGAAGGATGTGCCTTCAGGGCAAACGCACCGGCCTCAGCAGCGCGCCGTAGGCCCTTCGAGGTCGCAAGCCGTGAACCCGCAGGTTCAATCAGCCAACCACGCCGGAAGCCAGTAGACCGAAGACAAGTATCTACATGCATACATATGCATATGCATATATATATATATATGTGTGTAGATGTGTGTGTGTGTGTTATACATATATATATATATATATATATATATGGTCACCCCCCCCCCGTTGACAGACCATCCCCTTCAAAACATCGCTCCCACCGGTGTGTTCGTGCTTTTTCCGGGGTATCGAGTTTGAGCCCTCCGAACGTATCTGTGGAACCACCAAAAGACTCGTTGACAGACCATGCCCTTTCAACTCAGTCGTAGTGCATGGTCTGTGATCGGGGGAGGGGGTACTCAGCTTTCAAAAACTCAATTCCAAAATTTCCAAAATTTCCAAAATTCTCTCCCTTAACTTTCCGGATTTCCAAAATTTCCAAAATTTCCAAAATTTCCAAAATTTCCAAAATTTCCGAAATTTCCAAAATTTCCAAAATTTCCAAAATTTCCAAAATTTCCAAAACGGCCCGACCTAGTGGACAGGATTTTTCCAAAACATAAGGGCGGACTTTTTGGAAATTTTGGAAATTTTGGAAATTTCGGAAATTTTGGAAATTTTGGAAATTTTGGAAATTTTGGAAATTTTGGAAATTTCGGAAATTTTGGAAGTTTTGGAACTTTTGGAAATTTTGGAATCTCTGGACCTTGGAATTGATTCTCAGGAGGGCTGATTGTGACCCATCCGATGACAGACCATGCACGACTTACTTGCAAAGGCAAGGGCTGTCAATACTCATGCCCATATTTAAACGAATATCTCTCAATCTACCTGTCTATCTGTATATACATATATGTATTGATACTCCTACATATAGTATTGCCATTGGAAATACTGACAGTGATCATTTGTTGAATGCTCAAGCTAATACCAGCATTACTACTAATATTACACTTCTATAAAGCTTAGTACGAATATGCATAACACAAATACTAAGATTGATTAGTATTGCTCTTATTACTCCTACGCATATCAATAACCATATTCATATTGATAATAATGTATATTAATACCAATACTAACACACACCTGTATGTACTAATGTACATAAACATGCATACCACCATATTAAAATACAAATCCTTTAACTCACTCATGTATTCAACTGTTAGAATTTCACGTGATCAAGAGTAATAATACTACAAACATTCTTTCGAATGTATATCATCAATAATATTATAGTACTAACGCTAACACTACTGCTAATACTTAACACAAAATTTATACTAACATCAATATTTACATAGCTATTGATACTCCTACGAATACGAATACGTAAACTCTTGTGCGTTAACAGTAGTGCTATCACCAACACTAATACGGACTTTGATAATCTGCTGAATATTCAAGAATGCCACTAGTATTACCAGCATGAACACCCATATTATGGCTATTACGAGTATAAATAGTCCTATTTCTAATAATATTGACATTAATACTGCTACGAATACCAATAGTATATTCATATTGATATGAAAACTAATATCATTACTAATGGACACCTGCTTATACTAATGTACATAAAATACAGCTAACACTACTGCTAATACTTCACACAAAATTTATACTAACATCAATATTTACATAGCTATTGATACTCCTACGAATACGAGTACGTAAACTCTTGTGCGTTAACAGTGATGCTATCACCAACACTAGTACGGACTTTGATAATCTGCTGAATATTCAAGAATGCCACTAGTATTACCAGCATGAACACTCATATTATGGCTATTACGAGTATAAATAGTCCTATTTCTAATAATATTGACATTAATACTGCTACGAACACCAATAGTATATTCATATTGATATGATGACTAATATCATTACTAATAGACACCTGCATATACTAATGTACATAAAATACATACCACTATCTTAAGATACAGATATATACGTCAGTGCATTCATGTATTAATGCTTTGGCATAGGCATATGCCCATATACCAATGTATCAATATACCTCTCGTTGTTGTATGAGTATACTACACGAATATGTGACTGTACTCATATACGGCTACTGCACTATGCAAGAATACCGACATGACAAGTTCGTATACCAATCCAATATGCCAACATACTGATATACTTATAAATGATTAGATAAAACAGTCATATAGTACACATACTCGTACACTAATATGCTAACGTTCGAATATACTGGTATGTCAATATACTAGTAAGCTAGTACAGCAGTATAGTAGTGTATTCATGCACCAGTTGTACTAACATGTAAAATATACTAGTATACAAGTATGCAAATATTTTACTGTTCGAATACATTGATGTACTGATATACTCATCTGCTAATATACGAGACTATCAATATACTAACATATCCAAACTAACTAGTTCTAATATTGATACTAATACTAGCACTTCTGCGAATATAAGCTGCTGTTAAACCCAGCATTAAGACTGATACTGATACTACTCGTAGCAGTGGTGCTGTATTACTGACATTGACACTGGCACTAGCGCTAACTCTAACACGAACATGAGCACTAACACTAATTTATAGTTGGCAATATTGATACGTATACTTACAGCAAACAATAGTACTAATATTAATAATAATACTCACCCTAATACCGATACTACCACAAGACTGTTACGTAACTCATGTGCCGCACGTCTGGTGCTATACTATGTACCTCATGTAAAGGTTTTGCTTCATAGAATATCGTCGTGCACGGTGTTTTTTAGACCCGCGGTCTGTCAACGGGGGGGGGGGTGAGCATATATATATATATATATATATATATATATATATATTGTATATATATATATATATATATATATATATATATATTAGGTAGAGTTTTAAAGCATATACATATATCTATATATGTACACATATGACTACGCGCGCATACACATACACATCCACACCTACTGGCATCAAGAGCATTGTCCACAATATATGTGCTTGAGGCACCTGCTCTTTCCGCGTCTCACACGGCTTCATCAGCATGATCGGGCGGCAGAGCGGCTTTTTGTCCAGATTTTCGATCGTCCACCGTTCCGGGCACGAGGTCTGCATCGCCGACGCCCATCGAAGTCAGCCGCGTGAGTTCGGACGGCAGCCTGCAAACCGTGCGGGACAGAGAAGCAGATTGGTCAGTTGGTGTTTCGGGGATCCATGTACCTTTCCTGGGCTTTAGGGTTTCTGACTGCAGATCAGAGCTGCAGTGGGCCAGCATTGCTGGTTCTTATGACTGTATTTTACAGTGCTGGTATCAACCTAATCGTAGTAAGCCTCCATATAGAACCCTTACAGCACCCCTTAAAGACCCTCTAGGACCCAATGACCTTCCTCGCCCTCCGTGTCGCCTGCTCCGAGGTCTACAGGGTGCCGATTCCGTCTGCGTGCTCGTCCTTGAGCTTCTGCTACAAGTCGGGGCCTCAACTCCCTGAGCTCTTGGGAGTTTAATTTGGGGTTTAGGGTTGAATTTCGGGTTTAATTTAGGGGTCCCTATATCATCGTAGTATTTCAAACCTTGGAAGCTTGTTCTGACTGTTAAGGCCTCTATAATCGGCTTGCGGCTTGGGGCGTAGAGCTTTGCAGGGTGTACACCTCTTAGTTCAGGGCTCAAAGTCTAGGGGTGACGGCTCTGGATCCCGGCGCATGGCTTAAACTTTGGGGTCCAGGTGGGGGCTTGACCGTCAATGCTGAGGGCGCCGGCTGGATATTACCAATAGCACCACCACCGACAACGGCACCACCACCACG
This sequence comes from Symbiodinium sp. CCMP2592, assembly GCA_905221615.1. NCBI lineage: Eukaryota > Dinophyceae > Suessiales > Symbiodiniaceae > Symbiodinium > Symbiodinium sp. CCMP2592. The sequence continues at coordinate 787,507 of CAJNDT010001502.1, forward strand.
GCGACTGTGTTCGTTGGAGTTTGCATTGCCAGCCTGCTTGTGGTAGTATTGGTTCTTCCCATGTTTGTACTGAAAGTTTGAGCATTTGGGCCAGGCTGTTGTTCATCATTCGGCTAGATGACAGCAAACTTGACTGACAGGCCCGGCATGGCCCGGCCAAGCCAGTAAGTATAAGGCGGCGTAGTTCCCCTTTCCTTCGATTTTACATTTATCGAACTTCCGAGTGTGGTTGCAGAGCTACGGGCTTGTGACGAAGCTAGCGATTGTGTGCAGACGTGCTGCTCGTCAGGATTTTGCCGCCTCTGCATTGGGGGACTGGGTTTCGGTATGGAGCTTAACCCTATGAGCACGTAGGGCCGTAGGGCCAAGTCACACGGCATGTTTGCAGGAGCTCTGCTCATCTTCTTTGCCGGCCCGGCTGGTTTTGTTTGAGCAATACGAATAATCGTCGTCGTTGTCGTCATCGTCCTCGCTGTCGTTCTTGTGGTCGTGGTTGCGCATGATTGTTGCTGTTGCTGTTGTTATTGGGCAGCGGCACAGCCCTAGCAGGAGTTGTTTTGCGATCACGGTCGCAGTCTTGGCCGTGGCAGCGGAGCCGGCGCTGCTACTGATACTACTACTCCTACTACTACTACTACTACTACTGCTACTACTACTACTACTACTACTACTACTACTACTACTACTACTACTACTACTACTACTATACTACTGCTGCTACCCTTACTACTACTTTTGGATGCGCTCATGACAGGCACCTGTTCCGAAGGGCTGCAGCTTGTTTTCAACCTCCTCACCAGCACCTTGGCTACGTGTCCAATATCTCAACGGAAAACTGAGAAACGTGAAGAGTGAACGCCAAGACTCACTCCACACCCCAAACGCGAAGAGTGCAAAACTTTAGGCAAGAGCATTGCGATTGAGGACGTAGGGCTTATGGATTACGAGTGCAGGGCTTAGGATTCATGAGCTGGGAGTATAGTTGTAGCATGGCCTAGTGACGGTAGCGTGGTCGTGTAAGTAGTGTAGTAAGAGTCTCTTGGCAGCGGTTTTGTCGCCGACATGAAGAACATCTGCGGGATCAGAAAGGTTCGAGGTGACTTGTTATGAATCCATGCGAGTCTTTTCACAGCTGTTTAGTCTCCGTCGGATTGTGTCCGTTCCAAAGCCGGCTGCAAGCTCTGCATGCATGACGACACTCGCAGTGCTTGCAGGTGAGACGAGCTGCGCATACGACAACCCTGAAATAACGAGCCTTGCATGCAGTAGGTGCTTCAGGCCCAAGATCGGCCCAAGATTGGGTTCTATGTCGGCGGAGCGTTGTGGTTTTCACTTAAAGCCTACGGAATTGTTTGGATGTCTACAGATGGTGTGCAGAACAGGGTTGTGCAGCGAGAATCCCTCGTCCCCACCCCCAAGTGGGCAGTCAGAAAATCCAATGTCTGACAGCTGCATATGCTGCTCGCGCGCCGTGCGATAGATACAACAGACGGTCTATAACGTAGAAGCATCTAAAAAAAGCACCATGGCGTTTAAGGATCCTTCCTTCGTGTACGGATCCTTTCTCTACGGTTGTTCTGAATCCGGGTCCGGGGTTTCTGAATTCACTGACGGGGTGTTGAGAACGGGGCGGATGCTCGTGATTAAGGGTCAAGATATCGACATCATGACTATGCGGCAGGTAGCACGAAAATTTGGAACAACTACCACAATGCTTAGCTACAGGGCAAAATGCCTTCAGAATTGGTGGGTCGCATAGGCTATGACACGTATACCGACACGCAATCCGGCCCTGTTGACTTTTCCTGCTAAAGGCCTCCGGCCCCTCCCGGGCGAGAGTAGAGTGCTCTAAGTAGGTTCCGGGCTCAGGGTTCTGGAGGCGAGGGTTTCGAGGTTTCCTGCGCCTCCATAGCATGTGGGACCTAAGCCCCATGCCGTCCTCTAGTCATAAGGAGCCTTAGGGGGGTAGAGTGGGGGGTGAAGGGGACCTTAATGCCCATAATAAAGACCGAATATAAGGCCGAATTAAGGAACCTCCCCCTTACCCCGCTAAGGGCCCCTATGCTCTAGGAGCGTCTCTATTTCCACGGACCAGTCTCAACTTGTCTCCGCGGAGAACAACTTCTTTAAAGTCTACAAGGCTCGCATCTTTTCTTGTCTGGCTTTGGCAGGTGTGGGTTGAGGAGTACAGGTTGTCAGGACAGTCTACAGGCCTTACCCTAAACTTTAAAACCATCACCCCTGCAAACCTGAAAGCCCTAAACCGCAAGCCCCAAGTCCAAAACTAGACACAGTTGAAGCTCATCCTGGTGAAAACCTTTCCGGCATCTTCTACTAATTACCCTGGCTCACAGAATCCATCGCCATAGATAGGGTCCTTAGTAGGGGTGTCTCATGGGAAGGGATTTCGTGTCTGTGTGCGGGGTTACGAGATGTTTTAGAAGATCTACAGAATCGGGCAGTTTTGCTTCTGCGGCCACTTTATCTCATACTCAAAGTCTACGTGGTGATTTGCTGCTTTTGATGCGACTTTTCTCACAGTAGGTGCCTTTTGTCGTTTCGAGCGTCAGGGCTGATAGACTGGCCACGGGGCAATGTGACTTGCGTCTGCCAAGTAGTGAGGATCAGGCGGCTGGTACGTAGGCCATAGCAGGGGTTCCCCGTACTCGCGTTGGAGATGCAGGCATTCTGAAGCCTGAGTTGCCGAACTTCGCAAATGCTACATGGGCTTCCTGCGCGCTGATATGGGCCTAGGCACACTGTGCCGCAGAATGAGAACTTTGAAAAACACCGCTTTTGCGGGAGGTCGCCTGTATTGTCACCTTCAGCCGCCACAAAGCATGCCGCACGCAGAACGGAGCCAAGCATTCTGAAGCGCATGCCCCCAAACAACCCCAGGTGTTGCAATGCAACACCTTCACAACTCTTCACCTGATAAAGCGGCCTTGATAATTAGACTATGGTTTTGGGGGCCATTATACCATAGTTATAATAAGGAACACCCCACAATAGGGCCCTATCTTAAATCTAGAAAAAGACCCTGAGAGCCTCCAGGCTCCCCAACTGTGGCTTTTCCAGAAATACCCAGGCACCCGTGGCCTCATTCTACTTGGAGGATCATGGGACCTAGTAATTTATAAGTACCTTAATTGGGGTTGTAAGTATAGTTACCCTAATTATAACCCTAGCTACTAAGTCCCATGATCCTTTAAGTAGCCCAAAGCCACCAAGACGCACAAGACGATGCCGAAAACGGAAACCTGCACATCCGACAACTCGAGCAGATCCAATCTCGGCGATGGTGTTACTTATAGTAGAAGACGGAAAGTTGGAACATCATTATCCTCATGCCCTTAAGGTAAAGTTTAAGGGATCCTAGCACCAATCCTCCTAAAGCCATGTTCCTACTTTCTGGCTTCTACTATAGTATTCCTGCACTTTGCAAAAACCTCCAAACACCATTCCGACCATGCAGGGCCCGACACTATTCCACCCCGATACTATTACCGTTCCACCCCCGTCAAGAACGCTAACACTTATACTTATGGATGTATACGGCCTTTTAAGATCCTCATATGGGTAGTTGTCAAAATTATGGTCCCTTTTTGGGTACCCTAAATATTAGGTGCCGTATTATATTAATGGACCCAAAAAGGGACCCTAATTTTTCCTTATCACCTCCGTGCCTTTGTCGGATCTTCGCAGGTTCCGGCTCCTTCGGCCTCCGCCCCTTGAGGCTCTTCGCTCTCGGAGCTGGGCTCGCTTTTTGGGAAGGTAGTTTAAGCTACTATAATAGGGGATCTATAGTTAGTTTAAGTTACCATAATAGGGATCTGTAGTAAGTGAGATGGTTTCCGTATTATGGCATACCATAATAGGGATCTATAATTAGTAAATAAGATGGTTTCCGTATCATGGCAACTTAGATTAAGCTCCTTAGCAAGAACCCAGGTTGGGGCTTTCCGGGCGTTTGCCGGAGTTGGGTGAAGGCGGCTAAGGGTGGAGGCACTCCGCGCCTGCGAGTTGCTTCCGGAGGTGCCGATCTGGAGTACCAGTAGGTATTAGGGTGTAGGGTTTAGGGTTTAGGGGATTTAGGTTTGGGGTATTTGGCATCTCAAACCTGATTCAGGCATTCGGGCAACTCTGCTTCATTCATTCCTTTGTAATCAATTTGGTCCGCCGGGCACCGGCCACGGTTCACGAGGCGGACCCCACAGCACGTCTTTCCAGAGACTCACCTACATGTGGCACTTGCCACAGGGACAGCTGGTCTGATTGGAAAAGGACAAACATACGGTTCCGTGAGACCCGCATTGCGATAGCTCAGGGTTCAGCCTCCATGTTAATGTAAGGATCTGTTGTGATAGCTGCATCCCCTTATAACGTGCTCGTGCAATCATGTTTAGGGACATCCCACAGCGTTTGTGGAAGAAGGGGGGTTCGGGCTTTACTGCTGTCCTGTCGGAGAGATTTGTTCCGAGTCGGAGATATCGGGCTTCAGGGCGTTCTGAATGGTATTATATCACGGCTGTTCTCTGGTGTTAGTGAACTCACGAAGTGCAGTCAAGAAATGCAGTTCGTGCATCGGAGCGGTATTTCAGTAGCTGCACGTAGTGCTGGTAATCAGACTGGGTGGGATACAACCGTCACTCTCTCTGAACTTTGAAGCCCGAATCCACACCTCAAAAAACTTTGCTCGACAAGACGCAGCCAGGTGCTGGCACCTCTGTGATTCGCTTCATGCCTTCAGCAGTCCTTTCGCTGGGATGCAGTGTCGGCCGTCCTCCCATGCGTCGAAAGAAAGCCAGGCCCTAAACCTCAGACTCTAAACCTGCAATCCGGCAAAGAAGCCTCGTTGACATCGGCAATCACAAAAGCCCCAGTCGGGAGGGTTCGCTGAGCGGCCACAGGGCTGGCACTGCAGAACAGCACAGGTATGCGTAGGTCAAACATCCGCGGTACCGGTCACGGCGTGGACTCCTGTGAGCGGCACGAGAAAGGCTGTGCTCAAAGCTGGTCGGAGCTGCTTACACTGCCTATAAGGGGGAGGGTAGCTTTTGGGGTTCCCTTAAGGGCATCATTTAGAGGTTCTTCACTGCGCCTGAGGAAAGAAAATCTTGGAGCCTCTTCCAGCAGCATTGTCAACATGTTCGGAAGCATTCGATGATCGAAGGGGATAGTTCTCTGATTTCGGGCCCGTTTGGGGGTCCCCAAAATAATGTGGCACCCTTATAGACAGGACTCTAACAGCTAACAGGGACCCTTCTTTAGAGATCTACCCGGAATCTACCCAAACGGTTACCAGCAGGAGCGCGCAGATTTCATGAACTAGATACTGGCAACAATGATAACACGACTACCAACAGCGGCAGTGATTCAGCATTTTGGGCCTTGGGTGGGCGGTAGGAGCAGCTGCATTAAACAGTTGCACGCTTACCAGGGCAAACGACATGTTAGCCCAAGATACAAGCAAATGCAACAGAAGATTCATAGGGAAGTATGAGTGGTAGCTGCGCTTACATCTACACCCTTTCCATCTGGGAAGCTCTGCAGCTAGATCTGCCTGTGTGACCTTGGGCGCTCAAGAGTTGGCCTTCGTATGGGTTAAGAGTTTAGGGTAGCAAGGCTCATATTCGTTGGCTTCAGGAGCTCGTTTCTATGGTACTGCTGATTCAGTGGTTTAGGATTTAGGGGCGTTCGGGCAGTCGGTTTCAGGGGTTCAATGGCGTTTGCTTAGAGATTCAGGGTTCCGGGGTTTGGGGTTTAGAAGTTTGGGTTCAGGGCCATGGGTTGGCCCAATTCTTCTCAAGCTTTGAGCCGTGCGCGGTAAGACCTGCCAAGCACCAGGTCCGAAAACATGTAGCTTCAAGCTTGAAAACCTAAGAGCCTGGGAGCCATTTAGGGCATATCATACCATACCCCACGCCCTTCTTCTGAGATTAAGGCCAGACTTGACAGAAGACCTAAGAATTTGGGAGCCTCCAGGATCTTGCGCTGATGTAGACGCTTGAATATTTACGAATGCTGCTTCTCAGGATTCCTCGAACTAGTCACACCCCGCAGCCCCTGTTCTGATAGTTAAGGCCCATATGTCAGACCACCTTCAGAATCCCAAGGCTTAGGGCTGTAAGCCCTTTGCCTTGCAACCCTGAACCCTCTGAGGTCAACCTCGGTACCCCTAAAACTAAACCGCAACACCGACCAAGCCCAAACCCCACATCATAAATCCCAAGCGCTAAGCCCCAGATGTCAAAAGCCTAAACCCTGAAAGGGTGTAGAGCGTAAGCTCTAAACCACTCATGGGCTGAACGCCCGACATCCCGGCATCTCCAATCATGGCCATGGACGAGTCGTTCGTGCGCTGGGCTTTGTGTCAGTCGGGAGGCTGGTCCTTTGGGCGTTGCATAGCTTTTTCGAACTTCAGGGTGCAGGGTCTCAAGTTTAAGTTGTGCGGTTCTTTGAGGTTCCGTTAAACGCGATGATGGCAAAGCTCTGAAATGTAAAGAGTTTGAGCCCAAGCTTGAATGGAGAAGCGAATGGTACGCCTTGAACTAATATAGGTGCCTGAATAATTACCCACAGTATTTTGGGGGTTCCTTTTTAAAGTTATGGTATACTGGGCCCCCAAAACCCTATTCTAATCATTATGGGGCCTATAGCAGTCACTTTCGCACAGGGGATCGCAAGTTCAATGTGGCGGAGTCCGCCTACGAGGCCTGACATGACCCGGGTTAAGGCCCCGAAGCCCAAAAGCCCCGAAAGTCTCGAAGTTTGGGTTTCAAAGCTTAGGGTGAAGGGTTTTTGGGGCTTAGGGTTTAGAATTATGGGGCTTCGCCTTCCAGCCTTTCTGGGCAGGCTTCGCTTTCCAAGCAGTTTCGGCATTTCGGGGTGTTTGAGGCCGCAGGGGAGACCTGAAACTCAACAGCCCAGCCCGGAAATAAGTAGGATGTTTCCACGGGCAAAAGAGGACCAAGGGGTTCCGTGGCAGCTTTCAGGAACAAGCCTGGAGCTCTGAACCGTCAACGCGACTGGTTCCGATACACATCTATACTTATATTTGTATATAGATTCCTTAACCGTTTACCTCGAAGCAGCCTCAGCCTTAAACTCTACGTAAACTGCTCTTGAGATTGAAGAAGGAGCTGGCCCTTCATGTCGAGCTACTCGACTTACAACCCTGCGGCAGCTCTGGCTTTGCTTTCGGAGCTTGGGGCAGTGTTTGCTAGCCTTTGATACCCGTAATGCTGCTACACGACATGAAATCATGAATGCAATAAAGACGTCGCGCAGAATGGGTGAAAACAAATCACAGGGTGCAGTTGGGACGCACCTAGGTGGTCCTTCTGCCAAACGCACCAGCTCCCGCATGAAAACTCTAGCGCCCTAAACTTGCACTTCAACTTGAAAGTCATAACTAAATATGAATATATCTAATTGTACGTACATGTGTACATATGCACATGCATATGTGGACATAACCATGTTTAGGTGTATGTATATGTGTATGTATTTGTATATGTATATGTACAGTATATGTATGTGCAAATGCATATGTACATGTACATGTATACGTATATGTGTATGATTGTGTATGTGTATGTATTTATATATGTATATGTACACGTATGTGTATAAGTACATCTATGTATATATATATATATATATATGTTATGTCTGTATACATAGATAATACATGTATAGACATATATACTAGATACATCTATACATGTGTGAACATGTGTGTATGTTCACAATTGTGCATCGTATTTTAATCTATTCATGTATCCATATTACGGTACATCTGTACATACATACATATATATATATATGTGCATGCACGTACATGTATATGTATACATACATATGCGTGTGTATATATGTAGGTATATACAATATATATGTATACACACATCCCTGATCCTCAAAAGCCCCAGGCTCCGCCTCCGGAGAGTCTTGCGCTTGGCGTGGCGTCTCTGCCTCCACGCACGGCGACGGCGACTGGAGAGGACGACTTTGGCTAAGTCGAAATGAGGCTTAGGCTTGTGCTCTTCGGCCTTTGGTGCCAGAGCATACCACCAGCAGCAACAACAACCAAAACCACGACGGCAGCAACACCACAACCGCGACCACCAACAAGTGAGCAACAACAGCAGCATCAGCAAGAGCAACAACAGCAACAGTAACAAAAGCAGCAACGGCAAATCCAGAAACTGCTACAACAGCAATGCCAGCAACAGCAGTCGTAGCAATGATGCTGAAGACGATGATATTGTTGTTGTGATGATGGTCATGATGGTGACAGCAGGTAAACAGGCTACATAGCAGGTACGCAAGATAGCACTGCAACAAGATGTGTAGCAACACAGCAGTATACGGTATATGTACAGTTGTGGATATGTTTCCATATATGCTCATGCATTTGTATGTGCATATGCATTCGTATACTCGTTTACACATACACATGCTTGTGTCCAAGTGTACATGTGCAAGCGTACATATGCGTCTACCCACATTCACGTGCGCATCCAGGCATACCTACATACATGCATACATACATACATACATGCATATGCAAAAACGTATGGACATGTGTGCAAGTATATGTATATGTATTACGTATATGTATGTGCATGTGTATTTGTATGTGTACGTGTCAGTGTATGTGTGTGTCTGTGTGTTTCTATGGAGATGAAGCTGTGTATGCGCGCATATACGTATATTCTTACGCACCTATGGATGTTCTCTTTCTCTGTATCGGTACGTGCCTGCGGCTCAAAAAGTCTTTCGAAGACGAGAGTATGGGTAGTCGTGCTGGGGATGTCATTTCACAACGGAGAGGTGGGTTGAACGTAAGCTCTAAGGATGTTTGGATTCGGATCATGATCAGATCTTCATGAAGAAACACTGTTGTGATGCATTGAGGTCTAGGTTTAGGGTTCAGGGCTTAGTATTCAGGCCCATATGGATCCAGCCTGAGCAAGTTAGAGGTGTGTACTCTCTTTGTCTGGCCAGGCTTCTTACGGACAATCGCGTCGCAGTCGAACTAGGGGCTTTCACGTAGGGTTCACTGCGGGAAGCCCGTTCAAGTCGCTGATGCCCACACTCTAAGCACTAAGCATTGAACCCGAAACGCGAACAGTACACAGCACACAGGAGCGATGTGGAAGACGTCATTCTTATCAATGGCATCTTCCCGGGAGGGCCGATGTGCTTCAGTCAGCACTTGCGGGTTTCGGTTGCAGACTTACGTGGATGCGCGAAACGGGACGAAAACGGATGTCATCCGCAGCGTCACCACTTGATGGGAACTGAAGCTGGGGACACTCGTGCGCAACCACCACCACCGCCGCCGCCGCCGCCCCCACCACCACCACCACCACCACCACCACCACCACCACCACCACCACCACCACCACCACCACCACCACCGCCACCACTTCAGGACAATGCTCAGAGCCAAGTCCCCCTGCACAAGCACCGTGCAGAGGCGCCTGGCACCCATCTTTGCCTTGGCCTCTGCAGCCGCAACAGCTCGAGGCGGCCTGACATGTTGGGGGCCCGAAGGCTCTAGGGCCAGGGTTGATTTTGTTTTATCATTTTAGGCTTAAGCCTTGAAGCCTCAGAGTCTTGTATACAAGTATGACTGACTCTTTGATCGTATTTGTAGTTCGGGTTTGGTCACATCCAATCTAAAGCCTAAATCCCAAATCCCAAGCTCAAAAGCCGAAAATCGTTCAACCATGTGAGGCGCACCCGGGCACGACAGGCTCGTGTCCATTTCTGCAGAGCTGCAGAAGTCCTCCCACCAAATCAAGCGGCGACTTGGTTTCGGATCTCAGAATTTTAGGGTTGGACTCAACGTGTCGAGAAGTCGGTCGGTGCCGACTGGTGCTGGGTAGATGACTCCGACTGGGTCTAGGATACCCAGAGGGAGCATTCCTTCGACATTGAACTTCCAAGCCTTACTAAACCCGACCTCGCCTACCCAGAAGCCTCAAGCACTAATCATTAACATTGAGGCTGCTTTTTGATAGTATTAACAGTAGTAATGCACTATGCATCCTGCATAGGCGTCTGTTAAGTTGGGACGGAACTGAGCTTCAAGAAGGCTATCCTTCGTAGGAATCAATTTCAGAATGCCTAGCCAAGGTATCGGAGATCCATTTGCCTCCTACTGCTCCAACCTTAGCAGCGTAAGATCCCAAACCTCCAGTCATTACCTCCGAGGTTTCGGGTTCCAGGGCTCAGGGTTGCTTGAAAGCGCGATTCTTCGGCGCAGCCTTGTCATCGTCAATCTTAAACTCAGCACCTCAACACCCTGGACCCTTCTGTTGATAGAACCCGAGCCCTAACCCCAAACTCGACATCCTAATAGCCCCAGGAGAGAGGAGAAGCCATCGCCATGCCTCAGTACGGTGGCGTTGATGGAAACGGGAGAGTTCAAGGCACCCGGATGTTGACAAGTCTGTGACTTCATCCCAACATCGTAAGCCCCTGGAAAAAGCAAGCGAACTTTGTTTGGTGCATGAGTCTCGAGGGTGCAGGAATCTCGTTTGATACAGGAGAGAGAGTGTGTGTGTGTGTGTGTGTGTGTGCGTGCTATAGCAGGCTGTTGAGGCACGGTATGTTATATCTAAAGTATGTACACGCTTGCATAAGCTGCACAGGCTCCTGGTTTAAGGGAAAGAATCTGTATCCGGGCTCTTGTACAGGAGTACGCTAGAATTCAGGTTTCCTTGATGCAGGTTCCTCGACTGGAAGAGGATTTGCGTGGGCCCTGGCAATTTCCATTGCAGAGTTCTTGAGTTCGGTGCACAGATATGGGGAGTACGCAACGCCTGTTCTTCAACCCGAATCCCTTCTAGCAGAAGACTCAGAAGACATGCTGGACGTAATGCTAGCTGAATGATTCCAGCAATGATATGGCGAAGGCAGACACGGTACGAGGACAAGCCTAGCACGAAAAAAATTGTTGGCTACCAAGGAAGCCACTGCAATACCAATTCCTTTAGAGTCGTTCCTCTTACTGGTCTTCTGTACCTTCGACGCCAAACTAGCTTCCGGATTTGTCAGCGTGGGCGTTCTGAAGGCGGCTTGGGGTTTAGTTCTGCCGTCTTCACAGCTGGCGCTCGCGACCCAAAGCCAAAGGGATCCCTATATCTCTTCTTGAGCAAAGGACCATGTCTCTTTAAGCGCAGCTTCGCCTTTTGAGCATGGAGTCTCCAACAGCCAGGGAAGCAAAACAAGGAACTATACTCCCCATGATGATATACTATCGTTACTATACTACTATACTACATTAGCAACCAACTATTAGCAGCTGCAAGCGCGAAATCTAGCGAAGTTGCTGCTATTTCTTATTCTAGCAGATGTCAAAGAGCACAGGAACTGTAATGATGACATTAAGCAGAATCAGAAGAAAAGAATGCAGCGACTCAGTCTGATTTCCTCAAGAGGAGCGATACGACAAACACACCTCCTGAACCTTACAAGCCACATCAAGGAGAATGTAGAAACCCTCAACCCTTTACCCGAAACTTCTCCACCACAGCAGCGGCAGAAGGAAGGTTCCGCTTTTTGGTAAGGATCCACAGACAGGAAGAGTATTCCTGAAAGTCCGTTTACCAGGACCTTCAGAGCACTTTCTAAAGCCTGATAAACCCTTACAACATAAGGCCCATGAAGAAACCCCTGTAAGGCCCTACAAGCACCCTTGTCCGACGCCCTATATCCTAAATCCTGCAGTAAAATTGTAGAACAACCTCAATGTATCCTGTGGCAGGCCCTGGACTTTGCCGGAGCCGGGTTCGCCACGCCCGAGTGCACGGGAGATGACGACGGCCAGTGGGAGAGGGAAGCGTTTCATGGGGTTTCATCGAAGCCCTTCAGGCCCAAGCCCAGACACCAAACCCAAAACCCAGGCCCTAACGACAAAACCTTTGTCTTGCAAATTACTGCGATGAGTAGCAAAGTCCACCTATGCTAGATACCTCCAAGCCAGCCTGTGCGGTGGAGCATGTCGATTAGAGCACAATCTCTGCGTTCCACTGCGAGGCCACATCCGGTGATTTAGCATTTGTGGATGTTGCTCTCTGGATGGATACAGGGGCATTTTGCACCCACCAGAATGCACCTCTTGGTGTTCTTGTCATGGAGTTTTGATACAGCAGTAGACCCGTAACTTCCCTAAACCCTAGAAGCTGTGGTTCTAGAGAGGGTCACGGTTCAGGAGATGCGGCAACGCCTGCTGCGGACGGTGCAAGTCCTAGAGGGCGGCATGGCGACGCAGCTTCGCGGAAGTTCGGGGTCTTTTTCCAGAATCTGGTGTCTTGCTTAAAGGATCATGGGACATAGTAACTAGGGTTATAATTAGGGTAACTATACTTATAACCCCGAATAAGGTACTTAAAACCTTACTTGCTAAGTCCCATGATCCTGCAAGTGGTCCTACGGCTCCAGCAGTTTGAACAGGGTCTTGAGACATTTTCCAGTCATGTTTGTATCATGGACTGTGGGGGAAGCAGTTACTCTTCGCTTTGTGGGTGGGCTAGTTGGGGATCAGCAGGTCTGCACAGAAGCTAAATGATGTGTCTGGTCGGATGAGTTTGAAACTCCCTAAACCCTAAACCCTAAACCCCCAAACATAACCCAGGAGGCCGCAACATGCGGCTACGCTAGCAGATGTCGCCTCGGATTCCTTCGCTCCCCTGGCACCACATCTGGCGGAATTCCTGGCGCACCACGTGCACCTTCGGCCCAAGGGTTACAGGAGTTTGTGGATTTGTGCGAGGTGTTTTATGGTGTTGAGCAGAGCTTTACAAGCTTTACGCAGGTTTCGGGCTTCTTTTCAGCCCACAACCTCCACCTAGAACTGCCCACGCTCCTTCAGGCTCGTTTTGCATAGACCAGAAGCACGAAACTATAACATTGCCATGCGAAGCGTGAACTCGTCATCCCAAACCCCAAATGACACAGCTGACTCCCAAAACCCGCAAGGCTCTAGCCCATAACCCTTAAAGGCCCTGCACTTCAGGCCACAGCGAGTGGCCGCTGCAGCAACCCCTTCTGAGCTCCTCCTGCTCCTGCGGATTCTGGAGTGCCTTGGACTGTTTTGCCATTGGCGTTCGTCCCAAAGCGTCTCAACCGGGAACCCTGATCCGCAAGTGAAGACTTCCCGCTGCAATGTGCCCCAATTGATGACATGAAAGCAAGTTTCGGATTCCGGGGCCATTGGAGGAAGATCCAACCCTGTCTCCGAAAGCCCGAGAAGCCACAACTCACTCACTCAGAACTTCGACCCTGGTTAGAGGGTTTGAAGGGCGCTTTCAAGCCTTTGGTAACCCTAAACCTTAAACCCCTGACCCGCAAACCCCTAAACACCCAAACTCTAAACCCCTTGCGTGCCGAGGGCAATCACGGTCTCCCCCCATGTCAACTCGACTGGGAGTCTCGGATGCACTTCTCGCAGCCTTCTCGTGTGTGTTGCTTTGGAGTCCATGTCTGGGTTATTGCTGTAACATGACCCCTGAGAGCTGAAAAGTTCTGCGCAAGTATCGAAGCCCAGAGGACCCCTTAAGACACCCTCCCCCTTCATAGGGGTGTGTGGGGGCACCAAAGGGTTCACGGGTATCGAGCTATTCTAACTGTTGCAGTACGGCCCCCGCCCATACTGAAGCCCTCCCGACCCTTACTTACGCATTTACAAATCGAGACACACCTTCCAAGAAAGCCTGCTAGAAAATTGCTGCAGCCCTAAACACTCTAAACCCTGAACACCTAAACACCTAAACCCTATACACCCAGGTATCTCCACCTCTGCCTGGTTCCTGCCCTGGTCCTTTGCCTCAAGAGCCGCAGTGAGCCCAGCGATGGTGCGGAGCTGGAGCAAGGCCTGGCTCGGCTCGGAGCGTTTTTGGGACTTTGGGGTTTTGGGGGCTTTTGAGGTTTAGGGTTTAGGTTTCAGGTTCTGGGTTAGGGTTTAGGGGTTAGGGTTTTGGTTTCAAGTTTTGGGTTTAGGGTGCAGATTTTTGGGCTTTGGGGCTCAGGGGCTTTTGTTGAAGGCGTTTTGGGGGCTTAAGTGCCCAGGTTTTGTGGCATCGGGGTGCGTTTAGGCTTTGGCTTAGTATGGCTGCATAGTTGTTGAGCTTTCTGGAGTTATGTGTTTAAGGCTCGGAGTCTCGGGCTTTGAGGATTCTTTAGGGTTTAGTGTTTTAGGGTTTAGGGTGTAGGGTTTAGGGTGTGCAGGGTTCTTGGTTTAAGGCTTAAGGCTTAAGGCTTCTCGGGTCGGGGATTCATGTTTTGGAGCATTTAAGCTTCTGGGTTTGAACGTATTGTGTTTCAAGTACAGGCTTCGGGATATTGGGGTTCACTGTTGGGACTTTGGCTGATATACTTCATCTTCTTCTCGATACTTGTATGCTGCCCGTTATCTTCGCTAAAGTAGCTTCGGTGCTTGCGATCGTTGCCTTCGGGCCGCATGGTCCCTGTGCCGTCATTTCTGTTCTGACATGCGTGCTGCAGCCAGAAACGCTGCACCGTAAGCCTGTGTACTGCATGGGTATGTCGACTATAGAGTTGGAGGCTTCGGGATATGGGGTCTGTGGGCATGGTGTGTGTGTGTGTGTGTGGCCAAGTACTGGTAAGGCCGACAGGATGGGAATAGAGCAGCTGGCTTTCAGAGCACCAGGAAGTTCAGCAGTGAGTTAGGACCTCGGCACTTGTTAGTACCTCCAAAGCCAGAGCCAAGGCCATCTCTGCTTGAAAGAATTCGATCCCATCGGTAGCTGTAACCGCACTTTCACACATCCTAGACCTTGAAGCCTAAATGCTAAACAATAAAACCCTATGCCCGAGGCGAAAGCATGCAGGAGGTTGCAGCAGATAGCATCAGCCGCACAGCCGCGGGCGACTTGTCGGAGATTGTGTCTGCGGTTTACGATTTAGGGCATTTAGGAATATGAGTCTTTAAGGTTTAAGGATTAAGATCCTTGTGTGCCAGCACGATCGTCTTTTCATGTTTTAGGTATAATGACTGCCGGAAAGCCGTGCTTATTCACTTATTCGTGCCTTACGATTGTGGGAATCATTTGTCTTTGTTTTTGTTCCGAGTAAGCCATAATTAGCCGGGGATCGAGGGCTGTTGAGTTGCACAGCTCCCAGTCAAGCAAGTTGCTGAATCGTCCTGCAACCTCAAGGCCGCACGCCCTAAACCTCTAAACTTAAACCCTAGACCCTACGCCGAGAACCCGTAAACTTAAACCCTAAATCCAAGGGGCCATAGCCTGAAGGCCTTCAGCTGTCCACCATTTACCGTCAAGCAGCCCTAACATCGAAACCCAACCATCTCCCGGCCCTAGGGTGGCCTTTCAGATGTAGACTTGTCCGCAGACGGAAAAAGGACTTCTAAAAACATCAACAACAACAACTGCAATGTGAGCTGTAAGGTTTTCTGGCCAGCATGGTGCGTAACAACGCGATTCGGCTCCCCGAGTTGGGCATGGAGGCTGGTAAACCTGTAGGGCTCTGGGTAAGCCCCTCAAACCCCCTAAACCCGCTAAACCCCCTCAACCCCTAAACTCCCAAACGCCTGAACCCTAAACCCGCAAACCCCCAAACCCCTAAACAGCCCAAACCCCCTAAACCCCCTACCCTGAACCCTAAACTCCCAAACCCTTGAACTCTAAAGCCCTGAACCCTAAAGCAACCCGGCTTTCAGAGGCACTTCGGCTCCTTCGCGCGGTGCTTTCAAGGCGCCCTCCGCTTCGCACGGCGGCGGGGGCAGAGCTCTGGCTGGAAGTTAGGGTTTAGGGGTTTAGGAGTTTGGGGGTTTAGGGGTTTAGGGTTTGGGAGTTTAGGGGTTTAGGGGTTTAGGATTGGGGTTTAGTTCTCAGGGTTTGAGGCTTTGAGTCTAGGGAGTCTAGGGCTTGAGGGCTTTTGGTGCTCAGGGTTTATGAGTTTGCTTTTTCGACCTTGATGCCTGAGTCAGGCTTTCTGCCTGGCCCGGCTCGGTCCCCGTGCTGTCGAGGAGGTGCCTTTAGGGACCCACGAAGGTCATATAAGCATAAGCATTTTATAGGGGTATCTCTAGCTAAGCGCTTCATTTTTAGTGGTCCGCTAGGTTTTGCAAGGGCTTCTCATCTTTCTCTTTGCTCGAGAGGGAGGGGTGTGTGTGCGACAGTTTGGGCTCTTTGGCCCACCGCAAGGTTCTCATTACTTGTGGACAGGTACCTGGCAGGTGTAATAAAAGAAACTCCCAAATCGCGCGCGACCCTCGTTCCGGTTTGCTTGTTTTTGCCGCAGCCTTTGTGCTGTGGATTTTTGATGCGAGGGCTGGGACTCCAAGTTTGCGCAGCCCTGCTCCCGAACCGACCCTATTGGCCCGAGGACAACTTAAAAGCCTCAGAGTAGGGTTAAGGTTTAGGGTTAAGGGCTTGTGGGGTATCTTGCGGTATAGCAAAGTGATACATACATACACATGCACATGCATGTATTGGTTAACCGTCTACATATGTATATATATATATATATACATATATTGTCTACATACTCGTAGCGAGAGAGTCAGTACAGTTAGCACAGTAGAGCAACTTTCAGCTTTCATGTGGCATGCTCCAATCTCGGCCCAGATCAGCCGTCAGCAGCCTATGGCATGATGTCGGAAGACAATAGAGAATTATGGTGCTGATGATTGGTCATGTTCTTGTTCGATGTCTTGCGAGGTGTTAGAATGAGCTGTACATTGGCCCACTTCAACTGATTGGAAGGTGCTGTGCCCCGCACTGCGACCGGATGCAGCCTTCGCTTGCTACCTTGCGCAGCTGCAGGGTGCTGGGACCAAAATTCAGTATTGGTTTAGAATCAAGAGTCTTGAACGGATTTCACATAGATTTAATAGGGATTTTCTAAAGCCTTTACCTTGTCGCAGCCCGTGTTTATTGAGAGGCTGACTTTCATTGGTATTGACCATGGCTGTTCGGGTTTTGCGGACGTTCTTTCGGCCCCTTGTTTGATTTGCCTCCTTTTAGGAAGTTGAAAACCACCCGAATCACTTCAGAGGGTCGTCCGTCTCCACTCACCCCATAGAGTCCATAGCTTGGGCCGCGAGCCTGGAACGCTGGCTCCTCCGTTGTCGACCCGAAACCCAGAACACTTAAACTCTCCACCCCACATGACCTCCCAAGCCCCAAACCCTAAACCCCAAGCCTTCTCACAGCTCCTTCTGGAAGCCAGATTTCGAAGGCAGCCCACGCTCAGCGCTGTTGCTGGCTGCCTTGGCGGAGGCAGCTGCTCCTGGTTTAGAATCGCAGGAGTGGAAGCGGTCTCACGTAGCAGCGGATGCTGTCCTGATGTCTGAAAGTGCTCGTGACTCATGACCGACATGAATTGTCTGGCCAACCCAACGCAGAAGTTCTTGTCAAGAGCCAACCGGGACCTGTTCCGGGAGAAGCTTCCGCAATCAACCAAGACGGCTAGGATTGACAAGTCTCCAAATCCAAGAACAAGCAAATTCAGACAGAAAGCTTGATGACATCCTGGGTCGGGTGAGCTTCATCGACTCATCAAGGCTTCTCTCAAGCCGAAACTCGCCATACTGAGCTCCTTTCACCCTATCGCAGCTTGAGGAAACTCCAAGGGCTGTCTACGCCCTGGTAGATCTCGACCCTAACGCCCCCCGTGCTCTAAAGCCCCAAAGCCGAAACCAAGACATCGCATAAAAAGGGTCGTTTGCCAGAGGCGCTCCGTCGAGCAGCTTTAGAAGGAGGCTGGTTTCTGGGTCTAGGGGCTTTGGGATTGGGATTGATAGGTTTAGGGTTTGGGGGTTCAGGATTTAGGGCTAGGGGTTTAGGGTTCAGGGTTTCGCGCTTCGAGATTTTCTTTTTTCGGAGGTTTCGGGTTCAGAGACCGTTGACTGTAAGTTACAGACCCTTAATCCCAAAACCCTGGATCCCAGACCCCAACTCCTGAACCCAGGGCTCTGGGTTCGGTAATTATGGCTCTATTGCTGCAGGAGGGAGTGGGTTGGGTCTTGAAGTTCAGGTTTGGTTTGTGCTGCTGAGGAGGGTCGAGGTAAAAGGCTTCGGGTTTCAGTCATGTAGGTCATGTAGGTCCTGACGGCCGTGGTAGGTGTGAAACTTGGGGCGTAGGAGGTTTGAAGATTAGGCCAGGCATTGAGGTTCGGGGGTGGGGGATGGGGGTAGTGTGCTGTTGTGCTCCTTCCCGTTTCTCCTCGCCTTTGGCGTTGAGCTTCTCGGGAGTATGAAACCCACAGCACTCTTCAAGCTTGCGTTCCGTTTCTGTTTGGAGAAGTTCCCACACCAAACTTTTGGCACGCCACTCTGGCCCCCCACCTCCCTTGGCGGGTTTGCTTTCCGGGTGTCGGAGAGCTTCGGAGAGAGCCCTTGAGAGTCTCAAAAGGCATCCTACCCTAACACTAGAGCCCGATAGCCCTTCAACAACCCCGTATCATATATCCCTAGACCTCAAGCCCAGGAGATATCGCCATCCTCTCTGCAGCTTGCGACCATGCTGTGCGCGCCCTCGGAGGCCCACTGGACAAGACACAGGAACAGCTTGTACCTTGCAACTTTGGTGGCCCGGCAGCTGGTGGTAGTAGTAGTAGCAGCAGTAGTAGTAGTCGTCGTAGTCGTAGTCGTAGTCGTAGTCGTAGCAGTAGTACTCGACAATAAGGTCGTCCCATGACATACCTTGTCGCTTAATCTCAATTGCCACGAGGACTTGTGAAGAGGCGGGCATGCCCTGAGGATGTCGTTGTGACCGTTGTGCTTCGGAAACGCCCCCTGCGAACATTTCCAACCCAATGTTGCGGCTGCACCTCGTTTTGCCATTCCCTTCAACCATCGAGATCGCGGTTAAGGCTTTGGGTCATAGATTTTCGAGTTTAGGCCATACCGCTGGATGATTTAAGACCGTGATTTTGTCCTTGGGCTGAGATTTAAGGGCACATGTTTCAGTTGGAGAGGACTAGGCATTGCAGTCGACCAAACTTAGTGGTCTATGAAGGTGAGGATTGATGCCACCATGAAGCACAAGTTGGTGCTTATTGGTTGCTACCTCCGCCCCTGACTGAAGTTCAGCTATTGTTTGTACCGCTGCTTCTCATCGGGGTTTGGTTTTTGTTGCTTCGTAAGCTGAACCGCACCACCTTGAGCCACTGATGTTCTGGCCTCCGTACCGCGCATCAGAAAGCGATACTGTGTGTTGTCGTCGGCTCGCTTTCGCTGGTGTCAGTAAAACACGCGGTTAAAATCAACTACCCACCCCCAAAGAGTCACGTGCTGCAGCGTAAAGCCCTGAGCGGTGAATTCGCAGCAGGTTTGCCAATTTGGGTCGTTTGGTTTCAGGTGTTTTGGGCCAACCATGAAACCTCCAGGGCCCCGAGCCTAAACCCTGAAACCTAAACCCGTAAACCCTAAACCCCGAAAGACTTTAAGCCTTCTTGCACGGAGGCGCTGGTGATCTCGCATGGATGTCCCTGGGCCTTGGGATGCAGGTGGCCGTGAAGCTGAGACTTTGAGTGCTGCGTTCGCGTAGGGTTTAGGGTTTGGGTCCAGGATTTAAGGGTCTAGGGTTGAAATTGGTTCATATAATACAGGCTGACCTATGAAGAGAGCTTGCTATGGAGCCCGAGCTTGCGCACATTGAACGGGTCCATGGAGTGTCATAAGATACAAGAGTGGCTCTCCCCTTCTGGGGTCCCTTTGCTGCGCAACGGCCGATCTTTAAAGTTTGAAAAAACCCTTCGCAGTAAGACTTGGCAGCTGTGTTCCATGGTGAGTTGTGTTGCATAGCGGCTGGCCACTGGCAACTTTTGCAGATTTTCAGTTCCGAGATGTTTGGCCTAGCTTTGGCGGCACGGCACATTTCCCTTTGAACCCAGATGTCATACCTGCTGAAACTTCTAGACCCAGCCAGCTTGACGCAGAGAAGCCCTTAATTCTACACAGCAAATGCCACATAGGTTATGGTACGTGAGTAGGGTCCCAAATATGGTGCGGCACCGTCATGAAGAGGACCTCAAAAGGGACCCTAATTTGGATAACTACCCACATGGCTTTCACCGTTATGGGCAGGTGGAGAGCGTGACGGCCGCCGAAGGTGTCCGGATCATTGGTTTAAGGAGTGTAAGGCGTGTAAATTCTTCGGGTTCCATAGAAAAGATCCTCAAAGGGATCCAAAATTGGTGCCACTTGCAGGGTTTAGAGTGTTTGGGTGAAAAGATACAGGGTTTGAGGGTCTTGAGGTTAAGTGTCAAATGCTCCAGGCATGAGTTTCCTACATGCATATGGGACATAAATTAGCGTTGCGGTCGTCTTGCACAGGATTTTTCTGTGGGGTTTGAGGTTCAGGATCTGAGGAACCCCAAACTCTGAACCAAAGGAATTCCTTTTGGGCGTCGGGGGTACACGGCCCGGAGGGGTCTCGAAACCCAAAGAAGGATTCGGATGTATGTATGTATGTATGTATATATACATATATCAGGATTAGATGCGAGAACCCAGTATTCCACGAATCCGAAGGTTATTGATCTCAAAGACTCAGACCTGAGCCCTCACCAAGCATTCGTACGGCAGGCGGCCTGCCTGCCAAGCGGCGAAAGCTTCAGGCTCCAAAGTTACCCAAGGTAGAGGTTTTCTGCCTTCCCCAGACCACCAAAGCATGCTGTGATCGCCGTGTTTCAGGTTCGCAAGAGCTTTATTGAGGGTACCTCGGAGGATCCTCGTGAACCCTTGAGCATATGTTTAGGGCTTCAGGTTTGAGGCGCTGAATCCGAGAAGCCATTCACCGTGCCAGATTTCTCAGGGTCTTCAGGGTTCTTCAAGGGGTCTAGTGAACTTCTCTGAACAAGTACTTCGCCCACAAAAAGATAACGACTAAGGCCGTAGGCTAGGCTGTAAGATAGCTCTGGATGTATGTGAGACTTGGTATTGGCTCTCGCTTTTTGGCACAGGTGCCCGACATACTAGCTGGGGTACTGTGAATGAAGATGCGACGCTGATCGCCGCAGTTGTAAACTGCACGAGGAATGGCAAGCCACGGAATCATCACCACCAACAACGACAACGACGATGACATTAGCAGCTGGCAACAGCGGCAGCCCCAACAGCAGCAGCAACGCAAAGAACATCAGATAAGATGACAACAGCAAGCTTGCTCTTCAGTTTTTTTCGCTTCGCCTTTTCTTGCTCTTATTGCTGCTTCCACTACACCGTGGTGTTGCTCATGCCATTCCAAAGTGAATTGTGAACTTCTGCGAGTTCAATGCCTACTAGCAAATGCTCTACTTCGAAAAGAGCACAAAAATCACTGGAAAAGTTCCAGAGTCACTCTTCGTCGAGGCCACGCCTCTGGGAGACGGCCGGATCAACGACGAGGCAGGGAAAGGACGTCGTTTTAAAAGGGCTTCCGTTTTAGATGTCTTGAGGTTTTCGGGTCAGTGATGATGAGGGTGCTGATTATACTACACTGTCTTAATTTCATTGTGATTCCACTATCAGAAGAACAAGTTCAACTGGTGGTTGAACAAACCCACGCAGGTCTTGAATGGAAGAACCCCTGTTGAGCAAGATTGATTGCATCGGTGCCTAATCGTCACCTGTGGTTGCCCGGTTCTAGACTGGCAGCTGCAGTAGGATTGGCAACGTCGAGAAGCCCGCAAGTCCAAGCCATACCCCAGAAGCAACAATTCAGGAACCCAAAACTCAAAGCGCCCCTAAACCCTAAACCCTAAACCATAAACCCTAAACCCTAAACCATAAACCCTGAAGGTTTAGACTTAGTGCTCCTCGTGGCATGTCTCCTCAGGTGCTCGAAGGCTTGCGTAGCCAAAGACTGCCCGCGGAGAGCTCAGACGGGGGCTCCCAGGAGCTGTACCCATAGGCTCCATAGTAGTTCCTTTTTGGGAATACCTTATAAGATTCTGAGTATGAGCCACGAAAAGGAACTGCTATGGAGCCTCTAGGTATCTGCAGGATTTCCTGCCGGGGGGCCTTTGCATTGCTTCGGCTTCACTCTTTGATGTTCTGTCCGTCCGCTTGCAGTCAGCCTGCCTCATGTGTCTTTTACTGTGACTCTCAAATTGTACTCTAGTCTCGATGCTCTGCCGTAAACTTTCAAGCCCAACACCCGAAGCCCCAAGCCCCAAACCCCAAACATCAGCTGGAGAAGTCAGCAGCGGCAACTCTTACCAGTGTCAGAACTCCCCCAAAGTATGTCCATAGGCTCTGTCATCCAGATGCCAGGGGCTTCGTTTTACACCCTTGCGGTTTGAGGTTCAGAGGGCTGGACCTTGCATTTGCTTTCAAATCCGCAAGCATCCGCAAGCCATAATCCCAAAATATCTGTACTGCGGTCCTTAAATCCCTAGGCCCTACCCTCTGCCCTGCAAGCGGTACACCTTGAGCCTTAAACCCATTGCCCCCAACAGTTTTCTCAACTCCTGGAAACAGGTATCAAAGACCCGAACAAAACCCATAGAACCCCTTGTGAAACATTCGGCAACCCTGAAGCTAAGGCGACTTCCTTCTCGCCCCCGGCGCGGCGAGAAGAGCTCCTTGCGCGGCTGCGGCCGCATTTCTAGCTATTCTGTGGAGTGGCCCTGGGCCCTTGCGAGCTCCTGGTCGTTCAAGGTTAAGCGAAACCCTTACGAATGTGAGTGTCGGACGCGGGCGCAGATTTGGAGTCTTGAGAGTAGTCTCTTGACTATGTCCGGTGCATGCAAGGCTTAGACTCGAGGCTAGAGGTGCCCTAAGCTTTACCTCCTGTGTCAATGGGCTTAGATCGTCATAGGAACGGATGCAAGGTGCCGAAATATGGAGGCTACATGATGGCTAAAGACGTACGGTTTAGGGTTAAGCGTTTGGGGTTTGGGGTTTAGGGTGTTGCTTCTTTCTATCTCTTAGGGCTACGTATGTGCCGAGCGACCTGTGAAGATGTTGCCTACTGATGCCTTGCCATCTATGTGGTTTGCGAGGATTTTGTAAGGTTTAGGGTTTAGGGTCGAAGACGATAGAATTTGACTAAAGCCAAATGGAATCCCAACCCCAAGGTTTTTCGAAGATTAGCGTTTGGGGTTGTCCATGAAGCCTAAATTCGGTAGTCTTAGGTGGGTGGAGAGGCTTGACGCGTGCGGCACCCAATCTTTAGAGAAGGACTGAAACGGCAGCAATCATGTTGAAAGGGCCAAATTTTGTCGATGTAACGTCGACGCGAATGTGTGTCTGTGTGTCTGTGTGTGCGTGCTTTCACAAATCTAATCTCAAAGCTGGAGAGAGTGCGCGCAGACTCACCGAGCCTCGAACCTATCCGGTACTGTAGTTATTTCTCATTATCCCGACCCGTACTTGAAGCTCTAAAGCCCTGGTTCTTAACCCTGGACCGACGCCCGGAGCTAACGTCCGAGCGGACCTTGCTCAGACAGCGGTGGCTCTTCGGCTAGGCGGCTGAACAAAGATCCCAAGAGAACCCCCGAATGAAAGCTCCAAACCCACGCACGGTAGCCTTCAACCCTGAATTCGTGTACCTTGGTCCCTTCACCTAAAGCCCGTTCTATATCTTGAGTGCCGGCAACCACTCGTGGCACTTTGTAGGCAGTCTCCTCACAGCTTGCTTAGGGTGTAGCGTCCGTTGTTCGGGGTTCAGGATGTGGGGATTAAAGAGTCGGATTCTTATCATAAGGACTCTCTAAGCCCAAAGCCTCTAAACGGCCCAAAACCCCAAACAGGCCTAGTTGCTTCCTTTGGTCAGCCTCCGTCAGCTTCGGCCTCCGTGGTGTTAATGACTCTGACGTGTTGGGGAGGCAAGCAGAAAAGCTGGGCTGGGGTTTCTGGTTTAAGCTTAGGCCTTAAGGTTCTGATAGCAGCCGTAAGCCCTGGAGCATGCTGAGGGTCTAGAGTTTCTCTTCAGCGGAGTTTTTGTAATTCGTCACAAAGGGCTTGGGAAGATCTTTTCGTGAGTGCTATAGTTACTATAGCGCTCCGGGAAGGATGCTTTTCCTCGTCCGGAATCCGATATCAGCAGTCCATGCAACAGGTATGCTGCATAGTCTTCAAGATGCCCTAGCTTGGAGATGTGTGTGTGTGTGTGTGTGTGTGTGTGTGTGTGTTTGCGTGCGTGTGTGAAGGGAACGAGCCGTATCTCCGTCGATTCCGAAGCCGTGGTGCACCTCAGAGCTCTTCCTCCTTAGGAGGAGTGGGCTAATCACCTCGGTAGATGCAATACCTTCGATATTTTGCGGGGCACAGAAATCTTTTCATAAGAAATCTCGTCATAGTTGCCGCAGGCACCAGATCCGACTACGGCTTCAGTCATTCCGCATAAGTTGAGAGAACCTCGAATCCCACTAAGACGTCCTTGATATGGTTTTTAGGGCTAGCGGAGTTTAGTGTGTTTTTTACATACTCCTTAGCCAGGAACTGTTGGGAATCTCTTTAGGAGGGAATCCTCGGAATCAAAAGCCATGCCTCCCAATCCGCGTGCGGTTGCCCCGGCACCTTGGTGCAGGTAATTTCCGAGTAGCCTGATCTCAAATCTTACCCTAAACCCTAAACCCTAAACCGAAGATGGGGCATTCGACAAGATCGCAGTATTGGCTGTAAGCCCCGGAAGATGGAAAAGAAGAGACCTCTGAACTATCCCAGTAAGCCTCAAACTCATGAGCCCGACAAGCCTCAAAAGCCCTACGTCCCCACACCCCTGAGCCTTGCAACCACCCCAAAGAATACCCTTATCCCCATACCGATGAGCAAGTACATACTTATATACTCATATCCGTACATACGTACATACCATACATACGTACATACATACTTACATACCTACGTACATACATGCATGCATGCACGCCGATCTACGGCTCTCTCTCTCTCTCAGTATGCATGTCTGCGTTACAATTATATACATATATATATATATAGGTATATGTATATGTATATGTATATGTCCCAGACACACAAGACTCAGACACACAGGACTCAGAGCCCAAAAGGGTGGACAACTCGGGGGGGTACCTTATACATATATATATATATATACATATATATATATATATATATACATACATACATATGTATATACATATGCGCAAGCACGCACACACACGCACACAGGGGCGGAGGGGGCGGGGGGAGAGAGAACAGCTCCAAGGATCCGACGCCCGAGGGACCTTCGCCAGCAGCCACTTGGCATATGAAGCTCTGGAGCGATGGGCAGCAAGTCCCGAGTCCCGAAATTTTCAGACGTGTTTGGTATAGGATGCTACGTAGGTTTCCGGTTCAGGTTTAGAGTCTAGAGTTCATATGTTTTCGGGGTTTACATGTTTCAGCTTTTTGTGGTGAAGCGCTTTGGGCAAGCACGTTTTATGATTGTTGTGCAGGCTAGGTGTCTCTTAGGTCAAGGCTGTATTGAGGAGTGTTGTTTATTGAGGTCGCATTCTCAGTGTTCGGGGGGGCATGAAATTGACACTTGCAGTCCGAATCTGATCGTCTCGCCTTTTAGGTGCGAGATCCGCAATCCTCGGGCTCCGCTGCACGTACTCTGAGTTCAGTGCCTTGGCAGTGTCTACAGAGTCTACAGTGCGTCATGGGCAAACAGGGGTTATACCGGCTGCTATCTTCTCTTCGGGATCCCCTTGCTGGGTTTCTCGGTACTATTGGGTCTGTGCAGGAAGGCTCCGACTCCGAACCCCCCAAAACGCCGCGAACCAAGTCTTCCAAAGCAAGAAGACAACCAAAAGCCCTGAACCTAAAGCCGGTAAAAAAGCCCTTAAAACTGCATAACACCCACATTAACCCGATAACACCTATATATATATATATATATATATATATATATATATACGAAAGGAATTACGACGACAAGACAAAGCTAGGTACCAACCTACCAAACCCCAAAAAACCCCGGCTGCACACCCACATCAAACCTATAGGCAGCGCCGACTGAACCCTTGAAGCCCTCAACCTCAAAAATCCTAATCGTGACGCCTACGCCGCAAGCCCCCCTATGAACCCAACTTCCCGAAATCTTAAACCCCAAAAACCCCTCTACAGACCCCACAATCCCAAAGCGCCCCAAACCTGCCAGGCGACGAGCCAGAAGACCCAAGCGAGCCATGGTTGGGACAAAGGCTTCGACCCTAGGTCGCCGGCCCCATCGAAGACCATGCGAACGCAAGCGACGCTGCAGTCGACGAGGCGTGGAACAGGGTATATCGGGACTAGGGTTATGTCAATGGGGCTTCATGGGTTTCCAGGGTACTACGTGATTGTTCCCAAGAGGTATCTTTTCTGCATCAGAATCTACTGCAGGACAAAAGCCTGGAATGGACGGTCAAGTAGAAAAGGCTACTGAGATACGGTACCAGCGTTCAGCTTGGGAATGCTAGGCCATGACATGAAAGCTGCTTAACGTTGCAACAAATGCTGAAAGGAAGGATTCTAAAGCCGATGTTCATTGCATAGGTGATTGCCGCTGAATCTTCGTATGATGCTCAGATTTTCAAGCTGACTGGTTTTAGGCCTCAGGAGCTCAACTCTACAATCCTTCACGACCAGTGATCACGGATTCATCATGGTTTCTACTATGTCTTGTATAAGATATATCACAGGACACTGTTTCCAAGCAAACTACAGCGGAACACACCACAATAACAGGAGTTATACTATACCGGTATATACAATATGTAGACTATAGCACGATGCAGCATAATACACTACAACACAATACAGTATGCGTACTACAATAGTACAACGAACGCAACATAATATATTCAATACCATACGCTATTCAGCAGGATTGGATAAAATACTTCGCCCGAACTCAAGGCTCAATGTTTCCGCCGTCCGTTGATGCAGGTGTTGCACCATTGAGCTTGCGATAGTGCTGCTGCTCGAGGCCCGGATTCCTCACTCGTCCGTGTTTTGGGGGTTTAGGGGATTTAGATGGTTCGGAACCTCACCTGCGCACAAGCATCTCGGTGTGGGTTTTTCCCGCTGCAGGAAGCATCGTTCAAGCCCTCAACCTTCGACATGCCCGGCGGGCTTTCCACCCGAAAGCCCGCCTAAATTTCACGTGCCGGTTCCAACGCATGGATTTCTTGGAGGCTTGTGTGCTGCATCCTAAGAAGATGATCTGAGCAACTGGCAACTCAAGACTTTCGGGTTTGGAGGGTTGAGTGCTTCGTTTCGGAGTCTCGACACTTCGTGGCATGGCCGAAGTCACTAGATCCCTTAGACTTTGCGGCTTGGGGTGCAGGGACTTCCAACCCAACATCCGCAACTAGAGCAGGTGGGCATCATAGCCACATCGGTGGTGGTCCTTGCCACGCCGCATGCTCAGTTGCTTTCGAGTGAAGTGTTTGCTCTGGTGTTATGGATTAGGATTATGGGTTTTGGAGTTTCGGTTTGGGGAAAGCTTGCAACCTCTGCTTTCAGAAAGCACTTCAACATGAACACCCAGCCTCCGATAAGGCCAACATATGTGATTTCGTTCAAAAGGAGTTCCCATAGCGTCGCACCGTTCAAACGGCCCCGGCGCCTCATGAAGCTCTGATGCAGCAACAATAACATCAACGGCAACAGGCAAGATGGAGTCGCAGAGCCGTGAACCTTCCAGGTCAACTCCTGTGCAGAGTGTCAGCTGGTATCACGACGAAAGCAATGCCCTCACGGCTCCCGCAGCCCCTGTGAGAATGTCTCACTTGAGTCAATTGAGCCCCCAAGCCCGGAGTTCCAAGGATGGGTTCTGGCGAGGGCATCACGCTCCGCACGGACATCGGAGCCTTGATCTGTGGCGGCCATAGCCATCATCCTGCTTTCCGGGCGGTGTGGTTGGTTTGGAGATTAAGCTTGGATTACCTACTTCCGAACAGCAAGGGTGAGGAGATGGGCATCCAGCTTCATGGCTGGACAGCAAAGCCTCAGACAACAGCATCCCTCAACGAAACCCCAGCAACAAGCACTTAGCCCGATACTGCCTACGAAACTTGCAAAGCCTCGATATGGCTCTGCAGTAAACCGACACCGGACTTGCTCTGCATCGACATGATATGTGTACATGTATGTGCATATATATATATATATAAACACTATATACATATATATATATATATATATGTATATGATTATGAATATGTACACACACACAAACATCATTTGCGTTTTCACGACCAAACAAAAGCTCCTAAACATTTAATCCTGAAGTCTGCTTTCCTGTGTGGGTAATTCAAAGCTGTTTCAATTACCTTCAGCTGCGCTCATAAGGCGCTTCTGCTGCTCCTGGAAGCTCCCCACAAAGCCTTAAACCCCTAACGACTAAACTCAACCCCTGAACCCTAAAGCCCTACACCCTAAGCCCTAAACCCTGAACGCCACAAGTTTCAAAACCTAAACCCCAACCCCTAAACTCCCCAACCCCTAAACCCATCGCGAGGTGGAGCCATGGTCTTCGTGGGGATGTTCATGATGGCCCTGCTGGAAATCTGCACGAGTCGCGGCGGCTCCTCCGTGGAGGCAGAGATTGCGATCGGCTTGACAAAGCCGGGGATTCGAGACTAAATGTCAGGTTTCGGGTTTACGGTGTTTTCGGTTCGGAGACTGTGGGTTGAATGGTTAGGGCTTGGCCTCAACCTGAAGCGAAGGCTGGCCAATGATTGAAGGTGCGAGGCTTGGGCCTCTGAAGGTTCAGGCCCAGTTCAGGCTTGGAAGGAATTGTCGGGAGTGTCGTGTCTTCCCTACATCTGCATCATAACGCAGCACCTGAAGCGGACAGAATGGATCTCTGAGCTCCCAAGCTGAAAGCAGCAGTGTCCCAGAAGCTTATGATCTTTGTGGCTTAGTCTTCCAAGAAGCATGACTCGAGCGAAAGCAGTCGGGTGCAGAGTCCTTAATTGCGTACCTCATGACGGCTGGGCCAGAACTCGAAGGGCCATCATGGCAATCGAAATCTGAGGCTTAAGAGCCTCTGTGAGAATCTTCAGTCTTGGGGAGTGTCATAGGGCCGGACATGGAGCCTAATTCCAAAAATCGCTGAAATGGGCCAGAGGCGGGCGAGTCGTAAAACAGGGTTTGTCAATCTTGGCGTGTTTTATAGTTTCATCTGGACATGCGGGGGTTTACAGGGCTATTTGAGCCTGAGTGAAATCGGTTTCCCCTGCAGACACTCTGTTGGCCAAGTGTTACGTAGAACCGTCATAGGGGCCATCGTTTTGAGACGTTCACCGGGCTGCTGGAATCAAAGCTCAACACCCGCCGTGCGCTCTCTGAAGGGCCCCTGAACTCACTTCAGCCGTTGTAAAAGCCATACAGCTGCGAGATCCCCTAAACTCTAAGCCCTGAAACCCACCGTCCGCCTAGAAGTCCTCGAGCTCTCAAGCCGTTAAGCCTGACTCCCATGAGGACCTCCAGAGCTTTCACACAGCGGCCATTTGGCCTGTTAATATGCGGGCCTGAATAATTACCAATACTGTTTCAGGAGTTCCTTATCATAATCCTAGAATTATAGTGCAATGGGCCCCCAAAGCCTATTCTAATTATTAAGGCCCCTATATTTGTCTTCATAAGCATGTAACCGGAGGCTTGGGGCGTAAACCCCAAACCCTAAAGGCCCTAAGTGATGGGGTCTTTAAGCTTCAGCCGTGGCTTTCAATCCTGCCACAGATCCTACTCGTGTACTTGCAGATCGCCATCCACGTAGATGCTCTGGGACTAGGCCGTCTGGCCGCTGGGGAAATGGCTTTGGGGTCAAGGGCTCGGGTTTGCAGATTAAACCCTAAATCCTAGTTCCTTCGATTGCGCTGTTTATCTATAGAGTATAGACTCTTGCACAGATCTGAGCTCGACGCCCCTGTCCACTTTCGGAAGCTTTGTGTCCGCTGCGATGGTCCAAAGAATATGTACCTTACATGCCCCAGCAGCCAGACAAACAGATGATCTTCGCCAAGGGCCTGGGTTGACATACTGATGGAGTGGATAAGTATGATACCAAAGCTCTCCCTGAATATGTGTCCCGATCCGGTCGTGTCTGTGCATATATATGCGCATAGACATAAAGCTCATCGTGCTCGCCGAGCCGTGCGACATGCTTGCGTTTCTTATAGGAGTGTCTGCAGACTTACGAGAATCACTCCAGGACAAAGCCTCAATGACCGGAGAACCCAAACCTCCGCCCGCTCTAAACAAGATCCGCCAAATAGAGGAAGTTTGGATAACCCCGGTGCATTCCTTCTTGCTACCAGGTTTTATCAACGCACCGGCTGCAGTTTATTACAGTGTAGTTTTTGTTGACATTTTTTCGGCCTGGTGCTTTGTGCGAGGCGCGATGGCCTTGCTTGGTCATGCTACGTGGCTCCTAGCACAGTGCCTCGGCAGCCTTCACCATTCGGGTGGGTATGGCGTACGGTCGCGCGCCGCTTGTGAGGTTGTATATGTGCCGCGACCAACCCTATAAACCCTAAACCGCCCTAATGTATAAAACGGCGAGATCGATCGGAACTGAATCGTAACTCGCGCTTCGATTCTTGAGGTGCGGGACCACAATCACGCTCTACCCCCAAGCCCGGAGTTATGGCTATCTTGCCTTTATGAGTTACAGCCCCGATGCGGGCAACTTAAAGGTCAGCTGCGTTAATCGCAAGTTGAAGCTACTTGTACTAGTGGTAAGAGCAAGAGTTGCATTTGCAATAGTTTTGCGATCTGCGACGTATCAGGCCACCCGCCGAAACCTTTCAACCCCTACCCCGTACAGCCCATCCCAAAGATCGAAAAGCATCTGGGCCGGGTGTTCTTCGGAGTTCGGGACCCCTAAACCCTAAACCCCTAAACTCTAAACCCCTAAACCCTAAACCCCTAAACCCTAAACCCTAAAGCGGGATCCTGGAAAACAACACCCTGAAGCCCAGACCCGGCAAAGACTGACAGCAGCGTTTAGGGTGTAGGGGGTTTTTAAGATAGTTCTGAGGACTCAACTTAAGCCCTCTTTAGGGTTTACGGATGATATATATATATATATATATATGATATAAGTTTGGAGTTTAGGACTACTCTAATGACTAAACTTAACCCCTGTCATGGAGCTCTATGAAATACTCCCCAGCCTCGTCGCCCGAGGCTCCTGCTACTGGCGGCCGGGAGCCCACTTGAGATCGATGGCTCCGAAAACAGAATGGTTTTGCTTAGGTATTTTACAAGGGTGCTATGAGGGTTCCTATCAGGATACTATAAGGGTACTACAGGGTGTGGGATTTGATTCTATTTGTGCTTGTGTGTGTGCGCGCATTTGTTGGTTATTTCAGCTTGCTACAGGCCTTGCTGCTTAGTGCATGGGCTTGTAGCCGGGGTTGGCTTCCAGGGTCTTCAGTCCCGTCGGCAGTGCACGATAGTGCAAGGTTATGATTTGAGTTTCGGGGTCCTGGCTACATAATGCCAGAACAAACCTAATTCGGGGTCTTGCTACTAGACTCCGGCCTGCGTTAGTTTCGGAAGCTTATGATCTGACCAAAATTGCGAGACTCAAAACCTTAAATCCTAAACTCCCAACCCTTAAGCCCTCAAGCCCTTCAGCCCTAAACTTCGCCCTTCAGCCCTAAGCTTCAAAACCCCTGGGCGCAGCGGGTTCTGCAGCCGTGGGCTCAGAGCACCAACGAGACGGGCCAGCGCCCAGCTGCTGCTCCTTGGAGCTTTTATGGGTGTTAGGGCCTTCAAGGTTTGGGGTGTAGGATTTTAGGGGCTCGAGGGGTTTGATCGTTTCTTTCTAGTGTTGGTATGAGGGCTTTGGCTTTGGAGTGTTTAGGGGTTTTTCAGTGGTCGTCAGGCTTTGTTTTCTTGGGTGAGTGATTCGTTTGAGCTTGGATTCTAGAGACCCTAAACCCTAAACCCTAAACCCTAAAACCCTAAACCCAACTCTATATTCTGGTTCCCTTCGCTGACACAGCGCTGGATGCAGTATCAGAGTCTGCGAAGCTCATAGTCGCGCGTTGTTGTAAACCCAATAATAATAATAACAATAATAATGATACTAATAATACTAATAATACTAATAATAACAATAATAATAATAATAGTAACAATAATAATAGTAATAATAATAATAACATTAATAATAGTACTAATACGAATCATAATAGTAACCCTAAACCATGAACCCTAAACCCTTGGATTTGCTGCAACACGAACCGCCTAGACTACCTCTTGGTGGTCTTCTTTCCATATTCTCGCTCTTGTGCGTTCTCCATCTAATCTAGTCTTGGGCCTTAGCCCTTGCCGGCAAGGCGGTTCTCCGCTTTGCTGGCCTGCCAGGTTGGTTCCGTTTACAATATGGGTAGTTGTCAAAATTATGGTCCCTTTCGGGGTATGCTAAATAGTCGGTGCCGAAATATACTATGGAGCAAAAAAGGGACCCTAATTTTGACAACCACCCATATGATGCTAATAGTTGTGACTTTGTTCATGGCAACTTTGGGCCCAGTTTCGAGCTGATGTAGTGCTCAAAGCCGACGTTTCCTGCCGGCACGAGCCAACACACAAGCTCTTGAAAGTCTAGGGGTGGTAGAGTGCATAGGGTTCGGATTTTACGGCTCAACGGTGGGTTGACATCATGAAAGGTTACAACCCGAAACCCTACCCTGGCTCTGAGGTGCGAGATCCATGGCAGGACATGAGGCGACAGCTTTGTTCGCATGCGCGTGATTTTTTGGCTGTTTTTGTTTAGTGGCAGGGTCATCGGGACTGCCAGGGTTTTACGGCGGCTGGGAGTGCAGAAAGTCATGGAACGATTCAGATTTCGAGTTAAGGGTTTAGCTATAGACCCTAAACCCCACAGTATACCCTGAACCCCTAAACCCCAAACCCCATACCCCTAAGCCCTAGGCCCTAAACCCTGGAGGAGCCCAGCTCGCCTCGAGGAAGCGCCGAACCTCGACGCATCTGGGCTCTGTAAGGAGCTTTCACTTGGCTTTTGCGGCTCCCTCTGCGGATCCTGATATTGCCCTAAACTCTTAAGCCTTGGTCCACCATAAAACTTGAAAAGTGCCAAACTCGGACCAACCCTACTTATCCTAAGGCCAGGATGGAACAGAGTCGTAGCTTGTAGCAAGTATGGCAAATACGATGATCGAAGCAGGGAGGGTTCTTGGTTGGGGCATTAGGGTTTCACCAAGACTGTAAGACTAGCGTACATGGTGACGACGGCGACGACAACTGTGACCTACGACGACTACGACGATTGGGACGAATGCGATGACGACGACTACGACTTCTCCGACTACTTCGACGACGACGACGACGAGTACTGGTAGCAGCAGTACGACTACTAGTGCTAGTACTATACTACTGGTATCACTCAATGGTACGACGACTGCGACGACGACTACTATTGTTGCTGCCGCTGCTGCTGCTACTACTACTTACTTACCATGACGAAGACTGCTACTACGAAACCAGTACGATACTGCGAGCACGAGGACTGGTAACTGTGCTAGTACTCCATCTTGATAGCCTCGCACCTACAGTTTGTCATACCACAGGTTCCGGGACGAAGCGATCGGCCCCCTTCGATTGGTTACCCGAGTGGATTCGCTGCGCGACGCGCCGGCAACATGCCTGCATCGTCGATCTGGGCTGTGGGTTGGAAGTGTGGGGGTGCAGGGTTTGGGGCTTCATTTGCAAACTGGAGAGGTTTGGGTTTTGATTAATGGTTCCGGCGAGAGGATGCAAGTGGTTTGGAGTTTAGTCGTGTCATGTGAGGCTACCTTCGTTTGCAGCTGCCAGGCTGTGAAGAGTATCGGAAAGTGAGCCCGCCACATCAGCTGCACCTCTTACCGACTGGCAAAAGCATCCCAGAAGCTCACTGGGAAAAACAGTTCCCCTCCTACGCCGTTACTCCCTCCCAAGGTTCAGACCTGAACCTGTCAATGAGGCACAGCACAAGGCGCGAAGACAAACGAAGCTCGCGTTCGGTTTTCGGGTTTTTTTGTAGGCAATCGAGAGGAAAGGTAGGAATGGGTTTATGGGCTCGGAGATTGTAAGCCCCAACCCCCCCAAGAATCCTTGATCTGAAGACTTCCAGGCTGTTCAGGTTTTCCTTCTTGAGTCCGACCCTAAACCATCCGCTAAACTAAACCCCTAAACCTTCCACCCTACACCCTTAAATCCTAAACCCTAAACGCTAAACCCGTAAATCCTAAACCCTGGTTGAGTCTGGGGTCGGAGACTTCTCAGATGCTCCAGGAGCCCCTCCTTGAGACCTACAGTGTAGGATGTGAGAGGAGAATCGTGATCTGCGAACTGCTCCATTCGCAGTGGAACCTGCTGAAACGAGACAGGTAAAGTTTTTCCGGGGATGTATAGAGCGACTTCGCAACGACTTCTCAGTTCTTGGAACATGTATCGTTTTGTAACACACCGTCGCATCCCGCAGGTGCTACTTGTAGTCGGCGAGTGCGGAGATGGGAAGCACTTTGGCACACAATTTGTCACCAGTGCTGAGGCTGTGTGTCTGGCCGTATCATTCGAGTATGGATGACTATGGACCCGTGTCAACGGGGATCCTAGTGGTCATATCGCGCGGATGATTGACGACAATGTTCATGGGTGAAGAAGATATCCAGCCACCTTTGGATAATGAGGACATTACACACAAACTCTTCTGCTCGAAAGCCCGTCTCATCATCCTCAACCCTAGAGCCTCAACCCCCGACCCGTAAACCAGCTTAGGAGCACCCTCATCAACGCTATGAGGGATCCCAAGCGAAGCGGCGAAGCAGAAGCCGGCTTGCAAGCACGAGGTTCGGGGTCGATCAGTCGGTCGATCAGGGTTTCTATCAGGGATATAAAAAGCCTTTCTGCAAGAGGTCTAGAAGAGTCTAGAATTGGAGGTTTAGAGTTTGGGTTTAGAGTTTTGAGGGTGCCGGGCCAGGGTTTGAGGTTTGGGGGCATGCGTTTCAGTTTTTTTTTGGGGCTTCGACGCT
Organism: Symbiodinium sp. CCMP2592; assembly: GCA_905221615.1. Lineage (NCBI taxonomy): Eukaryota > Dinophyceae > Suessiales > Symbiodiniaceae > Symbiodinium > Symbiodinium sp. CCMP2592. The sequence continues at coordinate 822,482 of CAJNDT010001502.1, forward strand.
TCGAGTCTGGCTTCGTGGGTCTGGGGTTTCGGTTTCCGGGTTTAAGTTTGACGGTCCAGGGTTTAGAATTTGGGGTTTCGGGTTTCGAACCCAACAATCCACTACAGTTCCAACAGCTAGCCAAAGGATCATCCCGCGTGTGTTTATCATCGCGTGCGGGCCACTCGTACTCTCGCTCCTACTCCCGCTCGGGATAGCGAAAAACCAACACATAATGGGTTCACACTTTTGGACACGTCCTGTTGTAGCGATGCTCACGATAGTCGCTAGGTTTCTTCTGCAGTCTTCTGTGGCTTATGATGTTGCGCATACAGTCGTCCATATAGGTTCCGACAGCTGCTGCAGCACGAGGGGAACCCTAAGTAAAGCCGTGGCGTTTTGGGTTTCCCTGCAACCATATTTTGCTGTTGGCTACTTCGAAGCCGGAAGCAGGCGCGGGCCCCCAAACCGAAAAACCTCAAAATGCAAGAGGCATCACCAAAGAGATTACGGCCTACGTGGGGACCCCCATCAGCGGGATTCCGGTCGACTACCTGGACACACCCGGCGTGGGGGACACCGACGTGACGCCCATGAAGGTCCTCACCATGATCGAACAGGAGCGCACGTTTTTTTTGGTACCGGATGTCTTTTTTTGCTTTGGCCTGAAGGCGACGCTAGACAGATCAGATTGCATGATCCTGACATCTGCTTTTGACGGTCAGCTGCATCAAGCGCGCTTGGGAGAACAGTGCATTTATTCTCGCTCTAATTCGTCTTGATTTACCTCCACCTAAGCATCGGGTACCGTCTCTCTGGCAGTATGCAGCACTCAGGAGCTTATGACCGATGAACTGGGATGCTCAGACTCCATCGACGGTGTGATTGTCACCACGCCTATCCCCGATGGACGCGTGAAGCCGGGCACGGTGAAAGAGCTAGAGCAGCTAGGAAGCCGCCGATGCGATGACCGGATATCCATAGGTCCATAAAGTCCTCCATTCTGAGTTTCAGTCCTAAGCCTGGAAGGGCCATTCCTGATTTCAACAGCCAAAGACAAGTTCCCAAGGCCCCACGTCAGACTTCCGGGTGTCTTGATGATCTGCAGGATGTAGGTTCTGAGAACTGCAAACCCCGAAAACCATCAAGCGGCAGACCTCGGCAGTCATACCCCGGAGGCTTGGCGCACAGGTTGTGCAGCTTCTCGTCGAGCATGGCTTTCTTGGCGAGGCATGTGGCCCAAGTGTTAGGTCGCATAGACGAAGTAACGATAGTATTTCCAACGGTCATAATAATGTCTTTACCAACAATAGTCATGGTCATGGTCGTCACGACGTCATCTACATCCTTGTCGTGACCCCCGTCATCCCCTGTGCATTAGAATCTGCCACGCGTCAGACACCCAGCAATGCAACTTGAACTGAAGAGTTCCTGCATGGCAGCTATTCAAGACACGCAAGCTTTGTAAACTTCAGATCCTGGGCAAACCGCACAGGAGAAATCCGTAATCCAAACCTCCTCAAGCTTTGATCCCGAAGCCCGAACAAAGGCCGTTGACACTGGAGCGGATTTCAAAGCCCAAACTCAAGCCCTGAATCCAAACCTGAACTCAACCCTTAGACCCAAAACCCTTTACCTACATCCAGAACCTTCAGCCCCTGAATGCTCCAAAGCTGGGCCTCTGTTGCGAGGAAAAGTGGCGGAACATCATCCTCGTTGGCACCAAAGCAGACCGTGCTACCCCGGAGGTGAGGGCTTAGGGCTTAGCGCTCAGGGCAGGATTCAATTCAAGATCTAGGAGTCTAGGGTTTAGGATTTATTGGATTTTATCGGGTGCATGTAGACTCTAGGACTTACTTGGGACCGGGTTTTCTCCGGCTCCTTCGTTCAAGTAGTAAAGCTGCAGATCCGTACCTCAAGCAGGAGCTGGACCTGTTCCGCACGGACCGGCGGGATGCAGCAGGGCACCCCATGGGTGTCGCCGCCCAGCCACCCAGCCGAAGATGAGTGCACTTGTTGTTCATTGCTGTGGTCTTACCTTTGGTTAGTAGGGAATGGAGGAATGGGGTACAATTATGACTACTATTTATTACTACCATTCTTCCATTCCCTACTAACCAAAGGTAAGTGGTTGGCGCTGCAGCGCGACATTCGTGTTCGTGTATATACTTATATACTTGAAGCCGCGGGGGGTGATATTCCATTCTTGTGGGCTGTCTGCAGACAGTGCAAGAAGCTCGTGCTGCTGCTTCAGCAAAACCCCAAGCCCTAAGCTCTTACACCGAACCCTAAACCCTGAACTCTGAACCCTGAACCAAAACCCTCCCTGAAGACTTTTTCAGGTTCTTCAATGCTGCCCCAGGCCAGCACAGCAGGGCTTTGTTGTTGCAGGGTCATGGGGTTTAAGGCTTGTTTTGAGCTCAAGGGTTTAGTGGTTAGTGCTCAGGGTTAATAGGGGATTTTTGGGCATCAGAGGCTTCCGCTTTGTGGTTCTGGGATTCTGGGACGTTCGAGCGCTCTGGGGTTTGGGGCTGTAGGGGGTTTACGGTTCAGGATCTGGGGTGTGGGGGTTGAAGGCTGAACTGATCCAGTACCTCTCGGCCTCAGGCGGCCATGGCACCTTCGTGACGACATCTAAAGACAACTATGGGCAGCTGCGCAAGGCCAGGCAGTTTTCCTGCATGTTAAGAAAGGCTGACTTCGTAGGTCTGGGTTTGAGCCAATGAGAAAGCAGTCTTTCGCAGAAGTCTACAACTGCTTAACTATTAACATGGTTGCATGTTGGCGTCTGTGGGGCCTGTGCCGTAGCACGAGCCAAAATGTCAAAGGAAGCACTAACATTCGACGTTTGTTAAGCGGTGTTCATGCTCCTGGCCCCCAAACCCTAAACCCCAAAGCCCGGTGTAGGGTCTAGGGTTTAGGGTCTAGGTTTCAGGGTTTAGGCTTTAGGGATCTTCAACCCGACCCCAACGTCAGATAGTGCGAAGGAGCCCCAAGCCCAAAAAAACAAACCCACCCTCACCAACCCTATACAGAGACTCCAAACTCCGAGCTTCATTTCTCAACGGCTCAGCGGTCTAGCGCTGAGGTTGTGTTGAGGGAAGGATGCCGAGTGTAATTAGGGGCTTAAATTAATAATTATCAATAATATTGCGGGGGTTCCTTATTATGTTTACACCATAATCTACCCCTGCCCTATTCTAATTGTTCAGGTCCTTCTATTGCAGGCCTTAACGAATCATGTTCAAAGGTTTCGGTGTGTTTAGAACGCCTCACCTCCCATGAGCAAGTCAACCTTAGACTCTGCACCCTAGGAACCCTGGGCCCGAAGCTCTAAGCCTACACCCTAAATGCTAAACCCTAAGCTCTGAACTTCAGGGTGCTAGGGTGCGGGGGCTAAGGAGGCCTTTATCCTTTCAAAACGAGCATCCCAGCATCCCACTGTTGTGCAGAATTCTCAGTGGCGTATCTCGAGTGAGATGAGATGTTCGGACATATGCAGTGGATGCTGGTCAGCTACTCAAGCCTTATCCCAGCTTCGCTGCCTCTCAGGCCATCGCTGCGCTGCCGAACATGAGCCTCGGAAATCGAGATAAGGTGAGGTTCAGGGTCGATGGACGAAGTCCCTGCAGCTCGGCGAGAGGCGCTGCGATTCGGGACTCAGTTCGGAGTCCAAGAGATGCGCTTTTGTTCAGAGTTGCGGTAGCCAGGGTCACGGAAGATCCCGAGGAAAGTGAAGTACGCCACGCCCGACCCGACCTTAATGGCCGAAAAGTTCTCCGAGAAGCTTGGCTTGTCGAAGGACGCGAGAGCTCTGTGGTGGGTTTGGGGTTTCGGATCTTGGACGGCATCTGCGATCGAAGGCTTCGAGGGCCGATGCTTTCTTCGCCTTCAATCTTAAGCCCCAAGTTGAACCCTTAGCCCTTAGCATCACATTTGACAAATCTGAACCGAGAACTTCAAACGAAGATGAGCGAAGAAGATGATTCGAAGCAGGATGCCTTCCGGGCTGAGCTGCTCCAAGCGCGGCAGGAGATTCGGTGGGCGATGAATTTGGGATTCTAGGCTGTGAGCCCGGCCTTCCAGGTTTTGAGGCTCAAGTTCAGCACATTGCACGAGGATTCCTGGACACCTGCCGCTCGAGGAAAATCTTCAAGCAATGCTTAAGTCAAGTCTGTTCGCGGGTGCATGGAAAGCTGCCAACCGCTCTGCAAACTCGAGCTTTCAGTCGAATCCCCGGGCTCGAAGGCTTTGCAGCCCCAGTCGAGGATGTCGATGCAGACGACCATGACGACTACTAACTACGAGTAGCGACAAACACCACTGCCACCATTACCTCGACTACTACATCTACGTGACTACTAAGACCACTGCCATATTGGGTCGTGCTGTTTGCACTCCCATTGCCACTGCCACTTTCTGTACCATGACCACTGCCGCCGCCACGGCCGCGACCACTACCTGATATCAGCAATCACAGTGATAAGAGCAGCAGCGGGAAGAAGACCGATGGTCATGATATGCATTAGACCATAATTTGACCAGCAGCTCTATGTATGGCTGTTATTATGTCCACTTGTGTATCTTTCTTGCACATCCACAAGCAGCTTTTGTGCCAGAGGAGTTCGAAGCGAAGATTGCCGAGCAGATGGAGGAAAAAACGCGGCCTCTTGCCTAAGCTCCAACCGGTGAGCTCCGGGTATAGCTTTTGCTTTGCTTGCGGGTTCGGGTCGGGTCTGGGGTCTGTGGTTTGGCGTTTAAGGCTTGTTTCGCTGCGGTCCACGCCAGGATGGATTTCGCACGACAGCGGGGTCAAACAAACTAGCCGCAGACTGGGGTCTAAGCTTGCCGCAACTGAAGGCAAAGGCATTGATCCAACCTGCAAGGGGTTCCTTTACAAGCCTGCAACATGGTATTTCCTCTCCTGGCTCTCCTGCCGGAAGCCCCTTCCAGGCTCGACCACCCAAAGCCTGTGACTCGAACACCCAAGCCATACCAGATTTCGAAAGGTTTGAAAGCCTGCTCATGGAGACCCCGGTTGAAATTTCACCTGTGGAGCCTAGAGAACCCCACGAAACTCTAGTCTAAAGATCCAAAGCTCGAAGCTCTCTAAACTCTAAACCCTTAAACCTTGCCAGCCTTGCCACGTTACAAGGCTCCGGGCAGAAGTGGAGCAGCTCAGGCACGTGAGGGATTCTTCATGCAGATTTGCCTGAGATCCTCATTGAGGGATTCTATGAGGGTTTTCAAGACGGGCTTTGTGTTCAGGAACTGTGTAAGGATCCCTGGGAAGTCCCGGAGGTGTTTGATGTTGGCACGGATGCAAATTACTTCAAAACGGGGCCAGCGTCACAACAAGCCCATGTTGATGCACCAAATCGGAGCTCACCCTCAGCATATGCGAACCTTGATCCCCAAAAGCCTCAAGCAAGTCTTACTTAGAAGGCCCGAATCAGCAAACATTACAAGAATACTTGGATGCTCTTCGCCGAAACCAGCCTCCAAGTGCACCCTGAGCCCATAGCCCTACGTGAACCCTTCAGCGCTGTTTGTACCCTGCATCGCTTGCAAGCTCCCAGAGAGAGTTCGGAAAGGCTGGCGCAGGAGCGGAGTCACCACGAGCATGCCCTCTTGGCAGAGACGAAGGAAACCCATAAGGGTCCTTTAAGGGTTCTGTTCAGGAATCGCTCCTTGAGAGTCTTCGTGGGTTTCTGTGCCCGGCAGGCCAAGGGTGTTGAGTTGTAATTAGTGTGCGGCAGAGAGGTTCCGAGTTTGCTTAAAGTGTGAGAGTGTGTGTGTGAGTGTGTGTGTGTGTGTGCGTGCTTCTGTCTTCAAAGCTACTACGGACAATCATAAATTCACAAAGTGTAAACCCTGAACCTGCACCTTCGATCCGAAACGATTTGCATGCGGAGTCAGGTTGCCAATCAACTCCAAATTCCTTCGGGGACTTAGTCCCAACTTTTTGCACTAGCAGGAGCCTTTTCAGGAATTGAGCCCAGCGCAATCATCCACAGATTTGTGCACCCTTTTCGGAAGTCCCTGGTTGGTGCATCACATATTCTGCAAGTTCTGCAATGCTCTTCTGGCCTCTGCAACGATATCTTGCGCATCGCCTTCGGTACCTAGCTGGGGTGGGTGAATGTGTGGGATGGCTCTCCACTGTCAGGCCACCTGCTCCGCCTCATGTGGCACAAAGCATTCAACGCATCTCTGCAGCCTACCGTCAGAACAAACCCTGAACCCCGAGCCCCGAACCCTAAACCGAGAATCCGAAACCCTGAGAACCGCAAAACCTAGATCCCACGCCCGGCACCGAGATCCTGCTTACAAGGCCCCCTGACCCTGATTTCTTGAGGAGAGGCAGCTGAGGGAGCGGGAGTGTGAGCACCAGCGCCGCTTGGCCGTAACATAGTCGCCGGGATAATATATTATTCCTTAGGGTTTCGCATTCGAAGTACATAGAGTATAATGGGCCCCGAAACCGGAAACCCTGTGATCAAGTTTGTCACGGAGGCTTCGAGAGCTTGAAGCGGGGACGTAGGCTTGAGCGGGGTTGGGGAAGATTTGAGATCCAGGTCCAGACGAGTTTGGACCACGATTTCGAACAATTTAGGGCTTAAGGGTTTAAGATTTTGCAGCTTCAGGGCTTTCGGCTAACGGGTTTTGGGGATTTCAGATCGTCCACCTGGCAAAATATATAACTGTATGTTGCAACTTCGCACTACGATGGTTGCAGTTTGCTTGTGATCTCTCTCTCGCTCTGCTTTGGGTTGAGCCCCTTCTCCTGTCGGCCAACAGCCCTCATAGACGTGAAACAGTAGTCCCCTCATCAGTTTCCTTAACTGGTGGGTGTTACCCTTACACTCCAGAAGCTGACCTCCAGATCCGCAACTTGAAACCAAAGTTTTTTGAGGGCTACTGGTCGAGATGCGCTTGGCGGGACCTGCTGAGCGTGCGAAGCTTGAGGACTGAGATTAGGAGGGTGTCTGTCAGGATCCCTTTCGACGGACCAGTTCACTAAACACTACACCAATCCGACGCTGTTACTATGTCGTCTTGTGTATTTTGTGTAGATTGACCATCGTCTTGGAAGTTTGACCTGGCATTTGGAGTTTAGGAGTTCAGGGGCTAGTTAGCACTCAGGCGTTGCAGCAAGACTTGAACTTTAGCATGGCTTCTGGGTATGGGGTTTACTTACAGCGGTTGCAGTAAATTCTTCTTTACTAAAAAGTTGAGGCTTCTAATGTTGGTTCCGGATCTGTGCGAAGGCCCTCCCAGCAAATATGGTGACTGTCTACTCAAGACAGACACCCCCCCTCCAAAAGGATTTGGGGAAGGGGCATGAGTCGCAGCAGCAGAAGAGGGCTTCAACCTTCAAGGGTTAGCTCCACGGCCGTGAGCTTCTCCATACCGGAACCACCATCCACGGATGATGTCGTTGCGAGTTGCTGGGCCTCTTCTCTACAAATCTTGATGGGGTGGGCCATGCCCAAGTGGCAATGAATCCAATCCTTCTGGCGTCGGTGAAATCCTGGTGCCGTGCCAAGCCAACAGCCTACTCCACTTAAAATCTGCTTGTTGTACCTGACAGCTTCGGCGTCGAGGCCATGAGCTCAAGGCGTGTAACAGGTGGGGGTGTTCTTGCGACTTTTTCCGTACATATGGTTGTGTGAAGTGCGTTCTGCGCCGGCCTCTCCGGATGCCACCAGGCCTTAGGCGCCAGTGCGGAGGGCCCTCTTCCACAGACAGAGAGGAACTCCGAAGCTCAAGACCTTAGCCGTTCCACACAGTGAAAGGGGGGGAATCACCTGCACCACAATTTAAAGAAGACTTAAACCACACCACCCAACCATTCCAAACGCAAACTCAAGGCTCATGCCGTTCCACAATTCCACCTCAAAACCCAAGCTGTCTCACAGGGGCGGGTGGGGGGGGCACAGCCAGTTTGCATTGCTAAACCGTATAAGACCCCATTGCCCTAAAACCTTATACAGCCCAACATGTTTCCTTAAACGCAAACAGAACCCTGATAGGAGGCGGAGGAGCTGGCAAAGGCGGAGGAGCTTGAGAAGGCTGTGGGTGTGGAGGTGGAGCAGGATGCGCCCGCGGAGGCGGCGGAGACGGAGCAGGTGGAGGAAGTGGAAACGAAGGAGGAAGAGGAGGTGCTTGCGAAGAAGGACAAGAAGAAAAAGAAGAAAAAGAGGAAGGAACGCCGCAGCAGGGCGGACACAGACTCGTCGTCCGAGGAGCGCCGTCGCAGGCGCAGGCAGGAGTCTGAGGAGCGCCGTCGCCGGCGAAGGCAGGAGTCTGAGGAGCGCCGAGAACGGCGGAGACGGAGAGAGCATGAAGAGCTCGAGGCGTTCAACCGCCGTCAACAGCTGGAGAGCGAACAAGTCACGGCACGGCGAGAAGCGTGGGTGGAGGAGAGCGAAAGGATGCTGTGCGAGATGCGCGAGACGCACAGGCGCTGGCGAGTACGGCAGGACGAGAGCAGGCGAGAGGAGCACCCAGAGCGGCGGGACGATGACAGGCACCCAGAAAGGTGGGAGGAGAGGGGTGCAGAGAGGTGGGAGGAGAGGCGCCCAGAAATGCGAGATGGCAGGCGCCCAGCTTACACGCCTGGGCGGCGGGGCCGTGCCTCGGGGAGCTTTACGGATGATGCTGGGATTGGCTTATTTTTTGTTGAGGGATTGAGGTCTGGTTTTTTGGGCCTCATGAGGGTTCGAGGTTTCGGTTCTCGGCTTCGGGGGTTTGGGCTTCAGGCTTCGAGCTTTGAACACAAAGCACCAGCCCAGGACTCTCGCGGTGGTGGTGCGTCTGGTCGCAGAGACAAGGGCACAGGGCGCGGTCATCGCGAAACGTTCATCGGCCGTGAAACCGATTTGCCCTTGGGGCAGCCGCTGGACAACAAGCGCGGGGGCGCCGCCACAAAGGTCGCCGTTTTGCTGTGCGCGTTCGATCGCGGCAACCAACGCGAGGTCGAGGAGCTGGCTGAGCGGTTTCTGGGCGATATCAACGCCCGCACGGACCCCATTACGGATGGCAGCTGGGGTGATAAGCTGCGGCGCCTTTGTACCGCGATTGGACAGGATGACGGGCGCGAGATTCGCGACTTGTCGGAGGACTTTCGGCGCGCACCTCAAGTGCGGACTGCCATGAACAATCGTTCGTGGCAGGGATGGCGGGAGCGCGGTTGCCGCGAGTGAGTGGGGGCACTGGCCGCCGTCTAGCGTAGGGGCGCGCTTCGTGGACGCACACCTGCAGCCTGAGCACCTTTCACTTGGATCCCAAGTGGAGAGCTTGAAAGCTTTTTTTCTAGATGCCCCCTGGTGGCTCAAGTTCCAACATGTTTGCATGAGAAGCAGCTCCCCAAGAAAGTCATGTAAGAACAAAAACTAAAGCCCAAGTAAGACAAGCCCCCCCTCAAAGCCCCCGAGCTGCCCGATGGTTTCGGAAGGTGCGCCCTCGCAAGTTTGCTAAAGGGGTAGGTATTGGGTAAGTTAGGGTATTTAATTCTGCCAGGTCAGACATGGTCCGTGATCTTTGTCGTCATTCCCATCCAGGCATCGTCAGGAGCTGAGACAGTAAGACACCCTAACCCTAAGCCCTAAAACCCTAAACCCCTAAACCCCTAAACCCTAAACCCCTCGTTTGCGTCGTTTTGCAGCTCGGTGAGCCATGGCCCCAGCTTGCTGGGTGAGCCATGGCCCGAGCCTGCCGAGTGAGCCATTGGCCCCAGCCTTGCTGGGCGTGCCATTGGCCTCGGTTCCTGGTGTGCCATTGGCCCCTTAGCTGGGTGAGCCATTGGCCCAGGATCTTTGATTGACTTGGGTGTGCCATTGGCCCCAGCAGTGCTGGGCGAGCCATTGGCCCCGCCGGGTGGGCCATTGGCCCCAGCAGTGCTGGGTGAGCCATTGGCCCCGGTCCGCCGCGTGAGCCATTGGCCCCAGCAGTGCTGGGTGAGCCATTGGCCCGGTGCGCCGGGTGCGCCATTGGCCCCAGTTCTGCTGGGTGAGCCGATGGCCCCGTGCTGCCGTGCCGTTGGCCCCAGCTTTGCTGGGCGAGCCATTGGCGCTGGTTGGGTGTGCCATTGGCCCCAGCTTTGCTGGGTGAGCCATTGGCCCCGCTGTTGGGTGTGCCATCGGCCCCAGCTTTGCTGGGTGTGCCGATGGCCCCAACCAGTGCTCGGGTGTGCCACTGGCCCCAGCTTTGCTGGGTGAGCCATTGGCCCCGGTGTTGGGTGTGCCATCGGCCCCAGCTTTGCTGGGTGAGCCGATGGCCCCAACCACTGCTCGGGTGTGCCACTGGCCCCAGCTTTGCTGGGTGAGCCCTTGGCCCCGTGCGTCAGCCATTGGCCCCAACTTTTCTGGGTGAGCCATTGGCCCCGGTCCGCCGGGTGAGCCATTGGCCCCAGCAGTGCTGGGTGAGCCCTTGGCCCCGGGTTGCTGGGTGTAGCCACTGGCCCCATCGGGTGTGCCATTGGCCCCAGCTGTTCTGGGCACTGTCGGGTGAGCCATTGGCCCAGCTTTGCTGGTGAGCCATTGGCCCCGCCTTAACCCTAAGCCCAACCCCAAACCCTAACCCCTAGACCTTGAACCACTAAAACCCTAAGTGGTAGTCAGACTCATTCTCGCATAATTTCAATTTAAATTCGCGAAGGTCAGACAACATCGCTGGTCTCCTCGACGATGTGATGGCGCCGTGGAGGTGGAGGCTGGCGTTTGCACGCACCTTTCGGCCTGTGCTGTTTGATTGACTTGCTTGCAAGCTCCTTTGACCGTCTTGACTGCAGGCAGTTCGGACCATCAGCTAGTCAGTCTCAGTGTAAGACATCGGCGATGATTAGATTTCAGATTATGACAATTGATATTCAGGAGTTTCAATCGGTATTTCATGACTCGTCTGACTGCGTGTGGGTTTGAGTGAGTCCTCTAGCTGTGGTCAGACAGATTTTTGGCCATGGTGCGCCAGCGCAAGCCCGAGCTCAAAGGGATGCCGCACTTCAACACCAAGCGTCAGACTACGAGGAATCAGCCACTCCCCCCGGTGCCTGAGGAGGAGGGCGCTCGTAAGACGACAGAAGAGCCGACGGGCGCTGAGCCGAAGGACGGCATTGGTCAGACGCCGGTGACGAAGATGACGACAAGGTCACCGTCGAGGTCAAGGAGCCCCAGTCAGACGAATTACACTCCGACTGAGCCGGCTATGACGCCAACCTCGCCGGTGTCGTCACCGTTCGAGGAAAACCCCAGAGAGCGTCTGACAGTGATCGAGCCACGTCTGACGTTCAAGGCCGCGGCAAAGTCAGAGAGCGTGGCATCGGGATCGAAGGCAGCGGCGTCAGATCCAAAGGCCAGGGGCATTCATGCGGACCTGGTGTCAGACTCACCAGGACCAACGCCAACCCCGCCAAAGGCCAAGCCGATGACGTCAGACCACAAGGTCCAGGCCCCGGGTCCGAACAAGAAGCAGAACAGACGGTGGAAGGTCAAGACGACGTCAGAGATCGGGGCGGACCGGGAGTGGCAGTCGTGGCAATCCTCATCGTCGGACTGGTCCTGGTCGTCGTCGTCCTGGTGGAGGTCGTCAGACTGGTCATCGGCGTCGGCCTGGTCTTGGTCAGACTGCGCGCAAAGGGAGCCAAGGGAGCAGCCGAGGCAGCAAGAAGACGCCGCACAAGTGTCAGACGCCCTGGCTCCTAGGCTTGAATTTTCAATTCAGTTTAGTTTGGTATGAAATTGTCAATCAGCGTGATCATAAATTAAGTTGATTAACAGATTATTATTTTTATTAAACTTCTTATAAACAGTGTTATGGTTTAATCTGTTGCTTTGAATTAATTATTCAGTTTGGTTTTAGAAACCAGTACGTTTGTCAGTCAGCGTGGTTATTTGTTTCGTCATGCTCGGCCAATCTAAGGCACGGCTTGCCGACAAATATTTGCAGGTGGTCGAGGAGAAGCAGGTGGTGTCAGACAAGTTGGGCGTTTCTCTCGCGATGACCCATCTGGCCCAGAGCCGCTGTGCTGGTAACATGTCAGAGCAGCAGTACAACACCCTGGTTGGCGAGTACTTGTCGGGTCAGGCTGGGATCCACAGTCCAAATATAGATTATTATCATAATTTATAATATATTATAGGTCCGCAACGTAAGTTTTTAAGTTTGGTTTATATGAACTAGATTTAAGACTATTGCAGGACTACATAGACATTGGCATAAACTTTGGATTTTAGTTATTAACCGTTGAACTCACAAGCCTTTAACGCCATTATCCTTTAATCGTTTCCCTGTCAGAACATCGCACGGGCAAGCCCGCTGCCGCCGCCCTTGCCAAGTCAGACTCTGCCCCCGCCTCCTGGTCAGACCATGAGTTCTGGGACTCACTTGGTGACGCCGGCAAGCACGATGACCGAAGGTCAGACTCCAGCTGCTGCGTCGCCGATCATTACCCAGCCAGTTGGGACTCCAGGTCAGACGAAAGCGCAGGCGCCTTTTCCGGCGAAGGCCGCTCCTGGCCGTTCGCCTTAGTTAGACAGATGTTCACAAAGCCGTGGAATTGGGGTCGCAGTCTGACAGACAAGACTCGTCACGTCAGACACTGTTGGCAGCATTTGTCAGACAGTGAAGACGTCCCCGTCCCGTAAGATTGCAAGAGCACTTACGGTTAGACTGACGGCATTCAGACAGCAATTCAAAGTAAAATTGCCAGACCGTGACTGCGGATTGTGTGACCGAGCTGCACCTTTGCCGTGTTAGCATTGATTGTGCACGTGCAGGTTGGGGCGAGATTGTCAGACATCGCTGCCTTGGCCTTGGCATTGGTGTTGCTGCCAGAGTTCGGCGGAGTTGCTGGTGAGTGCTTGATTGATTCTCTGTGGCCCAGGTGTTTTGGTACATGCGGCACTGTCGACTGCCTGGACGAGGCAGGACATTGAGATGCATATTATTTCTCTTGCAAGTTCTTGATGTCAGAGTTTGTGTGCCAAATCCATGAAACCTGCCTGCAGTCAGATTTTCACTCAGGGCCTTTGAGCAAAGTTCAACGGCCTATTATTAATGGCGGTCCGGACCGTAGTAGTAAGATTGAAAACGTCAGTGTCACAGTGTCAGATCTTTTTAATGGCCACGTTCTCACTGCATTGCCTAAGCCAGCTAGGGCCTATCAGACAGACACTTAGTGTAGGTCAGAGCGAGTCGGACGGCCTCAGGCTGTGACCATGTGAGTCTGAGTCTTGACTAGTCAGACCGTTGGTTTCCAGCCATGACAGACATCGACACCATGACGGTGGAGTCCTTCACTGTGGAGTCAGACACAGCTAGTGTCAATAGCTACAGTGTTGTGTCGTCGGCCTGGCAAACAGTGGTGCCGGAATGTCAGACTGTGCCAGTGCAGAATCTCAGTCCAGCTGCTGAGTTTTTGGGAGGGTCTTCTGATGTTCGTCAGACTGCGACTCCAGCTTCCACACCTCTGATAGTTCCAGCTTCTGATGCAGCATATGGTCAGACTGTGACTACAGAGACGGCCGCCCCGGAGACAGCTGGTCCGGTTTCTTATGGTCCCAGCCCGGCACCGGGTTGCTGGGCAGCGACTCAGCCCATCAGAGGCGTCGCAAGGACCATAATGCCAGACGGACGACTGGACCCACCTATCGCGGAGGACGAGACCAGGTCAGACTTCAGCTTTGGCTCCGGGTCACACCTTTATCCCCACTTGAACAGCGGTGGTCAGACTCAGGATCCTTTTGTCCACCAGGGTGGCGAGCCCAAACTGTCCGTCGTGCCTGAACAGGCCCAGTTGCAGTCAGACAGCGCCGACCAGAAGTTCTACGATGGACCTAGTCAGACGGCTCCGGGTCCCAGTCAGACGGCTCCGGATCCCAGTCAGATGGCTCCGGATCCCAGTCAGACGGCTCCGGATCAGGCTCCATGGTTGCCGGGACCGAGCCAAGCAGCGCCGGGAAAAGGTCCCCCATCTCGAAGTCAGACTTCGACGACAGGGCCCGGCAAAGGATTTTTTGGCAAGGCCAGACAGCCGAAGGGCCAGCGCTACATGCCGCCAGGCCCGAAGACGGTCCTCACGACCAATGAAATGGACATGTCAGAGATCGACGTGTGGCAGCAGATCCTCAAGAAGACGTTAGACTCACGAATGGAGCCACAGGAGTCCAAGTTGATGCACGATCTCGTCGGACAATGCTTCCTGGTTGCATTGCTACACCTGTTCGTGTGAGATTGCTTCGATTCAGTTCACGAAATTCATCAATGCCTGTTGTGTTGTTCGTGCGCAAATTTCATGATTCAGTGTCTGAGGCTGGCGGAGAATGCCCAAGGTGCCGGTGCCAATTGCGCCCAAGGCCGAGAAGTCAGACGAAATAACCAGTCTCGTCGCTCGGATTAAAGATTGAGTCGTGAATCATGTCAGATCAATGTCTAGCTGAGTCTAGCTGTACACAGACGACAACACACCGACTGAGATCATGGACCAAGTGGCCGACCTGTCTCCGCACATGCACTTCATACTGCAACGGTTAGAGTGCGATTCAACCTCGTACGCTGTGCCTCTTCTGAATTCGCCGCAGACATTCACAGAAGTATAAGTTACCAGTAATATTAATTTTTATAGTTAAGTTGAACTCGAATTCATGTTGCTACCAAGGTTGTGCTTGCGATCATGATGCACCCAGCATCCCGATCCAGGGGTGAGGGTTATGCGTCAGAACTGACGATAAAACTCTTACGTAACTTGGCTGCAGTAGGTCTGTCAGAGTCATTCAATCACATTCTCAAGTTGAGGCCGTCGCATGTCAGACAGAAGTTCATGCTTGCTACAATTGTCTACCAGACCCAGGCCAATGGCTTCAGTATGACGAGGCCCACATGTACCAAGACCCCAACATGGTCATCGCATCTTGGGGTCACGAGAAAAATTATTTGCTGAGCTGCTGGGCTGCATGTCAGCTTGCCAGTTGTGCTGCTGCTTTAGCAAATTTTTGACAAAATTCTTGACTGCTTTGTTGCATCTAAGTGCGGTGCCACCCACAAGTGTGGGACTACCCGAAAGACATGGTGAAGAACTGGTACAGGCCTCGCAGGCTTAAGGACGCCGAGTGTCAGACAGACCCTTGGTTCAATGTCAAATTTCTTCATTGACAGCTTAGGCTTTGCAGCTGCCAAACACAGACACTTCGACAGAAAACGTGTGCTTAGGACTGGACCTTGGCACCTGGCATTGTGATGCCTCCGGGCCCACCTGCCACGCCTGCAGGGTCGTCAGACCCCTCCCAAGGCCAGCCTGCAAGCTCGTCAGACGGCCAAGCGACTTGACACAACCGCAGCGGTTTCTGTTGATGTTCTTCGGATTTAACGATTAACTGTAATTATACCAACAATTTTAAAAATTTAATATTAAATATAGATTATAATAACATCATAGCATACTGGCACATTTGCGAAACCTTGCAGGGCTGGAGTCAGACTCAAAGCCATCAGAACTGGCAGAAAAATGGCGACTCGTCGAAGTGGTCTGGCTGGTGGAAGTCAGACTACACGAACGATGGCTGGCATCAGGGGCAGCAATCGTCAAACAACGGCCAGTCTGGAGGGCAGCAGTCAGACGGCTGGTCGCAGCAGCAGGGCAGCTGGGACAAGCAGCAGGGCGGCTGGAACCAGCAGCAGGGCGGC
Organism: Symbiodinium sp. CCMP2592; assembly: GCA_905221615.1. Taxonomy (NCBI): domain Eukaryota; class Dinophyceae; order Suessiales; family Symbiodiniaceae; genus Symbiodinium; species Symbiodinium sp. CCMP2592. The sequence goes on from CAJNDT010001502.1 coordinate 838,145, forward strand.
TGGTCACAAGGCTGGACCAAATGAGTAAGATGAAAGTCAGACCTCTAAGTTGCATTGCATAGGCATACTAATCTCGTTAGACGATGATATTATTTTGATCCAGCCGTGTCCTGCTGTCCGAAATTGAGCTCCAAGCTTGAGCTCCTCTCAAATTTTATCGCTGGCTCTTCAAGTCAAGAGTCAGACTCGGAGATCCTTTGCCAGAGTGCCACCATTTCCGAGTCAGATAAGCCCAGAAATGAAAAAATGTGTGAACGTGATGATGTAATTATCTAAGACAGTCAGACAGTGTTAGACCACTTCCGACTAACATGAGCAGGTGTGGTCAGACTTGTGACCTCGACCAGCTCTGTGCTCAGCGTCGATGCAAAGCGTGAGTGTTATTATAGTAGTAGGTTCAGCGCATGTTCAGGTCGGGACGTCCTTCTCCAGCCACATTGGTCGGATGGTCAGACAGGTCAATGGCTCAGTTCCTGACGACATGAGTCGAGTTGGGAGTCTGAGTCACAGCAGTTGCGCTTCAGCATGAATCAGGTGTTGGCCTCGACTCGTTTGAGCATGCAGCATGGTTCCGTACCCAGATTCGTTCTTGAATCAGCGGCGGTTGTTGGTTGTTGTTTGGCATCGCTTGCTGTGCAACTCCCTTGTCGTTTTCACTGCCGTCGTCAGTCAGACATACATGCACACAAGCAGGCCGCAAATCTACTTGACTTACTACTGTAGACTTACACTACTGTAACTGCTTACGACTAACTACTTTGACAGGTTACTTGCTTCGTAAATCAGTGTGACTTTGAGCAGGCGTGGAGGGTGCGTACTGGGATCCAGTAGGCACCCTCCATGCGTGCTCAAAGGCGCAGTTTGCTAGTCAGATATAGTGTCCAACTCAGAAGTCCAGCAGCAGCAGTGCAGTATAAGCAGTAGTAAGTAAGGCTAGCTGACTAACGCTAAAGACTGTCAGACCATGAGGGCCCGCAGCCCCGATGTCGATCACCAGCGGCGGTGCGTGTCAGAGCACGGATCACTCAGGGCAGCCACCAAAATCTGCAACCGCTGCTTCTTCATCAAGCACCGCCGGAAGTGGTCACGTGCTTTTGATTGGTTGGTCGAGTCAGACCCTGACAAGCCTTGGGGTTTGGGCTGCAAGTATTGCCGCGACTTTGGCTGCAGGTCAGACAGTGGGCAAGCACCGTCGGTTAGAGGTTATAAATTATGGGATCAGCCTGTTCGAGATTCTCCGTGGACAAAGTGTCAGAAATTCACGAACGGCAAGATTCAGAAGATTGACCTTGCCAGACATGCTCTGAGCACGGACTTCCACCAGGCCGCTGTGAAAGCCGCCCAGGGATCGTCAGACCCCGGGCCCGGTGGCGAGGACAATGCTGACAATTGCAGGTCAGAGCACGCTCCCACAGCAGCCCAGATTCGATTGGCCGTGGAGGTGGTGCGAACGCCTTTAGGAGCCCAGGCAGAGGAGTACGTCAGAAGAGCGGAGATTGCAAGTCGGTCAGACACCCAAAACTTCCCGGCTGCACATAACAAGTCTTACGACCATGCCCGCATCGTCAGACTTTTGGCCAAGCTTCTGCATTTCAACTGCAATTACAACGACGGCACAGAGGGCTTGACAACTACACATATTATATCATTTTAATAATAATAATAAATAATATGTAATAACTAATTAATTAAATTAGAGTCAGTTTGATTTCTTTACATCACGTTTTCGTTGATGAATCATATGATACGACTGGAACTACAAAATAAACGAATACCAGGGTCTGTCATAGTTTACAATATTTAAATAAACTAATAAATAATAATAACCAAAATTATGCATAGTTAAAGTTTAATATTATTGTTATTGTACTGAAGATTACAGAGAATCAGCATGATCTTAGGTATGACAACGACCGCTTGCTGTTCAAGAAGAACAAAGTTATTTCCACTGGATGGGCCGAGGACACAAGAGTTGGGGTTGGAGTCGTATCAGATAGTAAAGCCGTGAGGGTCTAAGGCTTCAACCGGACAGTGCCAAAGACACTGGTTGAGTGAATTAGTGTCTCTGACACTGTCTGTTTAGTGTTTTTGGGGTTTAGGGTTTGCTGGGTGGAGAGGTTTGGTTGCTTTTGTGCAAACGGACAGTGCCAGAGACACAAATTCAGCCAACCAGTGTCTCTGGCACTGTCCGTTTGGTGTTTTTAGGGGTTTGAGGGGCTGGTGGGAGGGGTTTCGGCGGTTTTCGTGCAAACGGACAGTGCCAGAGACACTAATTCAGCCAACCAGTGTCTCTGGCACTGTCCGTTTGCATTTCTGTGGTGCTGGTCTGCAAAAAGGCAAACGGACAGTGCCAGAGACACTGGTTCAGCCAACCAGTGTCTCTGGCACTGTCCGTTTCCAGGGAAACTACCCACGAATAAGGTTGGGCCTGTGGTCTAGGGTTTGGTGTTCGGGTTTAGGGTTTGAGGGGCTGGAGGGAGGAGTTTCGGCGGCTTTTGTGCAAACGGACAGTGCCAGAGACACTGGTTCAGCCAACCAGTGTCTCTGGCACTGTCCGTTTGGTGTTTTTAGGGGTTTGAGGGGCTGGTGGGAGGGGTTTCGGCGGTTTTCGTGCAAACGGACAGTGCCAGAGACACTGGTTCAGCCAACCAGTGTCTCTGGCACTGTCCGTTTGGTGTTTTTAGGGGTTTGAGGGGCTGGTGGGAGGAGTTTCGGCGGTTTTCGTGCAAACGGACAGTGCCGGAGACACTGGTTCAGCCAACCAGTGTCTCTGGCACTGTCCGTTTGGTGTTTTTAGGGGTTTGAGGGGCTGGTGGGAGGAGTTTCGGCGGTTTTCGTGCAAACGGACAGTGCCAGAGACACTGGTTCAGCCAACCAGTGTCTCTGGCACTGTCCGTTTGGTGTTTTTAGGGGTTTGAGGGGCTGGTGGGAGGAGTTTCGGCGGTTTTCGTGCAAACGGACAGTGCCGGAGACACTGGTTCAGCCAACCAGTGTCTCTGGCACTGTCCGTTTGGTGTTTTTAGGGGTTTGAGGGGCTGGTGGGAGGGGTTTCGGCGGTTTTCGTGCAAACGGACAGTGCCAGAGACACTGGTTCAGCCAACCAGTGTCTCTGGCACTGTCCGTTTGGTGTTTTTAGGGGTTTGAGGGGCTGGTGGGAGGAGTTTCGGCGGTTTTCGTGCAAACGGACAGTGCCGGAGACACTGGTTCAGCCAACAGGCACTGTCCGTTTGGTGTTTTTAGGGGTTTGAGGGGCTGGTGGGAGGGGTTTCGGCGGTTTTCGTGCAAACGGACAGTGCCAGAGACACTGGTTCAGCCAACCGGTGTCTCTGGCACTGTCCGTTTGGTGTTTTTAGGGGTTTGAGGGGCTGGTGGGAGGAGTTTCGGCGGTTTTCGTGCAAACGGACGCTGCCGGAGACACTGGTTCAGCCAACCAGTGTCTCTGGCACTGTCCGTTTGGTGTTTTTAGGGGTTTGAGGGGCTGGAGGGAGGAGGTTCGGCGGCTTTTGTGCAAACGGACGCTGCCGGAGACACTGGTTGAGCCAACCAGTGTCTCTGGCACTGTCCGTTCCGTGGTAAACGAAAACCCCCGCAGCCGGGACTTGAACCCGGACCTCTGGGTCGGGACACACCCTCCCAGCGTTGCTCCATTACACTACCGCAGGCTTATTTCTGGAGAGGCTTCGCGTGTTATTACCTTCGAAAATTCGCAAACGGATGGTGCCAGGGACACTGGTTCAGCCAACCAGTGTCTCTGGCACTGTCCGTTTGCAGTTCTGCGGGGGGCTGGTCGGCAAAATGGCAAACGGACAGTGCCGGAGACACTGGTTCAGCCAACCAGTGTCTCTGGCGCTGTCCGTTTGGTGTTTTTAGGGCTTTGAGGGGCTGGTGGGAGGAGTTTCGGCGGTTTTCGTGCAAACGGACAGTGCCAGAGACACTGGTTCAGCCAACCAGTGTCTCTGGCACTGTCCGTTTGGTGTTTTTAGGGGTTTGAGGGGCTGGTGGGAGGAGTTTCGGCGGTTTTCGTGCAAACGGACAGTGCCGGAGACACTGGTTCAGCCAACCAGTGTCTCTGGCACTGTCCGTTTGGTGTTTTTAGGGGTTTGAGGGGCTGGAGGGAGGAGGTTTCGGCGGTTTTCGTGCAAACGGACAGTGCCAGAGACACTAATTCAGCCAACCAGTGTCTCTGGCACTGTCCGTTTGGTGTTTTTCGGAGTTTGAGGGGCTGGAGGGAGGAGTTTCGGTGGCTTTTGTGCAAACGGACAGTGCCAGAGACACTGGTTCAGCCAACCAGTGTCTCTGGCACTGTCCGTTTCCAGCGAAACTGCCACAAATAAGGCCGTCCTGGTTTGGTGTTCGGGTTTAGGGTTTGAATTGGAGGAGTTTGGGTATTTGTGCAAACGGACAGCCCCAGAGACGGGGCAAACCAGTGTCTCTGGAGCTTTTCGAGGGCAAACCAGTGTCTCTGGAGCTGTCCGTGTAACAAAAATGCAGATATGCAAGAACATGTGTGGCAGGATGTCAGGGGCGAGTTCAACTTCGTGAAGTTCAAGTTCTGCCTGTCAGACCTCACTGTCGTTCGTCGAATGGCAGACTTGCGTGCCGTCCAGGGCAGCAAGGTTTGCGTTGCAACAAACGGTCAGACCTAGAGTTGTAGAGACTCTGCTGATGCCAGGCAGCTGGGTGGAAAGTGGAGAAAGCGAAGGAGACAATGGAGTTTTTCGCGAACCGTGACGACGAGGTTCTTGACAAACTCCGTCGGACAATTCGTGCGACTCGTGGTTAATTTATTAAATTATTATTGGTGTCATTGTGTCACATTCTGGGATGTTTTTGTGTTGCTTTGCCTTTGAGGTATTTTGTGCGGATGGGGAGCCGGCGGAGCAGCTGATGCCTCGCTTGGCCAAGGTGCCTTGGTATTAAATTCGGACTCGGCTCATTCGACACTTGACGTCATGAGGTCGGCAACGTTCTTCCGTCGTTAGACGCCTCCATTCGATGTTTCTCTCATGCGGCACAAGCCAGCTTGGAGTCGATCGTCAAGTCAGACGAGAAGATGGGCTATTTGATGGATCGTCTGGTTACTCGCTTTGCTGACACACACAGCAGGGGATCCTTGGCCAGGGCATTAAAAAATAGCCCAAAGTTGGCATCCATGTTTCGATCTGAAGTAAGACTGGAGCCCAGCGTGGTGTCAGAGCTTTCGGCCAGCTCTGCGATGCAATCAAGCTTTGCAAGTCAGAGGTGGGACTCCACAGTAGAGGCCCTTAGGTTGATCGTCCTCAGATTGAACGAGATTCTGAAGTTCCTTTGCAAGGTTTGCTTGACGGACGACAACCGTGACTGGGCACTGTCAGTCCTCCAGGCCGGGCGAGTGGGTCAGACTGACATGATGTGAAACCTGTGTATAATATCAGTTTTTTAAATTGATGGATAATAAGCTTGCAGGTTTTTACCTGGCCGAACATCATTGCCATGTGCTTGCTTGTGGAGTTCATGTCGTGCGTCAGACAGCACATCCACTCGTTTGACAATCAGGGCGGCACTCGTGGCAGCGGCTCTCGTCAGAAGAATGTGAATGGCAATGCTGTTAGCAGGATTGTTTTCGCATCTCGGAGGTCCCGGATGGTGTCAGAAATGCTGGCAAGGTTGTTTGATTATGAGATCAACGGGACGAAACACAAGCCACTCGTGTTAGATCGGAACTTCACCCACGGGTACTGTCAGATTGCAGCTGAAGCTCTGAAGTTCGGTGCCTTTGCTGCACAGTCAGTCAGACCTTTTCATCCAGGTTTGGCAGCACAAGTCTCCGACTCTGAGGCAGTCAGAAATCGTTCTCTGTTGTCCACAAGGGCCGGTTGCTGTATCGCCTCTACAGCTGCTTGGCGTGGCATTGGCGCACAGTCCGCTCACATTCTGCAAATTTAAATATATTCAGACCTCAATCTGTCAGCCAAGGCCACGACTTGGATCTGAAGTGTCTGATCGCTGACGGCCTCGGCTCCATCGCCAACATGAAGCGAGCCTATCTTCAAAGCGTCTTGTCAGACCACGAAGCTGGTCTGGGAGAGGCCTTCGAGCCTTTCGACGTAACACAATGGGTGGAGACACGGGATGACAAGGCTCTGTCCCTGGGCCGCCGTTTTGATAGCATTGGTGCGTATAGTCTAAGAAATTTTAATTATGTATATTTATTATTAATACTTACATTTAAAATAATAATAACAATTTGAATCATGTGTAACAGTGGTGCCCGAGGTCAGACGTTCTGCGGCCATTGGCGACGGTGGGCAAGGTGGAGGCCGGTGTCCACACCGTCACGATTTGCACGAGTTGCACTGTTTTCTTAGTTTTGGTCACCAGGTGGAACCGCTGGTGAAGGAGCTGCTGGTGGCCAGACCGACAGCACTGGCTGCGATCAGGCTGTATTTGTCGTTTTGTAGACTCTGAATTTAAATTAATATCATTGTGATTTTAGACTGACATGCTTGTTAAAAGTCTTTGCAGGAGGGGATGCACGGATCCAGAAATATTTTGGCCAGAGGTCTTGCGGCACTGGGGCCGTAAGACACTTCCCATACTGAACAATCTGGCTGCTTGGTGGCAATCAGAGTCAGATTCAAGAGTCTTGGCGGCCTTTGTCAGACTCGGCGTGTGTCCTTTGCGAGCGATGAGGTTCCCTTCATGCTGAGCATCTGGGTGAGCTCGTCAGAGCTAGAACAAGATTTCTCCTACCTTCAGCTTTTTCAGTTGAAGAGTCGCATCTGTGAGACACACCTGCGGGACTTGCTCAAGGTTCTGCTTGATGGGCCGTCGGTGTCAGACTTGTGTCCTATGAGTCGTTCGTCAGACGGCAAGATGCAGTACACCTCCACAGACATGATTTTGCGATGTCAGGCTTTGTATCGCAAGACTTTTGGGACGGCTAAGAATCAGCGGAAGACACCAGACCTGCCAAGACGAAAATTGTCAGAGAAGACAGCTGCTCCTAAAGGCGTTCAGGGCTTTCTCCGAGTCAGACATGATGAGATAACATCATTGATGAAGCAACAGCGGGAGGCATCAGGGTCAGACCAGACTTTGGAGCAAGCAGGCCTTGAGGAAATCACTGCGAATTCGGCCACCAAGAAAGCCACCGCCAAGCAGCAAAGCCTTTGTAAGACTATGCGAGACAATCAAGCACCTGGCCTGATGTTAGCCCATTAGTGACTGACATTTTTCGAAATGTAATTTTAATTACCTTTGCATTGAACAATCCAAAGCGCGGTCCGTCCAGGACAAGAAGAGGAAGGCTTTGGAACTTCTGGCCGATGGGTCAGACCCGCATGCAGAGGCGACCTTGCAAGCTTGTCAGCAGGAGATGCAGGCGAGAGAAGTAGCTGACCTCACACGACGTGACTTGCAATGGTCAGAGAGGAACAACTGCACATTATCATTTTCCTGCAGCTGCGTCCTGATGCCTGGCATTGAACTTTCGTCAGACGAGCAGTCTCTGCTTGCCAAACTGAGAATCAAGACCTTGGCCTGGAAGTCAGATGTGGAATTCTTCCGGGAACTGTTCCAGGTTAAGGACCTGATTTGGTTTACAAACGGGGACGAAGGTCAGATTGTGTGCCAGGGCGGTCTTCGCTCGGCGTGTCAGTCCACTGGTCAGACTGCTGGTCAGACTAATAACGACGACGAGTCAGACAATAAGACGCCTGAGTTAGAAAGGTTGCCCGCTTTCCTCATGGCATCTCGTTTGGTTGGTGGCTGGGTGGCAGGAATCGAGTGGCTTGTGGAGTGTAAGAGATTGGGATGGAAGCTGCAGCCAGTGCTGCGACTGGCACGTGCTGTGAGTGTTCCCCGTGAGCTGCATCTTCATAACTCGTCAGAGTTTTCCTCCATGATCAGCCAGATCGTGTTCGTGGGCTGTCAGATTGCGAGTGCGAACTGCCTGTGGTCCACCCGTGACTCCCGTAAGAACCTGCAGCTCGTTTGCAATTGATTGTTGCATGTCAGTACGATGCCGTTGTCCGCAATTATTAACGACTGTGTGCCAGGACCAAGAAGAGGTCGTGGGTCCTCATGTCAGAGAAGATTTCCAAGAAGTCCAGGGAGAAGGACAAAGGCCGCATCAACAAGAAGAGCGGTAACCCGATCACGTCTGATTATTTTTTCGAGCAGATCACAGTGCTCCTTGTCTGATTCTGGCCTGACATGTCGCATGAATTGAATCGTCAACTGCAGTGGTAGCAAATGGCACGACGAAGGTGGTCAGACATGCGTGATGCCCTGTAAAGACAGCCACAGCCAGTGAGGCCATCGGTCAGACAGCAGTGTTGAGTCAGTAGTGCTGGAGTCGAAGCTGAATCGGAATGAACATGCAAGGGTTGGAAAAAAGGGTTACCGTTGCCTGCTTTGGTTGACATGCGAACTGTTCAGTCGGATTCTGCTGCTGAATTTCAGCGGAAGCTCTGTCTGGGAATCATTTGAATGTCAATCAGGTCAGACGATGGTCAGCAGCGGAACCATGGACATTATGAATGAAGGCAGGGAGCAGCCCTCGTGACAGCGTTTGCTTTGGCGGGCACAAGACCAGGACGTTGTGGAGAATCCTTGTCTCAAGGTGTTGGATCAACATAGCTGCCGCAGGTCAGGTGTCTAGTAATTACCGCACTCTGTAGTTCTAATTATAATCATGATCATGTTCGCATGACGTCGTCAGACAGACGAATCCTGAATATCAGCATGGCAACGGTAGCAGTCGTGGACTTTCCCTTTCTGTGCTGTGCCAGCTATGGTCAGAAGCAAGGTGGTCAAGCTTCCACCCCACAAGGTTATTGGCGGCACACCTTTTCGAGCCCAGCCAAGGCGCCCAAGTAAGACTCCAAGAAAAGATCGGCGTAAAGCAAAACCATCGCCAATCAAGGCACGCGGCAGCTCCGAGAGTGCAGAGGAGGCGTCAGACGATGTGGCCTCTCACATGGACATCGCTCTTCTTCTTGGCGGAAAGCGTGAGACTGGCACAAGGAGTCGCAGTTTGTCTGACAGCAAACCCAGTAAGACGGCAAAGCATTGGCCGGGAACGAAGAGTCACAGAAACAATTTGGATGATCGCCTTATCAAACAGAAACGTTTCCTCATGCCAACTTTGGTCATCGGCAGAACCGTCAGACAACTGTTGCACAAGATGAAGCCGGATGATTGGCGAATCTCTCCCAATGCTGTCAGACAACTGCACGAGGCGGCAGAGCTCTTCATCGACGACGTGTTTGTCAGAGCAGCAGCATTTCAGAGGAAGTGTGCTTTGCAAGCGAACTCAAAGTCAGACACGCTTTGTAAATTTCACATGGAGCTCGCCCTGATGTGAGTGAAAGGCTGACGCTGAGTCTGACCATCAGTGCACCAAATTCAATTTTGTTATGTCAGATCAGAAATGGTGCGGCAGGCATGCTGGCAGAAGCAAGTCAGCAAGAGTGTTAATGCACAGATTTTGGATGGTCAGACCGTCATCGTGTGCGATGAAAATGATTGCGTGGGACACAAGTTGGGCCTTCCGATTCCGCAAGCCCAACTAGCGTCCTCAGCACGCTGCGGACACAAGTTGGGCCTCTTAAACCCCCTCCCAGACCATTGCGACCCTGGACACACTTTGCCATGTTGGGACATTTGGCCCTGCAGAGGCCCAACTAGCGTCCTCAGCACGCTGCGGACACAAGTTGGGGCGCCTGACGCCGGAGGCCTAACTAGCGTCCCGTCGTTTGGTGTTGCATCTTAATCTGACAATGACATGCTTTTGGGAACTTGTGCTTTTGTCACAGGTGCCTACAGGAACATATGGCGGACTTTGGTCGGACAACCAGGACTGGCTTTGCAGTCTTTAGCTTGCGTGTAGGACCATTTACGGTTCACGAGCTCACGGGGCATTTAGTTTGCTGCTGCAGCTGTCAGATTGACGATCAAGCGACGCTGTTTGTCAGACCCCATGGCTCCTAAGCCGAAGACGAAGGGGGCTCAGCCGAAGGCAGCTCAGCCGAAGGCAGCTCAGCCGAAGGCAGCTCAGCCGAAGGCAGCTCAGGCCAAGGCTGCGGAGAAGCCAGCTGACTGTAAGACTCAGCAGGAAGCTTGTCAGACACCGTCTCAGAAAGCAGCGGCGACGGTGTCAAGCATGAGCACCTCGCCGGTGCACAATCACAGGCGTGTGGCGGCAGACATCCTGGCACCTCTTCTGGACTATGTCGAGGAGATGGAGAAGTCCGATGTCAGACCCATTGCCTACGCTGGCATCCAGGCGTTTGACTGCGCCAACTACGCTCAGGAGATGTCAGACAAAGGCAAGTACACGTGTGTGGTGCCCTTGCACTGGCTCGGTTTGGTGGCACCAGCCTGAGGCAGTCAGACAGCGTCGCAGTCCATAGACTGATCGCTCAGTTCACTGGTCCCTGTTCTATTCATGTCAGCTGAGGCATTCGAGTCAGATGTCTGGCCAAACTACGGAAGTATTGTCAGAAGTTACAAGCACCACTTCTGTACGTCAGATGGTCTCCTGACGGATAAGATTTGCCAGCCGCAGCATGCCACTACGAATCTTGCATGGATTAATTTTAAGTTTCATCCCGGCTGTGTGTACCAAGAAGGCACGGCCAGACGCGTCAGCATGGAATCAACTCAGGATCCGTGCTACCAGTAAGACTTCGCCTCCCGAGGCGGGGACATGGGAAGTCGCCGACAAGAGCGTCTTCAGGATGGGCTGGCTCATGGGGTTCGCGCAAGCACGTGAGACCAAAGCCATGGATGTGGTCAAGAGGTTCGAGGAAGCCAGCTGCTCTGTAGCCGTTACTTTCCAGCTGGTCGTGTCAGACGACGAGTTTGGTGTGCATCCGGGCTGCAAACCAGAGTCGAGTTTTGCAGTCCCCCAGTGTGGTTCGGTGTGCCTTGGGTTCCTGTCAGACAAGGCTCCGGCGACAGCTTGAGGAGAACATCAAGTCGGACGCTCTGACGGCCCAGCTTTTTGGCTACAAGGAGTGCCTTCAAACTCACCAGGTGTCAGAATCACTGAAGCGTCAGAACAAGCCGCATACATCGTCAGACGTTGCGGCTTGGTTCTCCAAGATCAACTGCGCGGAGGAGACCATCGGTCAGAAGACCGTGGAGTGCCACTTGAAGATCGTGAAACGTATGACTGAAGTGGCAATCAACCATTTGGACGGCTTGGAGTACGCTTTCGGTAAGACACACCCCTTGGCCAAATGGGCCGCGCTCGACACCCTCTGCGGTAAGACGTCATGCCCCAAGAACCTTCCGCTGCAAGACAAGCTGCTGAACTTCGTTGTGGCTGGGATTCATGTCAGACTGCTCAGGGGCACGTTGGCACAAAACGTCAGGGAGGACATCCGCCACAAGGTCATCCCGTGTTTCCTGGCCTTGCGTCGGATCTCCCATTATGTGGCCTGGAAGATCCAATGTAAGAACATCGGAACGGTTTTTGGCGACTGGTCAGACTTCCATATCATGTTCCCTCGTGGCAAGTTCATGGAGCTTGCTGGCGGCAACACGCCAGAGGTCACAGCGTTTACGGAGAAGTTCGTCAGACCGTCAGAGCGAGCGGCAGCCACGGGTAGCTTGTCTGATTCGGCATGCCCGCCATAGCTTCATTTGCGTGCTGATTTGATTTGGTGTTACTGTTAGACACCAGGTCTCCACATGCTGTATGACGGGAACGCGGACCACATTCTCCTGAAATGCCTTTCCAGAGACTCGAACATGTCAGCAGAAGGTATTCTGGCATCGTCAGACTTCGCCTCCGAGGACCCAGAGTTTTGACAAAGAAGCAAGTGTGGGTTTTCACTTTTAAAACAAATTTCCTGTTTACAACCGCCAGCAAGGATTTGTTTGACTTGGACAAGATTCTCCAGCTGCACGAGGAGGAGACCGCACCGCCACCGCCACCGAGTACGACGCCGGCAGCTGGCGAGCAGGACAGTCAGACCGCAGCCTCGGAGAGTGTTGTGGACGATGGCAATGACTCGCAGGCCACCCTGGTTCTGGGACAGCATCTTACGTCAGATCATTCTGTCGAAAAGCCCGTAGTGGACGAGCTTCTCGCGGAGAATGAGGACGAGCAGGTGATCAGCAAGGAAAACGAAATGGTTCGTCAGATGTTGGAGTCAGATCTTTTTCCTTCACTGACTCTGCCCAGTCTGGCGTTAGACAGCTTCCACAACGTCTCGCCAGATGCCGTGCAGAACATGTATTCCTTTGCCAGCTCTCGTCAGGTTCTTACTTTTAAGAAACCCTGAGGCTTCAGTCAGTCAGGTCATGAACCCATTATTATTGCAATTTTGTGTGTCAGACCACCGGCCTCTCAGGTCTGACACAGTACGCTACGTTCATTGAGGAGCCAGACAACAGCAAGTGGAAAGAGGCCCTGGCCCAGTCCGGGGGGAAGGTTGACAGGGTACTGTACATCTATGATGCAACGTGCCGGTACGACAGGGCTGCATTGTCTGGTAAGACCTGTCGACTGCTTCCTCCACTGGACGAAAGTCATTACCAGAGCGTGCTGACGTCACTGTTGGCGCCAGAGGGTGATCCTTCAGCGACAGATACATTCTTCCGCAAGAATGACCTCTTGTTCCTGAAGGATGCCCGCAGGTCGAGCAACTTCAACAAGATGGGTCGCATCGCGTCTTGACTTGCACAAGATAGGTGAAACAGGATTCTGAATGAACCATTGAATATTAAAGGTTTAGTCTTCATATCATATTTGAGACAAGGTCAGACAAATCCTGAAGATGTGCCCCATGTCGGACTACCCGAAGAAGCCACTCGCCGTACCGGTCAGACTCTGCTACCACAACAACGAGTTTACCAAGGATGGTTACGTCAGAAAGAATGGCTCCATGGGCAAAATCACGAGCAGAATTGCATTGCCGGACCCTGTGGAGAACATGTTTGTCTTCGGTAAGACAAAATGTACGATGGAGACGCGTGAAAGGAAATGGTTGGACCTCCCAGGCAGCAACTACACCAGAAGCTTGCAGGGCTTGAGCATCCGCACGCAGTCAGAGGCCAACATTATGGTCAAAAGGGACGTGCTCAGTCAGATGATGAAGAAGGTGGGTGCTGCTTCCTCGTCGTCAGACAAAGCAGCCTCACAGCCAGACAGTGACGGAGAAGTTCCTGATCCGTCAGATCATATGCCAGGCGAGCAGCAGGATAGCCAAGGGTCAGAGCCCATTCCCGACGGCGCCAACACGGATGATCGTTGCTGCCAGTGGTTCGCATGGTCCCCGTCAGAACTCTTCTGGGCCGAGATGTTCAACCTGTATGGAGTCAGACGCCCGGGCACCTACCGGATTGTGGATTTCACACCGGGACCGGGGATGGCAGCGCTGCAAGCCGTCAGAGAGAGGGTTCCATACGTGGCGTTTTGCTTGCCCTCGCAGTCAGACGCCTTGCGTCAGACACTGACATTTCAGATCATGCTGGAGGTCGTCAGAGGTGTGAACAATGGCTTCACACGTCGTGTGCTCAGCCGCGTCAGATCCTTGGATGGAGGCCACAGCTCCAATGGAGATGGCCGCATCGACGGCAGCAACAGTCAGACGAACGAGCTGCAGGAAAGTCAGACGGAGCAGCCAGAGCCACGGCCGACGCTGAAGCGAAAGCGTCAGATGAGTGACCTGCAGAGCAATGACAGCAGGAGCAATGCGTCAGACAGCGACCCGGAGGTGTGATTCACCACGCTTCCGTCAGATGATTTTAATTTTGGATGTAGACGTCAGAGAGAGGTCTTGGTTCAAGGTCGACTCGACTGAGTCTGTCGATCGTTATGACTCGTTCCATTCGTCAGACACAGGGGCTGGCCCTGGGTTGTTGAATCTGTTTAAATTTAACTATTAAAAGTAAGACCAAGTTAAACTATAATTAATTTTATTTTAGAATCAGAATCATGAGCAATAATATGAGTAGTAGATTTGCAGTTTAGATTCGACTCCCATGGGGCATGGGCCAGCCTAGAGTCAGGACACCAAGCTGCCGACACATGACTCTGAGGTTCGAGGAAAAATGTGCCCGTCAGAGTGATTTTAGTGATGCTCGCTGACAGTGCGCTGTTGACACCGGGACAATGCCTGGGATTAATTATCAGTTTTGGATTACAGTCAGACACCGGAGGAACACAGACACAGCTATTGCCAGTCAGATCAGCGATTCTAGTTCTTGGCCTACTATAATTAATTATTTTCTGTAATTCTCAGCCAGTCAAAGCCAGCAAACCGCCATGAATCTTTCCGGCTACAGTGACAGATTGGGCCAGGCTGCGGCAGACATCGACGTTCTGACTTACCAGCATCCAGCGGTATTCCACTGTCTGACAAGTAGTGCTTTCGTGAGGGCAAAGGTTAAGTGTAAGATGTTGGTGGCTAGCCGCGAGGACCAGGAACTTCGCATGCGGTGCAACAAGCATTTTCCAGCTGGTATGACTTTCAATGCTGCTAGCAAGCTTTCGTCAGACGCAGCGGATGTGGCTAGGCGAATGCTCCTGGCACACGTGGTTTGGAAGTCAGACAAAGACTTCAACAAACACCTGGCGAAGATCCAGAAGGTGTCAGAGAAAGTCTCCACTGTCGTCCTCCACGTTGACTTGCATGCCAGCAAAGCAGCTTATTTCCGGCTCGTTTTGGAGACCGAAGAGTCTGACTTAATTACTGGCAACGGTAAGAGATGTCAATTGGCCGAGGAGTTCCAAGGACATCCATCGCAGCAGTCAGACCGAAGTTGTTTCATCCTCATGTGGCTCGGTTGCATGTTTAATTTTGACAGTCGTCGTCGTTGTTGTAATGGACAACATGTTGCGTGATTGAGGTTCTCCAGCTCTGGTGAGACCGTTGCTTCCGAGACAAAGACCAAGTATCGTCAAGTCCTGGAGCAGTTGGAGCATGACCTCGGGACTTATCTCGCCACTGGAGGCGCCAACATATCGTCAGAGCAAGCCATGCAGCTTGCTGCTAAGAAAGGCGGGGTTGGTTCTTTTTAATTTTAATGTGCAGCAGGTGTAATAATTATGTAGCACTGACTAAGACCTTTTCTTCGCAGATGTCGGATAGCAGGTGCGGAGGCTGGAAAATACCCACGAAGCACGTGTGACACCAGGAACATCCTCAAGAGGGCGTTAGACCGACCGACTTCGGTCTTCCTGGATGGAGGTCGCAAGACTAAGAGGTTCAAGGTGTTGGACCCGCAGTTCGAGGTGGTGGCCTCGCATCTGACTGCAAATTCGAACATGCTATGTAAGACGGATGCAGACGTCGCAGAGTTGACTCTTGCCGAGACCTCTCGTTTGCATGGGTGCACGTTCGACTTAAGTCTTTGCAACCATTTCTTTGCATGTCAGACGCTGGCGGCCATGGCTTCTGTGCCCAAAGCAGCGATCATGCTGCTGCTGGCCGGCCTCAACTTTGGTCTGTCTGCATCTTAGGCCAGACCTTTTTTAAGAGTGGTCAGACAGACAGACCATCCCCGGGCTTTGTCTGAACCTGTCAGACTGTTTTGGCCCTGGCTGTGGGTCGGTAAGACGACGGCCCGTTGTGTATGACTTCACTTGCATTGCAGTAAAAAGACGTTCAAGCGTAAGTTCTGTGGTCATGCCTGCATGTTCCTTTGCATTGGTCACTAGACGAACTGCCTTGACAGGACAAAATTATCTGGCGAGCCGGTGTCAGACCACGACCAGAGGAGGCCATACTGTTACTGTAGCAGTCCAGGCATGGTGACTGTCAGTCATTTGCTGCGTTGGCATTGTCAGCATGCTATTGTTTGACTGATGGTTTTTGTTTGGTTTGCCCAGTGCCTTACCAAGAGGGAACATGGCGCTGTAGAGTGTTCCCTCCACACCGCTGGCCGGGTGTGGGGCGAGTGGCATGGTGCCTGGCCGCCAGTCAGTAGTGCCTTTTGGCCATCGCGCCGGCGCCAGGCGTATGACAACAGGGCTAAGCGCTAATGTGCCTGTTGGGGCACTGTGGCAGTGTGGCCAGGACCTGGGGAATCTCAGGGACAGGCTGCATGTGACATTATGGGAGGCTATCAGTCATCTGTGCACGTCCTTCCCGTCGTTTCCTTGCCATTTGCATTCCACGACATGAGTTGGCTTGCAAGTCAGTCAGATTGGCCGGTGCTTCAGTGTTTCCTATGCTTATTGTCCGTCAGAGTCAATGACATTGACATTGGTTGAGTGGTCGCCGCATGAGTCAGAAGTTCGAGCATAAGTTCTGTGGCCATGCTTGCATGTTCTGTCGCATTGGTCACAGGACTCTGACATTAAATAGTTGGCGAGCCGTTGTCAGACCACGACGAAAGGAGGCGTTACTAGCAGTCCATGGCATGTGTCAGTCATCATTGTCCAATTGCTGCGTTGGCATTGTCAGCGTGCTGCTGTTTGACTGATGGTTTTGGTCCTGGTTTGCCTTACCAAGAGGGAACATCGGCGCTTTAGAGTGTTCCCTCCACACCGCTGGCCGGGTGTGGGGCGAGTGGCATGCTGCCCAGCCACCAGTCAGTGCCTTCTGGCCATCACGCCGGCGCCAGGCGTATGACAACAGGGCTAAGCGCTAACGCGCCTGTTGGGGCATTGTGGTGGCCAGCACCTGGGGAATCTCAGGTAAAGGCGTGTCTTAGTAAGACATTGAACCTGGGAGGCTCAGTCATCTGTGCACGGCCTTCCCGTCGTTTCCGGCATTGAATGAATCACGTCAGATTGGCCTTACCGCTGGGGAACAGGTGCTGTTAGTGTTCCCTACACACCGTTGGCCGGGTGTGAGGCTTCGCTGACTCATTGCTGTCCGTCAGAGTCTTCATGACTTGACGTTGGTCGAGTGGTCGCCGCCTTGAGGCCAACACACCAGCACCAGGTGTATGACAGCAGAGTTTTATACGCTAATGCATCTGCTGGGGCGGAGATAGCTTCACATACCACCCCGGGGCAATCTCGGGGGACACTGGGTCAGAGTCAGCACCTGCATGGGAGGCCTGGTGTCAGATTCTGCCAGTAACTTGACAGTCTTTTGTTGGCAAGCTGGTTCAGATTCAGAAATAATATTAAATTAAATTATTAGAACTATCTGGGCGAGCCACGGTTTGTTCGACCAACCTTGGCCCCAGCAGCAAACTGGGTGAGCCATGGTCAGTGCGGCGAACCTTGGCCCCAATTTGGGTGAGCCACGGTCAGACCTTGGCCCCAATTTGGGTGAGCCATGGTCAGACTTGAGACTTGGCCCCAATCTGGGTGAGCCATGGTCAGACTTGGCCCCAATCTGGGTGAGCCATGGTCAGACTTGGCCCCAATCTGGGTGAGCCACGGAGCCCGCCGTCAGTTCGATTGGCAGTGGCCCCGAATCTTTGAATGCCTAGCTGCTAGTCAGACATGTGCCAGCAGTCCGTCGAGCGTAGTGCACGGGGTCGAGGGGACAAAGTCACAGCGTGTCCGACACAGGCAGCGGATCCACGATCACCAGCACGTTCGGCCAACTCGCAACTGTGGTGGGCTATACGACTTGTATGGCCGACCATGATTGCGAGCTGAGCTGTGGAGGCCAGCTGCGAGTGTAGTCACCCGTGTTGCCAAGTAAGTTCAGGTCTGACTGAGTAGTTGTGTTGCCGATTGTCAATTGCCAGGTGCTGTCAGATCCTCCGAGGGCTCGCCGGAGCAAGAGGAGCTTCACAGGCCAGAGTGCTGTTATAATCCGCAGTTCTGGCAGGAGAGTTTCATCGCTGTAGATTCTGAACGAATGTTGTTGGCTTGACACTTGGGTTCAAGTGTCAGACATTGCCCACTACTCAGAGTCTCTTGCCTGCGTCCGGCATGCCGACGACGAAGCGTGCGGGATCGGCGTCGTTGAAACGACCGGCTGCTGCGAAGGCTAAGGTCAAGCCTGAGCGTCAGACACCTCGCCAAGAGATAGAGGAGGAGACTCTGACGGGAGAGGCCTGGCAGTTCGACTATTTTCTTGAACACTTGATGGAGAAGTCAGGCCTTAATTTCCCGTCAGACAAGCCACCCAAGCTGATGGTGGCAAGTGGTTGCGACGGCACCGGCTTGCCACACTACGTCTTGAACAACCTCACACAATGTCAGACACGATGCATTACTGGGTCAGAGATAAAGACTCCGGCGGCGCTGTTCCTGCTGAAACAGCGTGGTCAGACAATGCACTTCGACCACCTCTTGACCGACATCGCGCACACCGTCAGAGGGAAGGGCCCATGCTGGGTTCACAATCGTTGCTGCACTTTGTCAGACGAGCATCTCAAGAATCTCGACCTGTTCGTGTCGGGTTTCAGCTGCAAGCTGAACAGTGCAGCGAACAGCAGGCGCTGGGAGTCAGACCCGATCGACCTGGAGAAGCCCGAGTGTCAGACGTTCGTGCAGAGTGTTGAGTTTATCAAGAAGTACTCGCCCAAGTTCTATCTCTTCGAGAATGTGTTGGGGGCCTGTAAGACTCGCGGATCTGGTCAGACAGAGTCGCCCAAGGCTTGGTATGAGCGTTACTTGTCAGACAACCTCCCTGAGTTTACGCACCAGAGCGTGATTGTGGATGCCTTGCCAATGTCAGAGGCTCGCTCACGTTTGCTGCTGCTGGGTTCGTCAGTCCCCACTTTTTCTGCTTTGGGCTGGGCTAGTCAGACCACCGAGCTCAACGACATCTGCAGCAAGTTCTTCCGCCATGATGCTGCTACAAACTTCTCTTGGTCAGAGAAGGGGCCGTCGACGTACTTGGTGAATCTCAAGAACGATGTCGACTACCATCGCTGCTTCGCAGAAGCATGTCAGAGTCTTGGTGTGGAGGAGTTTTTTTCATTTTATGTTGAGTAAGACTGAGTAAGACTTAATACTGCCGCTGTCAGTTTGCGGCCGTCTCTGTCCAAGGAAAGCAGTCGCGGCAAAAAGATTGCTGGAGTCAGACAAGCCAAAGCCGGTGGAACAGCGAGCCAGTCAGACTCTCAAGCACATGGCGCCCTGGTACAGGGCACAAGCAGACGTGTATGAGATGATGCTGGAAGGGGCAGGCATCGGAAAGTCAGACCCCCTGGCAGACTTGAGTCAGACCGTGGACAGGGGACACTACAGGTCAGACGGTTGCTTGAACGTTTTGACGACGGGTGCAATGTGGTACAACTTTGCCAAGAAGGGTTTCATGACGAAGTCAGACTACATGGTGGCACTGGGCTTTGGTAAGTCAGACATGAATGCCGACTGCTTGACCTTGTCAGAGCTTCGCGACTTGTGCGGCAATGGCATGAGGGCTCCAATGCTGATCAAGGCCTTTTTGCCGATTTTGACCCATTTGAAATTCTTCCAGAAGGGTACGGCTGAGTAAGACCGCGTCAGACTTGTCCAGTCAAGTTTTGATTGTCTGACAGCAGTTGCATTCCAATGCGACGCGATTTAAATTTCTGAAGTGTGAGTCTGAAGTCTGATGTCAGACCTCGACGGCTGCGTGTCAGACAAAACCGTGGCCAGTCCGACTCTGATTCTGCAGAATCAGCGTATTGAAAATTCCGGATTGCAAGTGGAGCCAGTCGTTCATGCCTGCCAGTTTCAGTGTCAGACAGTAGTATACTCTGCGTAAGACAGCCAGTCTCGCATGCAGTTTTGAATTCCTGTAAATTCCTGTCGCAGGCGACACTGGAGTGAGAGGCTTTCCGAAGTTGCCTTTTCACGCGAGCGCCGTCAGACATTGAGGACACTAGTCATTATTAAATTATTATTATTATGGCTATTTATGTAATAATTTAAAACCGGCCCCACCCAGACGAGAAGTGCCTATTGCCAATAGACACTTCTCGTCTGGGCGTGGTTGTGCTCCCTAGGTGAAAATAATAATAATAATAATAATTAAATAAGCAAGCAGTCCTCGCAGTTTGACGGCAGCAGCTTCGTCTGATTGTCGCTCGGTTGTCAGACTCGGCGTTGCACTGTAGCGAACTAGACGAGAAGTGTCTATTGGCAATAGGCACTTCTCGTCTGGGTGGGGCAGGCTAAATTAGGACTGGAAGTCTACGACTGATACTACTACCTACTGGTAGGACAGACTGTCTACGACTAATCTAAATTGCGACCG